>CM071604.1:763500-861000 GCA_036365135.1 Miichthys miiuy | reverse complement strand
CAGCCAGAGAACAAAACTCCATCGACTTTCCATCAACAGACAGGATGTGATCGCCTGCATGGAGAGCGCCACACCTACACACACACACACACACACACACACACACACACACACACACACACACACAGATTTAGATCTTGTCAGTACTGGTCCAGTTGAGACGGCTGGTTGTTGGGTCAGAGGTTGGATGTACCTGTCTGCTATGCTGGCTGGTTTGACCTTGTCGATGATGATGACCTGCTTGTTGCAGAACATGGAGGTGGACAGAGCCACGCCCAGACTGGAGCCCGTTGCCTTGGCAACCTCCACCAGCAGCGGGCCTGACGCCGTGGCAACAGAATCTGACAACACAAACGTTTTTATATTAAAAACTTTGAGCTGATACGAGTCCCACAGGGTTCAGCTCCGGGTCCTCCACACGTCGTTACACCAGCTCACATTATTCATGTTTATGTTCGCCAATATGCAGACGATACTCAACTCTATACATCAGTTTAATCTGAAGCTTTCCATCATGTTAACTGATTCAGTGCATTGATCGGGTCGGGCCTGGTGTTGTGTGTTTACACCATGCTGTTGTGCGTTCAGGGCCAGTCGGTCCTGGTCCTGTGTGTGTTTATAGTGTTTGTAACACTTTCAAACAGTCCAAAACTCAAAAATATTGAATTTATTATGATGGAAGACAAAGAAAAGCAGCAAAGTCTCCCATCTGAAAAGTCAGAATCATCAAATTTTGGGTAATTTTGCTTAAAAAAACGTCAATTAATCAAATCATTCTAGTTAACAGTGACTGTTTATAATCTAAATATCCCTTAACCCTTAAAGTGACAAACAAACTGACCCATCACTGAGACGTCGTACTCGATCAGCAGCGTGGCTTCCTGTCCACACTGCTTCAGGATGCTCATGGCCTCCGATAGTGTGCTGCCATGGAGACGAATCCCATCGATGCTTAGCAACCGATCGCCCGGTTTGACGGTTCCTTCCCTGGAGAGAGAGAGAGAGTGGACAGAGTCTAAGGAGGCCACAGAGGGACAAAAAGCCTTCAGACAGACGCTGAGGGCAAAGGTCACACTCACCTGTCAGCCGGACCGCCTGGCCTGATGGTTGTTATGACGATAGGGCGAGACTTGTTCCTGTCTTCATGAGCTCCACCTGCAAACACACGGCCATGTTGTGTTTATTTTGAACATACACACACACACACACACACACACACACACACACACACACACACACACACACACACTGAGCTGCTCTCACCTCTGATGACGAAGCCGAAACTGTTTCCTTCTTTGTGAAGCGTAACTTCTAGGTTCTTGAACATGACCCCTGACCCCTGCACAGCTGCAACACAGCATCAACACGTCAGCATGACCTCTGACCTCCTGCTTCTCTTACATCATCACTACCACCTCGGTTACTTACAGACGGGCGGCAGCTCGTACTCGACCTCAAGGACAACTCGCTCGCCGACGTTCTTCAGCAGACTGATGATCTCATCGTGTCTGAACTTGGCCAGGTTGATGCCGTTCACAGCTCGGATGTAGTCGCCCACGTTGAGCTGGTCGCTCCTGCACAAACAGTCCAAACATCAGCTCTCATCACATTCAATTTAAGATGATATAAAATACATAAAAGCAGCAACTATCACATTTTTGTGAAGCAGAAAAGATTTTAAAGGTGAAATAGTTTGTGGTGTGTGACAGACAGAGCGATGTGTTACCTGGCAGCGATGCCTCCCTGTCGCAGGTTTGAAACCCGGGGTTTCCCATCTTTGTCGATGCCGCCTGAAACCGTCAGTCCGAGCGTCGTGCCCTCCTTCTTCATCAGCTCCACCACCGAGCAGCCCCGAAACTCGTCTACGCCGAGATAAAAGTTAGTTTACTGCACGATTTTTATTTAGTCTGCGTCGCCCTGTGACTGGATAGTTTTCTCCTCTAACAGAGGAATAAAATAATAATCTGTGAGAAGACAGAAGTGAAGTCAGTTTCTATTCTGTCGTCCATCTATATTTCATCAAACTGAAATATTTAACAGTGGAGAGACGGATAGAGGAGGAGGAGATATTTCCGAGCAGACCTCTGATGTGAGCGCTCTTCAGGTGATAGAACAGAACGCAGGATTTCATTAAAGTGTTGGATTTTAATATTCAGGCACGCTCTGTCCTCTTTCATTCAGACAGGATTAAGACATCTGATCTTTGGCAGTGACCGTCGCCATCGCCGCCCTCATATTCATCCTTTACAAAGAGCCTTGGTGTCTTTTCAACTCCAGCTCTGACTCACAAACACACAAATATTCAGTTCTGATCAAATGTTGGATAAACCAGTTTCCTGCAGCGGCTCAGGAGAAACTTCTCAAAGTCTGACTCCTTAACGTCACACAGAGAGAAGCGTGAGAAGAGTTTCACTCCTCTCGGAGGGAAATTTTTTTTTTTTTTTTTTTTAAAGCAGTTTTTACGATGAATTCTCCTGAAAAAGAAGAAAGCCGATCATCCGACTGTCACGACACTTAAATCCTGGACGTCAGCGGTGCTTTTTGTTTTTGTTAATGTGGTTCTGAAACACCAATGGATATTTTCTGAAGCTCTAACAGTTCCTCCAGCTGGTTTTTATGCTCTACCAGTTCCAAAGTTCTGAGTTCTGAAGTTCTACCTGGTTCCCTAACTGGATCTGTCTCTCTTTGTTAGTTCCTTTAATGGTACCTGAAGATCCACTACATCCTCCATCAACTGGTCTTGCAGGTTTACACTTCCTCTAACTGGTTCCAAAGCAAAACCAGTTTCTATACGTAGCTATGTGGCTCCACCACTTCCTGTGCCTGGTTCTGGATGTCTACCAGGTCCTGTAACCGGTTTTGAAGCTGTACCAGTTGCTCTGATGGTTTCCAAAGATCAGATCTAACAGTTACTTTGAATGACTTTAAAGCTCTATCAAGTCTAACTGGTTCTTCTAACTGGCTCCAAAGATCTTGGCTGTTCGTTACTGGAGAAACAGAAATCTGGAAATGTCCATCAGTGTAACAGCTCTCTGCTCTCACTGACTGTCCCAGGTGAGAGACACAATAAAAGTTATTTGTTGTCACAGAAACATTCAAACAAAAATTCTGATTGCAGCGTTCTGAAGTTGCAAGTAGGCCATGAGCTCCAGGTGGGAGGAGATAAACTGCGACTGCAAGCATCTTCATGCAGGTCACACGGATATGAAACATCTGCAGTTAGCTGATGTTTGTGTGCGTTCTATTTTCAGACCTGTTATCTTCACCGTGTGCTTCACACAGAGCAGAACCAAAAGACAACAGAACAAAGAGGATGGAGAGGACGGATCACAAGGAACAAAATGAACCCGAACTCAACAGGACGATGGATGTGTGTTACCTGGTATACTCTGCCTCCTGATGGCCAGCGCTCCATCTGGAGGTCGCGACCCGGCAGAGTGTTTGGTGTACGGCCCCTCATCTGAAACACAAAGAGACAAACACACATTTTAATCCGACGTGCTCAAAACTTTTAACTGGCTCTGAAGCTCAACCATTTCCTGGTACTGGTTCCAAACCTCTATCAGGTTCTGTAAATGGTTCTGAGGCCCCACGGCTCATCTAAGAGGCTCTGAAGCTCTATCAGTTTCTCAAAGTGGTACCAGGCCATTACCAGTTCTTTAAAGTGGTACTGAAGCTCTACCATTTCCTGTAACTGCGCCCAGCCCTTCTAGCTGGGTTTGAAGCTCTACCAGTTTAGAGGTTCTACATGTTCCCCCTAACTGGCTCTAAACCTTGACCGGTTCCTTTGAAATGTGGTTCTGAAGCTCTACCATTATCTACCTTACTGCCTTTATCAGTTCTTGTAACGAGTTCAGGAGCTCTACCAGTTTCTGTAACTGGTTCTGGAGCTCAACCAGTTGCCTCTGAAGCTCCATCAGTTCTTCTATTTATCTCTGAATACCTCCAACACCTCTTTCAGCTACTTCCAGACCACTATCAGGAGCTCTAACCTGGTTCTGAAACCCAAACAGTCCCTCTTGACTAATTCAGGAGCTCTACTAGTTCCTCTACCTGGTTCTGAAGCTCCATCAGTTAGCTCTGAAGACCTCCAACACCTCTTTCAGCTGCTTCCAGAGCATTATCAGGACCTCTATGAGCTCTGCCAGCTTATCTAGCCAATTCTTTCAGCCGGTTTAGAGGTTTTACCAGTGTCTCCAAAATTCCTTTAACTGGTTCAGAAGGTCACGCAGATCACAGACAAACCACTAAACATGTGACACGTCATTGGCAGGCTCCCATAGTGCATCTGTACTCACCGTCATCATCAGGCATTGCAGAGCTCCCACCACAAAAGTACATCTCAGAGCTACGATGCTAACTGCAATCCTTCTGTTAAAACTAGCCCGTTAGCATCTTCTGCTTCAGATGCTGCTAACTGTTAGCATCGAACAAAGCCGTGAGGACCGACTGAGTGACTTTCACTGATGAGTTAACTGTCTGGTTTGCTCTCGAATGCTGCTGCTGCCGAGCTCTGTCAAGTCAGCCTGTTCTCATGAATAAAGAAACGACTGCCAGAAAAAGGTGACCTCATCAGTGCAGCGACCAATCCCAGTGGAGAACACAGTGGTCTATCCGAGTTCTGGCCCAATCTCAGGAGTCCATGGGGAGACCTCCGGTGATGTCATTGCACAGATGAGCGAGCAGAGGTGGGGCTAAGTGACGAACCATGACATTGGATCAATTAGGATGCAGAGATCTGATTAAGAGGAGTTTTAATTGGATGACTGATGGTGAGATCTGGAGAGAGGTGTGTGTGTGTGTGTGTGTGTGTGTGGTGACGATGCTTCAATAAAACTCACAACATCATCAGTTTACACTGAAATACATCCACTGACCCCGACACACACACATTCAGACTGTTCAAACTGTACCAGGACATTGTAATAAATCAAATATTTGCAGGAAATGAGCATAAATCTGAGTTTTAAAGAAAATCAGGTGATGTTTAGAGCTCTACATTCAGAGCAGCAACACATCAAGTTATATCTCCAATATTTACAGAAGGTTATTAGATGTATGTTTGATGATGAACGCCGTTTACAGTTAAAAATCTGTTTTTTAGGAGCTCCGTGCTGGAGGAAGTGTGGGAGTCATTCCTGGATTTTCCACAATAATCACCTATAACCAAAACATGACGATCAACAGCATCAGCACCACGACACAAACCACAACAAGGACGATATTTGTCCAACCCGGCTGAAATCAATCCAACTTTACTGTTTACACGGACGCTAAAGAAACTGATCTGAGAAGACATACGCTGACATGACTTCGCCGCTGTATTGACCTCCTCCTGCTGTGAAGAGTCTAATCTGCAGGAAATACAGGAGCAGATAAAGAAGTCCCGGTGGTCAGTCTAAACTTTGAACTGACTAAACCTCATGTTTGAAGAAGAAGTGCTTTTATTGTGAAAGGTAGATTTCTAACGCGGTGTTGCTGACAATGCTGGAAGCTTGACGTAGACTCATGGATGTAACGGGAATCACAGAGTGTTCATGTGGTGGACGGATCATCCGATTGGTCCAGGCTCCTCTGATTATCAGTGAAATATTAGAGTCTATATATAAACGCAGCTGAACAGCCTGTTTTGTTCATGTGGCTGTTTTCTGTTCAGCTGTTGGAGGTCGGCGTGGCAGAGAGTCATCACCAAACTGAAAACATTTCAAAGATTAGATCAGTTCTGTTTGCAAAACAATCTGGAAATTGTGATTCATGCATTCATAACTAGCTGACTAGACTACTGTAACTCACTGCTGTCTGGCATCAGTAAAAATCCTTCTCTCGTCTCCGGCTCATCCAGAACTCGGCTGCAACATGAAACGTGATAACATCACACCTATTCTGGCTCCGAGAGTGGATTTTAAGATCTTACTGATGACTGCTGAAGCCCTGAGAGGCCTTACACCGAGCTATTTAGTCCAACTTTTAGTGCCCTGTGTCTCCTCTCGCTCCCTGAGATCCTCAGACGCTTCATTCCTGGTTGTCCCTCGGTCCAAAGATATCCACAAAGGTGACAGAGCGTTTGCAGTTAGAGCTCCTAAACTGTGGCATGAGCTGCCTGAGGAGATCAGGGCTGCAGAAAAGGGTCTTGAGCTTTAGCTGACCTTTTTATGTTCTATGTTTGACTTTATTTACATTTTTATTGATTTATTGCTTTTAACCTGCTATTGTTGTTTTGTGTTTTATTTTATTGTAAAGCACTTTGTAACTGTGTTTTGAAAGGTGCTATATAAATAAAGTTTATTATAGTTATATTATTATATTATATTATATATTATAACACCAGAGGCCAGAGGGTTCAAAACCTTCTCTGTCCACCGTGATCCGGGTTCTGCTGGTTTTTCTTGCTCATGGTTGAGGCTCAACTGTAACTCAACTATGATTTAGAAATAGAGTTGAACTGAGTTTTTTAATAAATCATATCTGCAAATAATCATCAATTAGTCAATCGGCAGAAAAAAATCACAAACTGTTTTAATAATGGATGAATTGCACAAAATGGCATAAAACATTTTTTCTCCTACATCTGGAGAAAATAATCCCTTAGAATATTTATTAAATATTCACGACGATTCATCAGCAGATTATTTTACAGAGTAATCAGAATATTCAGTTTATATGACGTATAACAGAAAAAATAATCGAAAGTCTGAAACGGTTTGATGGACGTAAAAAGTCATTTGAAGACATTTTCTTGCCGTTGTTTTTCTGAACAATAAATCCACGTCTTGATTTAAACGATTATCAGATTAATTAACAGATAATAAACGCGTCAGATAATAACTGACAGTTTGCAAGATCCTCGTGGCCGAGCAGATCATTCTTATTTCCTCGTTGCTCGACGTGCCGACGTTTCCCTCCTCCAGTGATTTATCACACACTCTATTATCATTAAGATTTATTAATATCTCTGCAGCCGAGCGCCGTCACATTCGATCCTCACCTCAGCGTGAACGAGACGACTTTAATGTTCACAGAAATGAATCCAAAGCACAGATCAATCAGGACCACTGGAACTTGATTTATTCATTTAAATGTTACTTATAATAAAATAAATTAAAAATAGATCATCAGTGTGCCACACTAACCCTCAGTAGGTGTTAAATATACAAATGAAAACACTTTACTTAAGCAAATACGTCCTCCATCGCTGTGTGTGACCTTGTTTCGACGCTCTAAAGCTTCCCACATTATTTATATATTATATAACTCAGCTCAGTGTGTAGTGTGTAGTGTTATATGCTGCTGTCCTACATGTGGAGGAGGAGGCTTTCATCTCCACTTAGCTATGGTGTGTGTGTGTGTGTGTGTGTGTGTGTGTGTGTGTGTGTGTAGATCTAGAGCAGATTAGAACAGAACTGAATCAAACTGAAGATCAAAATAGAATCACACAACATAACAGACTCAGGTGTGAAGTCATCCAGACGTGAAAAATCTTCTGATGTTGATGAGCCGTAATGTTTCTGCTCGAATCTGAGACGAACGTCGTTTAAAGAGCTCGTCGTGTCTTCACAGTTTAACAGAGAAAAACATATCGGTGAAGCTGAAACCAATGAGTATTTATTCATGGTAACTGATTATCAAAAGACAACCAACAAACTAAACCAACAAACTAAACCAACCAACCAACCAACCAACAAACTAAACCAACCAATAAACCAACCAACCAATAAACCAACAAACTAAACCAACCAACCAACCAACCAACCAACAAACTAAACCAACCAACCAACCAACCAACCAATAAACTAAACCAACCAACCAACTAAACCAACCAACCAACCAATAAACTAAACCAACCAACCAACTAAACCAACCAACCAACCAACCAACCAATAAACTAAACCAACCAACCAACTAAACCAACCAACCAACCAACCAATAAACTAAACCAACCAACCAACTAAACCAACCAATAAACCAACCAACCAACAAACTAAACCAACCAACCAACCAACCAATAAACTAAACCAACCAACCAACTAAACCAACCAACCAACCAACCAATAAACTAAACCAACCAACCAACTAAACCAACCAACCAACCAACCAATAAACCAACCAACAAACTAAACCAACCAACAAACTAAACCAACCAATAAACCAACCAACCAACCAACCAACCAACAAACTAAACCAACCAACCAACCAATAAACCAACCAACCAATAAACTAAACCAACCAACCAACCAATAAACCAACCAACAAACTAAACCAACCAACAAACTAAACCAACCAATAAACCAACCAACCAATAAACCAACCAACCAACCAACCAACCAACCAACCAATAAACTAAACCAACCAACCAACCAACCAACCAACAAACTAAACCAACCAACAAACTAAACCAACCAACCAATCAACCAACCAACCAATAAACTAAACCAACCAACCAACCAACCAACCAACCAACCAATAAACCAACCAACAAACTAAACCAACCAACAAACTAAACCAACCAATAAACCAACCAACCAACCAACCAATCAACCAACCAACCAACCAACCAACCAACCAATAAACTAAACCAACCAACCAACCAACCAATAAACCAACCAACAAACTAAACCAACCAACAAACTAAACCAACAAACTAAACCAACCAATAAACCAACCAACCAACCAACCAACCAACCAAACAAACAAACAAAAACAGCAGTGAGAACTTCTTAAAGTTGTGTAGTTCCAAATGCATCATTGTAGTTCTGAAACAATTAATTTTTTACATGTAGACGAGTTGTTGACTAAAAAATAATTTCATTCACTGTTTCTCCAACGCGAGGATGTGTTTCAGTATAAAATATAAAATCTATAATATCAATGTAATGAAAGTATTCAAAGCATAAAATCAGTGACTGTTCTGTTGATATATATGAAATCATTAGATTATTATGACTCATGCATGAATGTAAAAGCATATTTATGTTATATTATAAATATTATATTTATAACATAAATATAAAACTGTCAGATTTACTTTTAATAGAGTTTGCTGCAGAAGTATTTCTACTTTATGTTCAGTGAAAAATCTGCACACTTTGTGTCAGACAGGAAACATCTCAGTCTGATAAAGTCTGATAGATTATTACAACAGTAAATTAATAAACTATTGATTAAGTTTCATTATGGATTCATCTGTTGTTGATGTTCTCTGATGAGTCCATGAGTGCTTCTGTCTCTACAACATCCTGAATAACATCCAGAGTCCAGAGTACACATGTTTGTCTGACCAACGAGAACAACGGAAATATTAAATTAATATTTGAATATGAGAAATTCAGCTGGAACTTGTCTCTAGGTTGGACAGAATATTTGGCCTCTCTTCTTGTTAACTTTGTTTTGTGTGTTTTATGGATCTAGAGTCGCATCATTTGTCTCTTTTTCTGTATTATCTCAGTTATTATCGCTGCAAACTGTTTATTATTATTACACATGCTTGGAAGGAGAAGATGAGGCGAGGCTACACACCGGACCTTTAACCACAAACACTACTGTTGAGATGAGACGTAATGTCGTGTACCACCATCATGACACGTGTGAATACAGTCGACCCTGATCAGCTTCAGACCAGGAGTATTCTACACTGTAAAAAATATCTGTGGCATTTCATGCAATTTCATGGCATATTTTACAGTCCTTCGCTGTCGTGGTTTGGCAGTTTATCACTGTAAAACATGGAACAAAACCCCAACCTTAAACGTGAAATCAACAATACTGTAATATTTGAAAAGGTTATGCCGTATTTATTAAGGTAAAATTCTGGCAAACACAGCCGACAGTTTTTCACCATAAAAAACGTGTTATTGTTGACTGAACAGGGTCAGAGCTGATTGGTGTTAAAGTTTGTGCTCCTGATCTGAACTTCTCTTTCTCGTGTTTCCTGTTTGAGTTACTGAGTTAACGTCACATTTTAGCTGATCTGCTCCACCTGTATGAAAGTGACTATGTAGTTTTATATGTTTTTATATATTTATAAGTACGACTACGAGGAGGTGGAATACTCGTACCACAGTTTGAGAAACAGCGGTCCAAAGAAATCAAAAACACGTCAGACTTTACAGAGTTTTACTGTCATTTTTTCCATCAACTTCACCTTCATCAACACGAACTCGTATTTGTTACGTTCAGCTTTCAACACTTCACACTGACTTCATCTTCGTCGTCTGCCCTCTTTCCTCCTCTGTTAACACAGCGTGAATATTACATTCATGAAACGCCACCTCTCTCTCTCTGAAGGTCTCTCGTCCGGAGCAACCTGCAGCGATCGACTGAATGAATCCATCTGGAGATCATTCAACACACACACACACATGTGCGCACACACACACACACACACACACACACACACACACACACACACACACACGTGCACACACACACACACACAGCTGGCTTTGGTCATACACAACACGCTCTCTCTCTTTTCAATGTCAGCAGTTTACAGCAAATGACGCTCGACCACACACACACACACACACACACACACACACACACACACACACACGTATGTCACATGCAAACATGCTTATCCCTCCCTCCATCACACACACTCTCTCTCTCTCTCTCTCTCTCTCAGTGTTTGTCTACGTCGCTCTACCTTTGTTCACCCTGCGCAGGATCTGGCAGCGACATTTAAACGACACGGCGATCATGGTGAAGCCGAGCCGAGCGTCGCCTCCCCCCCAGCGCCATACAGATGCAGCCGCCACAAACTGCACCTCCTCTTCCTCCTCCTCCTCCTCCTCCTCCTCTGTGAGCAGACGGAGTGACAGACGAGCTCCTCAGACAGAAACCGTCATGGAGACAGCGAACGAGAGCGAGGCAGCGCTGCAGATGTGAAGCTCGTCCATAAAATGAGGCAGCGGAGGAGGGATGGAGGGAGAGGGAGGAGGGGGGAGGCAGAGTCTGCGCAGATGGGAGGAGGAGGAGGAGGAGGAGGAGGAGGAGGAGGGTGATGGAGAGGCAGAGAGAGGCTGCTGGTTTCTAATGTGCAGCTGGATGGAGGGATGAAGAAGAGATTAAAGGATGAATGTAAGAAAGAAAAGAGGAGAGGAAAGAAGTACAAGAAGGAAGGAAAGAATCAAAGGACAGAAGGAAGGATGAAGGGAATAATAATAATAAACAAAGAAAATCAAGAGAGAGTAAAAATATAAACAGGAGGAAGGAAAGGAGGAAAAAGAGGAAAGAAGCCAATTAAGGGAGTGAAGAAACATGAAAGGAGGGATTATGTGAGAGGAAAGGAAGTGGAGACAAATGGAGGGATGATGCAGTGAAAAGAGATTAAAGGATGAAGGAAGGAAGGATGGAGGTCAAGGAATGATGAACAAAAAAGAGGAGGGAAACATCTAGGAAGAGAGGAAAGAAATTAAAAGGGAAGGAAGGGGTAAGGCTGCAGGGAAGGAAAGAAAGCAGCAAAGGACAGAAGGAAGGAAGGAAAGTACAATACTAAAGGAAGAAAAGTAAAGAGAAATGAGGGAAGGAAAGAATGAAGGAAGGAAAAGGAGCATAAGAAAATACAGAAGCGAAAAATGGAGGGAAGGAAGGAGGAAACATGAAGGAATGAAGGATGGAAGGAAGGACGCAAAGGAAAATGGGAAGGAAAGAAGGAAGTAAATGAAGGAAGGAAAGTATAACACAAAAGGATGGAAGGAAGGAAAGAAGGAAGGAAGGAAGGAAGAAAGGAAGGAAGGAAGGAAGGAAGGGAGGAAGTAAGGGAACAGCATCCCATAATCTGTTTCTATAACAACCAGAGTACACAGTACTCGTGTACATGTAGTACTGCAGTGTATTTTTCTCCAGTTCAGGTCAGACTCATTGAATACTACACTTCCCATGATGCAACTCAACCCAAGCTGAGATAACCCTGATGACATCACTGTGACATCACCGTGACATCACTGGGGTCGAGTAGTAGCAGTCCAACAGTTTGTGTACTAAAGCATACGAACCAATCAAAACACAGCTGTTCTGTTCTCTGTGATGTCATTGGCTGATGGTAGAGAGGGGCGTGTCATGTGGGTCAGTGTTCCAGCAGCAGATTACACAGGATTAGATCAGATCAGTGTGTGTGTGTGTGTATGTGTGTGTGTGTTAATGACACTATGACTGCAGTATGCAGGTCAACACTCAGATTAATCTGGGCTCTCCTGGTCTGTGGTTCTGGTGGTTCTGGTGGTTCTGGTGGTTCTGGTCTGTGCTGCCCCCTGCTGGTCTCCTGCTGTTCTCTGGGTCTATCACACCCCCTGCTGGACACAGTGTGGCAGTACAGAGTACTGCATGTTTATTTATATCTGTGACATCATCATCTCTCTGTGAAGTACTCTGACAGGAGTTCCTGCTGATGAAGGAAATATTTAACAAGTACTACCATTACTACTACTATGAATACTACTGAAAGTACTATGAATACTACTGAAAGTACTATGAATACTACTGAAAGTACTTCTCTAAATACAGACATCAGAAATACTACGACTCTTCCTGGTAGTACTACTGAAAGCACACAGAGCACAAACACATCCTGTCTGACCTGGACTCACCTCAGAACCCGACAGAACCAGAACCAACCCAGAACCATGTAGCCATGTTGAACCACCTGCAAAGAACCAGCTAGAACCAGCATCCTAACCTGGTGTGATGTCACATCCTGTCTAAGCTGAGACTGACTCCGGAACAACAAGAACGAGACAGAACCAGATAAACCAGAACCAGTCCAAACCAAACCACACAGAACCAGAGAACCTGAACAGATCAATATTTTTGATTTCTGTTGTACAAAAACTTCAAACACGCAGTACTTCACATCCAGGTACAACAGAACCAAAACACAGGCCCCAACAGAACCAGAGCACAGACCCCAACAGAACCAGAGCACAGACCCCAACAGAACCAGAGCACAGACCCCAACAGAACCAGAGCACAGACCCCAACAGAACCAGAGCACAGACCCCAACAGAACCAGGTACTGTGATGTACTGCTTCCTGTATTCACATCACATGTACTGACAGTATAATGAGCAGATGAAGCCCGTCCTACTGCTCTCAGATCACCCAGCCACCCCCAACACACACACATGAACACACACACATGAACACACACACATGAACACACACACACACACACGAACACACACTCACACACACACACACACACACGGCTGCAGCTGTTACCATGGAAACAAGCTGATGAATAATTGAGGGGAAGAGAGCGGCCCTGCGCCGTACAAAGAGTGATTTTGAGAGATGAAAGAAGTGTTCACACACACACACACACGCACACACACACACACACACACACACACACACACACACACACACACACACACACACACACACAGGTTATCATCACAGCCTCCAGCATTTTCAAAATAACCAAATCAGAGTATAACACTGACAATGTGTGTGTGTGTGTGTGTGTGTGTGTGTGCATGTCAACACCCACTGCCCAAAGTTAAACACGTGGGTTTGAGTCACCGTGACATCTCCTTATGTAAGCACACACACACACACACACACACACACACACACACACACACACACACACACACACACAGTGTTAATAACACTGCTCCACAGATGAAGGGTGTGTGAACCTTTAATTAGTGCTAACAGTCACAGTCAGACTTCACACGTTTGTGAGGACCAGATGGGACGACCGACAGAACCGTAATCAAGAACCCGAGAATCATCTCGTCATCTCGTCAGCTTTAAAAACCAAAACTAACACAGGAAGTACCAAAAACTGCACTTCCTCAAACGTCCACTTGAGGCTGACAGGGGGTGGAGCCGGTGTCGTGCCAGAACAGGAGCTGGACAATACACAAGTTAGTATCATGGATCACGTTAGCTGCTGAACTCATTTGGAAAGCTATAAATAACTTATCCACTCATAGCATTTTGCTAACAGTAACGTTAGCAAGCAAACCATCAATTTGTCTGCGTTAGCAAGTTAACGTTAGCTAGCTAAAGTGATGTTAGCTTTGGACTTCTTGTTGTAGTCAGTGCCAGTTGTTTGTTGATGTTGACAGACATATTTAAAAGCTAACGTTAGCACGTGTTGCACACTGTCTGCTAGCAAAAGGAGATTTGGACCGGAGCTGGGCAGTGTAACCGGGCTCAGCAGCCTCTATGGACATAATGGCAGAGGAGAAGAGAGCGAAGAGGACGCTGACGGAGGAAGCTAAGAAGAGAAACTGGAACAAACAGAGCTAACAGAGTTAACCGAGCTAATGGAAGACGTTGAAATACAAATCCTCGAGTACAGCTGTCTGTATGTACCACAGTGGGATTAAACTCTGAAACCAGAGGCAACAAATCACAACAAACACTGATTTATACGTAATGTCGCTTTAAGAAAATGAATGTTTGAAGTCTACAAAGATCCTCCAGCAGAGCCAGAAGCTAACCACTTGTTCTGGATCCATTGGTCGACCTCTCTGCGGCACTTTAGGTCCAGTTCTTTAGTTTAGGAGGAATTAGTGCAGAAAAAAAGGGAAGCAGTTATTCTTTAATTTAGGAGAACTAATTAAACATATCCAATAATGAGGGGAAAGCGCTCAGAATCCCGAGACGCCTACGCGTTAATTAAGGTGAACTTGTGCTCTACTTTTGTCCTCTCTGAACAGGAAGAAGAAGAACGCCGCCTCCAGTCGACAGCAGCAGAGTCTGACACATTCACACATGGTGACTGTTCAGCATCAGGTAGGTGTTCAGTTCACAGCAGCCAAGAGGAGCCAAAAATCAAGATGTTGTTCACCTATTAACATATTTAGTTCAGTGAAAACCACAAACAAAACGCTAATTCAGAGCCGGTCCTGCTCTTTGATCTCCGCCGTGTTGAACACAGGACCAGTTATGCAAATGAAGTCTTATTTAAAGCGTTAATTAGCAGATTTTTCTGTGTCATCGAGCTGCACACAACAACAAGACGAGACGAGGAGCGCCGGTCTGAAGTCTGTTTAACAGTCAACATCATTTCACCTCATTCATATGCAAATTTATGCGTCGTAATGTTTCAACGTGTAATGAGATCAGAGAGCGAGTCGGCTTATAGAGGAGACGCCTAAAGTGACATCACTGATGGAGGCGGGGCCAGACGCCTCAGAGTCACACCTTTAACCTGTTTAATGATATCACAGAGACTACGTCCAGGTTTTAGACAGTCTGCGGGGACGTCACGGAGACTACGTCCAGGTTTTAGACAGTCTGCGGGGACGTCTCAGAGACTACGTCCAGGTTTTAGACAGTCTGCGGGACGCCACGGAGACCACATCCAGGTTTTAGACAGTCTGCGGGACGCCACGGAGACTACGTCCAGGTTTTAGACAGTCTGCGGGACGCCACGGAGACTACGTCCAGGTTTTAGACAGTCTGCGGGGACGTCACGGAGACTACGTCCAGGTTTTAGACAGTCTGCGGGGACGTCACAGAGACTACGTCCAGGTTTTAGACAGTCTGCGGGGACGTCACGGAGACTACGTCCAGGTTTTAGACAGTCTGCGGGGACGTCACAGAGACATTGTGTGTCCTTTTCAGTTATCATATCATAAATTGTTTACACAAAAGCAGCATTGTAATTTTAACTAATTACTAATGTAATGGAGTAAACGTGTAACAGAGTAAATGTTTGAAGCTGAAGGTTCAGAGACGTCCGTCCTCTCTGCTGTGAGCAGACACAGTGAACGGACGGGCTGTGTCTCCCAAATGAAAACTAAAGCTGGAGGCTTAAAGCTCAAACAGAACGTGGAAGCAGTGAAGCGAGGGTGTGCAATTAGAGAGCTTAAAACCAGTGTTGAAATAAAGATTAGAAGCGTTGCACTAAAACTATTTTTACGGAGCTGAAAAGTTTGAGTGTGACGGAGTTAGCATCGATAGGCTACTTGTAGCGTGAGGTGGGAAAGGTTTTGACCCACATTCATGCGTCCCACAGTCCACTTTTGGGTCTCGACCCACCAGTTGGGACTATCAGAGGAAGAGGACACAACACAATGACGTCATTAAGGTCTGAAGAACAAACAGGAAACAGGAAGTAGTGTGTAACGTTTGTGTTTGTTTCATGTGGCTAATGATGGCGAACGATGGGTAGAGCTTGGTTTTCCAAGTTGTTGTAGTTCACTGCAAATATAGCATGAGACTAAACTGTCAAGGGCATTGTGGGTAATGTAGGCAGTCTGTGTGAAGCCATCATGGATGGATTACAGAGCCACGAGGAAACAGCTGATCAGTCACGTGACTTCAATGTTCGCTACGTCACAAATTTATTCTGAAAAAAACAGTTTTTATTTCCCGTTAGGAGCTTTGACGAGATATTTCGAACAGGCTGACGTAAACACGACTCCTGATGTAAAGCTCTTCATCTGGAGGACAGCGTTAAGGTGAAAGCAGCTGAAACGAGGCTAACAATCTCTCGCTGCACCAGAAAACTGTGTGAGCGCCTCAGCGAGTACAGAAGGTCAGAGCTGACGCAGGAAGTGGCTCTGTGATGTTTAGAGAACATCGTCTCACCTGTTGGTGTGTTCCCTACCTGTCTGATCAGCTGACCTCTAAAATCAACCTTTCAGGATGAATCCTGAGGAGTTTGATCTCAGAAGGTCTTAAAGAGTTTCCAGGTGTTTCCAGGTGTTTCCAGGTGTTCTAATGATGGCTGATGATCGCTAAAAATGGGTAACAACAGCCACAACCATTTCCAGTGTTGGCTAACAATAGCTAGAGCTCAGTTTCCCAACTTGTTGCTGTACTGGAACGCGGCTAACTCAGGTGTGATATCAAGGTAAATGGAATGTAACAGGACACTAATCTGTCATGTGACATTGTGGGTAATGTAGGCGGCAGGTGGTGACAAGATATTTTTGATTCTGCAACAATGATTTAAAGATTAAAGACCGATTCAACCACTACGGACGACCAACCAAGTTAAACAGGCTGAATCAAACACAGAGTGTGTGTGTGTGTGTGTGTGTGTGTGCGTGTTAGCCAGTCAACCAGCCTTAAATTGCCTTCATATAGAATCACGCGCTATGCTAAACACACACACTCGCCGCTAGCTAGCTCATAGCTGTGAGAAATAACTCTTGGCAGCTCTGATACACACACTTGTTATTCACACAGGAATAATGAAAACACACACACACACACACACACACACACACACACACACACTGGTCAATCACTGATGTGAAATTGACACAAACGAAGGTTCAATAATCAAAATATTTGTGGGTTTTTGAGACTTTCCTCGCAGCAAAACGAGCGAATGTTGAGCGCGCTGCAGATAATCTGCTGCTCGAGTTCATTCAGAAACATCTGAGACGACGAGGACGGAAACCAAAGTGAATCTTTTATCATCCGCTCGCAGCTGGGAGCGTTCACAAACACTTTAATCAGCGTAAACTGTTGAGCGGATGGTGAGTTCAAGTCCTGTTGGAGATTTCTCCAGGGGGGACGCAGACGGAGTTCAGCCACAAAGACTGAAACATTACCGAGTCTTATTTTAGCTAACGAGAGGAAGACAAACGGTCGGGGACGTGTCGATAATCACACCTCTGAAACATCTGAAACGCTCTGAAACGCTCCTCACATGGACGTTAGAGACGGTCTATGTGCAGAAAAAGCAGCGATTGATCACTGATTAGTCTGATTTAAGCAGTAACACACGACAGGGCGTGCTTTACAGTCAATACTGGCACGACACGTGTCACTGAAGTGCCAATAATTTATGATAAAGCACACTTCGAATGTTATATTGTGATTATACAACAAATACCAACTTAAATAAAATATATAATCAAAATGTTTCATATGTTCAGTGTTTACAGTCTGTGGGAAGTCACGGAGACTACGTCCAGGTTTTAGACAGTCTGCGGGGACGTCACGGAGACTACGTCCAGGTTTTAGACAGTCTGCGGGGACGTCACAGAGACTACGTCCAGGTTTTAGACAGTCTGTGGTGAGAACTGAAGAAGCCCCTCGAATAAGAGATGAAACATTAGGTCCAGATTGAACGTTTTGACGAATAAACTCAGATTTCTGAGTTTTTAAGGCTCGTTAGATGAAGCAGATCATGTTTGTGTGGAGTAAAAATAAATCACCCGATGTGGACGCTGTAATTTTGGGCTGTTTCCTCAGTGAAGAAGTGTAGCCCTGTTTAAAGACAGACCACCACCAATGAGCACAAACAAGTCGAAGGTACAAGAGCCGACATGTCGAGGGGGGACGTTAACTACAGCTCACAGCGATCACTGTGGAAACATCTGAGAGGGCGGCTAACAGCCGGGTGGAGGGGTGCATCAACAAAACAAAATCTGGAGGCATTTTTTACTGGAAATGTCCCCACAACCACTGGAAAACTGTTTTCTCAACGAGGTCCAGAACAAAGCTGGATCAATCCCGCCTTCAAACTTGAAGAACCTGTGAAAGTTTGTACAGTGTTTCACTGTTTATTTTGCGGGTTAGCATTGTATTGTGTCAAATGGATGTTTAATCCTGCGTCTACGTCATGAATCACGTTATTTTTATTAATTAACCAACATTAAGAGGCCGGTTACTCCTCGACTTTAAGAAATGTTCCCTGAAAATGAAGAGAAATGGAGTCATGACAATCAAAACAATAACAAGCCGCCCGGCCCTGAACAGCAGCACTCTGGAGGCCTCGAGGTTTAAAGCCCGTCAACACAGCAGAACCCGACCGATACACAACAGAGACTACGAAGTAAACCAGACCAGAACCGAGCCTGAACCAGCAAACCTTTCAGCCTCATCGCACAGTTCAACCTTTAACCTCCTCCGTCGAGGTTCAGAGTCCGTGTACGGACCTGAAGACAAACACACACATCGTTCACACACACACACACACACACACACACACAAACAGTGAACTGGTCAGAAATCAGCCGAGCTCTGCAGGAAGACGACCGCCAAAATAAAACGACCACGCCGACTGTTCCTGCGTTCTCGTACGGAAACAAACATGGACTCCAAACGGCAGCGTTTGGAGAGATCGTCCACAGAGGAAACTGAAGCAGCTCTTTTAAACTTTACATCTGAAACAATCAGAGAAACTTTCAAAAGGAATATTTCCTTCAGTCTTTCGCTGCTGTGACATTTAATTAAAAAGTGAACCCGACATTTAATTAATATTAAAGATGAACTGGAACTTACTGTGATCCAGATCAGGGCGACCTGCCACGCCTCACCGGCTCGGCAAGGCATGACGTTAGCTTCACGAGGGGTCGACGGGGATTCTGAGAAAACCTTTTTTAAACATAAACAGCCGACCCGGATCTCAGAATTTGGTTCAGAAAAATAAAGTAAATGTTGATTTTGAAAGTTTTTCTGATGCAATTTAAATAAACGAGGACTCGAAGACGTGAACACAGACTGTGTGTGTGTGTGTGTGTCTCAGCTCGTCTTCAGGTGTGTTAGTGAGTCAGGTTAAAGTCTGCTGATGAAGACTGAAAGCTCTGGAGTGTAAGTAGACCTTGAGAGAAGAGGTCCAAGACAAGAACTAAAGGACTGAAGTGTGTGTGTGTGTGTGTGTGTGTGTGTCCCACATTGTCAACATTCCTTTCCACAGTCAACACTTCCTCCCTTGTTATTACCCACAAACCACCTGGCCCCCCGTCACCTGGATACCTGCATGTGTGAGTGTGTGTGAGAGTGTGTGTGTGTGTTGTGTGTGTGTTGTAACCGAGCAGCGCCTCGCTAACGACCTTCATCTATAATACAAGACCTTACACACACACACACACACACACACACACACACACACACACTCAGGGCTACTTCAGATGCTATAATCTGTTGATAAGCTCCTCGCTCGCAATAACAATAAAACAAAGCTCTCTCTCTCTCACACACACACACACACTCTCTCTCTCTATGGGACTCACTCACTCAGTAGGTGTGTGTTGTACTTGCTGGTGTAGTAGTAAACGTCTTCGTAGCCTTCCTGGTAATCGTCATCCGCCCGGTACCTCCTCCTCGCCTCCTCCTGCCCAGCAGGCGCAGCAGGGCCAGGAACCGCTCCATCACCAGCACCAGCACCTCCAGCACCACAACACCACTGGGTCCGGGCCGGGCCGGGCTGAGCCGAGCCAGGCCGGGCCGAGCTATAAGCTTACAGTGAGGCTAATAACAGCGAGCGCTAACGGAAAGCGTTATTCCACAGAGAGGGAGAGAGGAGAGATCAGGTTTCCTCCTCGCTGCCTCGCTCGCTCGCCTCCTGCACACACACACACCTCTGGATGTCACACACACATTAAGCTTGCCTGTAACACACACACACACACACACTCATGCGCACACACACATCCACAGTGGCTCACATGCTCTTTGTATCGTCGGCTCTCTGCAGCCTCCTCCTCCTCTCTGCTCCGGCTTCTTTCCACTGTTGGTGCATCTAGCCGGGCTCAGCCAATCACAGGGCTCGCAGCACACACACACACACACACACACACACACACACACACACACACACACACACACACACACACACACACTCCTCCATCTCAGCGCTCCATTGTGTGTGAATGTGTGTGTGTGTGCTGTAAATGTGCACTTGAAGAGTCAGCAGGGACGAGCTTTGTTTCCTTCATTAGCTCCTTACATCCTTTGTTGCCTCCTCTTTCCTCACTTCCTTTGTTCTGCTGCTTCCTTCCTTCTCTCCTTCCTCTATCCTCTATCCATATTTTCTGTTTCTCCTTTCCTACCATCCTTGTCTCCTCCTCCTCTTCGTTCACACACTTCATTGCAGTGAGGGGGAGGGGAGTGTGTGTGTGTGTGTGTGTGTGTGTGTGTGTGAGAATTCCAGAGAGTAGTCTGTAATTGAACACTGGGAGGGAGAAGAGGAAAGGAGGTGAGGAGAGGAGGATGAAAGGAGAGGAAACCAGGTGAGGAGAGGAGGATGAAAGGAAACTAAGAGAGGAAGTGAGAGAAGAGGAGAAGAGGGGCAAAAAGAAAGAGGAGAGGAGATAAGGAGGTGAGGATGAAAGGAAAGGAAAGAAGAGGAGAGGAAATATGAGGAAATAAAGAAGGAAGGAAGGAGAAAGGACAGAGGGAGAGAAAACAGGAGAGGAAAAAAATAGGATGAGAGGAAAGGAGAGGAAAGGAGAGGAAAGGAGAGGAAAGGGAAGAGGGGGCAACAAGAAGAGGAGGATGAAAGGAGAGGGGACGAGGAAAGTAGGGGAGAAGAAAGGAAACTAGGAGAAGAGAGGATATTAAGGATGCTTTCTGTGACCTGGAGGAGGAGGAGCAGAAGGAGGAGCTCAGCATCACGAACAGGAAACACATCATCACTCCGGGTTTTTCAAATTAAAGCCTCAAACAAACTTTAACTCCGCTGCAGTGATGCACAGGTGCACCCACGACAAACACTCAGAGGACGGAGGATGCTCCTCCCTGACGTCTGCCTCCACCCTCCAGATGTTCACCTCAGCCTGTCCGTGCAGCCGCTCGGTCAGTCGAGGGTTAAACAGTTTTAAAGTGGACAGTAGCTTCTGTTATCGACGCCCTGCAGTCTGACTCAGTGATGTGATGTGCTGAGATAAGCCCGCCCGGCCCGGCCCGGTGCTGATCGCTGCAGCATCCTTCGATCCACTCGAGCTTCTTCATCCATCAGAGGGAGAAGCAGCAAATATATTGTGTCTAAAATCTGATCCGGTTTGAATAAAGTTCTGAAGTTCTGAAGCCCGGCTGTAGATGACTGTAGCAGATCTGTATCTGCTGCACGCTGTTTGGCAAAGAACCAGAACCAGGGATGGCCCGGATCCTGATCCTTTAATACTGAGTATGTGCCGATACCGATCCTTTAAAGCCGCGGAGGACGTGCACTGTTGATTAAATATGTATCTGACTGACTTTGGCAAACCTCATTTTTCATCGGCTGCGTAATCCAAACACCAGGTTCTGGTTCTGGTTCTGGTTCAGACGATGAATTATTGATGTGATATGGATGAAAATTTAAGTGGGGGAACGCGACACCTCAGAGTGTCACAGATCAGAGATCGGAAACGACGTCTCACTCTGCTGGAGTTTTTGGATGCACGTTAGATAATTTATAATTAAGCTGTCATTTTAATTTTTTGATGATGTCACATTAAGTCAAAAACAACTTCAGACGCTCAGCTGTCACGACATTTAGCGTTAGCTCGGCTACGTAGCGACATAATAATAAGTGTCTGTGAAGTGGAGCCAACACAGGAAGTGCCAAAAACTGCAGTTCCTCAAACGTCCTCTTGAGGCTTTTCATGACATATTTGTAGCATTTTAATAGAATTATATGTTTTAAATTAAAATTAAAATCCCCTCACATCACCCTAACCCTTCCTTATTTAAAGGAGAAACTTAAAGAGTCGGTATTTAGTTTGTCTGTTCTGGGTTACCATAGAAACACGGTGTTTCAACATGGCGGCCTCTATTGAAGAGGACCCGCTCCCACTCAGGTGATTATACATGCATGAAAACATAGTTATGAATATTATGTTCCATGTCTGTCTTATTCTGAAAATAAAGGGCCCAAATCTGACACACTGCACCTTTAAATTATTAAAGTTTTTAAGAAAATTTCTACTTCTTCACTAAAGCGAGGACTCGAACTACAACTGGTACACGCACCGAGTTTGAGAACCAGCGCAACAGAGAACAGCGCCACCAACAGGCAGCCTGCATGAGGCTACTGACAGAGCCAGGTTATAATATGAAGTTGATGAGGTTATAATAAAGACAGTAAGATAGCACGGCGTTATCCGCTGACCAATCCAACATGTCCATGTCGACCCCGCACGGGTTAGTGATGGGCTGGCACAACACTCTGGGTCCAGATGGATCCCATGAGGGCTGTTAATGAGGCCTGGAGCTACCGGTTAGCCCCATGCGGTGCCTCATAACGACGTTCAATTAACAGACTCGGTGCTAACGACTGGACAAAGAGGAGTCGGCCTCTGATGGATCGCTCCGGTGTTGACGTTGGTGTCGTGGTGTAAAAAGTCTTGCGAGGAGCAGCGACAGATAGAGCGGTGTGTCATCTGCATAGCAGTGATACTGTAGCTGCTGTTAGCTAACGTTAGCTCCGTTTGTTAGCTGGGCTGCCGGACTGTGAGCTCAGAGCACCGGGGGAGTGTTAGTGTTTGTACCACAGGAGGTTTGGACCACCGGGAAGAAGAAGAAGAAGAAGAAGAAGAAGTTTACAGGCCGGGGTCGTGCCAGAACAGGAGCTGGGCGAGTGGGCAATGTGACCGGGCTCACAGCCTCTATGGACATAATGGCAGAGGAGAAGAGAGCGAAGAGGACCCTGACGGAGGAAGCTAAGAAGAGAAAAGGAGAGAGTGAGCGAGCAAGAAGCCGCCGGACAAGAGTAAATCTGGGACTGACTTTTAGTGGTTGGTGAGAGCTTGGTGAAATAAAAGGCTGAAAGACAGACGCCGAGCTGGGCTGACTGCTGTTGGACTAGTCAGTAATATTAGCTGCTGCTGTGTCTGCTGTTGGTGACCTGGTTGATGTTTGGCTGTTAGCAAAGTTGTAGACTCGCTAGTTTTTGATCAGAAGTAATGTAATCAGAACAAATACTCGAGTACAGCTGGACATAGTTACCACAGTGGTTATTTTAAAGGGTTTGTTGGTAGGATCTCTGTGTACGTTCTACATTTCCCTCTTCCTCTGCCCAGTCGACGCTCGGCTGGCAGCCCGTTCGCGATGCTCCCTCGTGGGCTTGTTGGCTGAGGAAAAGATAAATGGAGCGTCTGGGGAAAGCAGACTGTGACCAGAATATTATAATCGAGATGATTAACCAGGTTACCGTGTGTTTCATCCCAAACGCGATCAAAGACAGCGTGAAGCTAAGAACGGGGTCATGTGTTGGTCTTTTTGAACGGCGAACAAACAAACAAACAGTCCTCTGCAGATCCAAACGCCGTTTCCTGGCTCAAACTGCAGCTTTGGTTCGTTTACGGAGTTCATCTGGGCTAAAATCTGTAAACTGAACTCGAACAGTCACACTGATGTTCACACAGCTGTGCCGCAGGACGTTTAGGAAGCCGGATCTACGTGAACGTATGACGGGAAGTCAGAGATCTGAACACGCGTCCACGTCACGTCTGACCTGGGCGACGTGTTCTGGATTCAAAATGGCACGTCGCCGAAAGGTGACGAGTTTACACGCCTGTGTGTGTGTGTGTCATTTTTCCGTCAGCGTTTTCCCGTCTGTCAGGCAGCAATGCATCGTGGGATAGAGAGCTGTCAGGACATGACAGGGGTCAGAGGTCATCACACACACACACACACACACACACAGCTTCCTGTCTGTCACTGTACACCCTGCAGACGAGCTGTCAATCACTGCTGGTCAGGGGTCAGAGGTCAGAGCCATTTACTGTGTGTGTGTGTGTGTGTGTGTGTTTCCTGTGTGTACTGCGACACGTTTAACCTCACCTCTGAACACACACACACACACACACACACACACAGTTTACTGCAGGAAGTCAAACAGCCTCGATCAGCTGACTGTTTGAACAGGTGAAGAGGTCACACACATTTTTAGAGAGTAACCGCGGCGACACTGATGTCGACTCGTGTCCCAGAAGTCTTTGCTGTGAACACGAGCTGTCAGGAGCCGCGTTCACGTGTTCGGATCCCGTCCGAGCTGCGACGACCAACGATTAACTGAATCGACTGAGGCGATCGATTATAATGTTCAGATTGTTTAAATTCTGCTCCTCAGATGTTTCAATATTTTTCTGTCTGTGTTGAGTTCTGGACGTTTTTCTGGATCAATTAATGAAGAAAGTGATTGACAGGTTAATCGATACTGAATCTAATTGTTTGTTGTGTTCATATATGAAAAGTTAGATAAATGTTCAGTCAGATTAACGCGGTTATCATATTATTTTATCTTTAATCCGTACAGTCGAGACAAGAGCTGCAACGATAAATCGATTAGTTAGCGACTGTTACAGAAATCATCGATCGATTCATCGTTTGGTCATTTTAAAAGTTCCAGTTTGAAAAAGTTTGAAAGTTTCCATAGTTCTGCTGCAGATCAGCTGATTCAGGGTTCTGAAGAAGGTCCGCTCGGTCCTCCATGTGACGCGTACACGCTGTAGCTTTATGTATTCACTGTTTATTTATTGGTTCTTTCTTATTCCACTTTATTCATGTTACGAACTCCCCGGCAGGGATAATAAAGACTTCCTTGAAAAAATTCTTAAAATTCTGAATTAAAAATGTGAGAAAAAACATTTGAAATCTTTATCCTGAGTTTAAAATCTGTTTGTTCTTCATCACATCAGTGTGCAGAGCTGCCATGAGTCCATTAATTTAAATGTTTCAACTATTATATACATACTTACAGACATACAGTACATATATATTACACTAACTATTCTGATAATCGATTTATCATTTTGAGTTTTTTGTTTCGGAGAAAATGTTCATGATGTCACCCGCGTGCTAGAGTTAGCTTAGCATCAGCGTTAGCTCAGGAGCCGCGCTCAGGACTGCACCTCCCTCACCTGTCAGACCGCACTGAGGGCTTCAACCCCCATGAGCTCACATCACCCGGCTGGGCGGGTCACATTCACTGACACAGAGAGAGAGAGAGAGAGGCTTCATTTGCATATCGCTCACAAGCCTCTGCAGCTCTGCAACATGATTGGACGCCTCGTCAGTGTGTGTGTGTGTTTGAGTGTGTGTATAATCTGATTCACCACGCTGTGTGCGCACACACACACACACACACATTTTATCCTCTCACTCCCCCTGCTGGTCGCTCAGGTGAACTGCAGCCTTCAAACATCATCTGCATTCAGAAAAAACTACAAGTCACACGCCTGCCAAGAACTACCCAGAATTCAGTGGGGCTGGACAGGCAGACAGACAGACAGACAGACAGACAGTGATTGATGAAGCCTGAGGGAGAGTGAGACAGACAGAGAGAGAGACCTAGAAACAAACTGAACAAAAGAGAGAGAGACAGAGGAGTGAATGTGCAGTCTTAATGGACTGCTGAGTGACTGACCTTGATTCCTAATGGACACACACACACACACACACACACACACTCTGCATTGACTTCCATTGATTCCCTGAAGGCTCAGAGAGAGAGAGAGGACAAACAGCTGGACAACAAGAGGGGAGGCCTGTCTAAAACCTGGACGTAGTCTCCGTGACGTCCCCGCAGACTGTCTAAAACCTGGACGTAGTCTCCGTGGCGTCCCCGCAGACTGTCTAAAACCTGGACGTAGTCTCCGTGGCGTCCCCGCAGACTGTCTAAAACCTGGACGTAGTCTCCGTGACGTCCCCGCAGACTGTCTAAAACCTGGACGTAGAAGTTGGACATTTGAACATGGGGACTTATGGAGACTGACTCACTTCTGGCGCCAGCCTCAGGTGGACGACAAGAGGAACTGCACTTCACAGACACTAAGGCTGATGCTTGGGTTTGATTGGCGGAGACCCCTCCCTTTAATCGGCCGATAGTTTCGGTCTGAAGCTCGCTGAGTGGAAACGTTCGCTGAGCGGCTCGCCGTGAATAATCACGTCACGTTCACGTTGACTGACGAGCGTGGAGAAACGGTTTAACGTGGACTTAAAGAGTCTCTCTCCGCCTGTGAACGTCTCAGTTTGGAGTAATCTCGAGGATGCAGCTGGTACAAACAAACACTCACTGAGTGTGTGTGTGTGTGTGTGTGTGAGTGTGAGTGTGTGTGTGACAGAAGTGTATTAATAAGTGTAAGTGTTTGTGTCCATGCTGGGTTTATCCAAGTAGAAAATGAGTGTGTGTGTGTGATGCCAGCAGCTTGGCAGTCCACCTGGACGCTGCCCAAGGCTGTGTGTGTGTGTGTGTGTGTGTGATGAAGGACAGTAAAAGCAGATCTGTTTCCTGTTGATGAGTCAAAGTAAATTCTGCTTTTTTAAATCAACACACGTTTACCTCCTGCTGATCCACACTGACCTGTGATCAGGTGAACGGTGTCTCTGTCATTCGTACGTCTGTTCTCACACTATGTAACTTTGGGCCCGGTCGGGAGAAGTACGTAACGCTTTACGGCACTAAGTCACACACCACCAACTATTTCACTGATTTTGGTGAATCTGATATTTGATGGAAGCGTCTCGCCGTGTAGTCCTGTCTTATTATGCTGAAGTACGGTAAGCGAAGCAGACCAAAACTCTTCATATGCTGCGGCTAACATTTAAATGAATCTGAGGATTATGTTTGTGATTAACTGCTCAGCCTGATCACACACAGACATACGGCTCATAATCCTCCGTGACACCAGTACGCGTCCTTTTTGTTTCAGAGGCGCTGCTGGAGCCAGAGACAGGCTAGCTGTTTCCCTCCGTTTACAGTCTTTGTGCTAAGCTACGTTAACTAGATGCTGGTGGTAGCTTTCTAATTAGCTCCACCGTTAAATGTGCATTAATCTATCAGTGATTATAATCCAACAATAGAATCAAATATTATTGAGTACTTTTACTTGTAACAGAGTATTTCTACACTGTGGTGTTAGTATTTTTACTGCAGCAGCACGTTCATGTAACGTATTCGTGTTAGCAACACTGCAAGAGCCGCTACAGTGCTACTGTGTGGCACAATGTTTACACAACTCACACACACACACACACACACACACACACAGTCAGCAGTTTGTTCCACAGAGTCATGGTGAGAGAGCGACATCGACAGAGTCTCTTGGTAAAACGTGTCAGAGACGATAGGGATAATACATTAAGCTGAACACACACACACACACACACACACACACACACACACACAGAAACTGAAACACACACACACACACACAGAAACTGAAACACACACACACACACACACTCAGGTCTGCTTCAATAATCCTGAGGACAAAGATGAGCCGAGCTCTGACATCAGCACCTCTTAAAGGACAGTGTGTGTGTGTGTGTGTGTGTGTGTGTGTGTGTCAGCAGAAGCGAAAGCAGTTTGTGACGTTGTGTGTTTGTGTGTGTGAGCCATTTTCTCTGCGTGCGAGTCAAAAAGCTTAAAAAGAAGGGATGATGTCATGCTGTGACTGACACACACACACACACACACACAGTTCCCATCCTCTTAAAAACACGTCTGAGCGTGAAGTGTCCTCTTTATTAGGCACACGTCAGTCCGACGATGATGTCATAGCTGACTTTGGTCTTTGTAGTTTCGTTAACGTAACGCTGTGTTTAACGGACAGGTGAAGGATCACTCGTCTGGTTTACAACAGGACTGACAGCTCGTCCAATAGGAATGACCCTGTGGCCTCTCTCCTCAGGTAACAGGCTGCAGCCGTCAGGTGGATGAAGGTGGTGCGCTCTGTGAGAAGGACACTCCTGTCGAGCAGCAGACAGCGGAGGTCTGGACACGGCTCAGGGCTTCACTGTGGCCTGAAGGCAGACAGGTGCTGCTCCCTTCTGGACCCGCCAGGTAAGAAATGACGGGTCGTGAACCTCAGCGTGCCGTCAAGTCCTGCCAGCGGTCTGCTGTGTTTCTCAGCGGGTTTCTGAAGGAAAACGTTTTGTAGCCCGGAGTTTGAGATCAGATCGTCCTCGGTCGGTTTCTGGAACAGAGTGTGTTTCCTGTCGTGAAAAGCTAACAGCGACTACACCCTAACCATAAGTCTAACGGCGGCTACAGCAGCCTACCGAGGTGGTTTTCTTGCCGGGTTTGGCTCCTGGCATCCCGGGCTGAGTCAGTTCAGTTAGCTACACGGCTGACCGAGCTAACCACAGTTAGCGCTTCACTACTTATCAATCTTTACATCAAGTAATGGTAGCTAATGCTAGCAGTCAGCTAACTTGGAGGAAACTAATGTGATTAAGGCTAGGTTAGGCTAAAGCTAAAGTCATAGATGACTGTAGCAGCCCTCACGGTGACTCACA
The DNA here is from genome assembly GCA_036365135.1 of Miichthys miiuy. Lineage (NCBI taxonomy): Eukaryota > Metazoa > Chordata > Actinopteri > Sciaenidae > Miichthys > Miichthys miiuy. Next base: position 832,077 of record CM071604.1, on the reverse strand, counting down.
GACCGGATCAAACAGGAAGCACTCCACTCCGGCGGCGTCAGACGAGAGAAGGCGTTTGATTGGATGACATGATGACATCATCATCATCATTATCAGGAAATGACAAACTCTAAAATACCATGAAGAACACCTGAAAACGGACAGACGACATCAAACGAGCCGCTCGGAGACAAACTCGCGGGAAAATATGACTAATTAACAGACAGGTAATTACTTTGTGTTGGACTTTTCCCCCTCGGGGAGGCGAGGAGGTGAAATCTTTTCATTTAACTCGTGTTAAGATTTAATGTGAGCCCACTGAGACACAGTACAGACATACCTGATACATGTTACTACAGTACTGTAGTACAGCGTGTCTCTGATGGTCCGTCCATCTATTATTTACCTGTTATCTATTTTTACTCTCCGTTCTTGTACTGCTGTTTCTCTGAGTGCCTCTTATTATTTAACATTTTAATATACTGATATTTCTCTGCGCTGTGACCACAGTTCAGCTGGAAGCTGCACACCTGAGGATTATATTAAGATCTCTCCGACAGGTTTACGACACAACACTAAATCAACACTCTTATATTTTTATAACGGGCCTCGGGGGGCCGAGCGGTTCCGGATCAGAAAACATTTAACATCCTCCCGCCTGCACCGGACTCCACCGGACGACCGAGCCGTGCTGTACGCTCGTATTATCATCCGTCATCCTTTCATCATGAATCATGTTTTAACCACGCTGATGTCGGCTGAAATAGAGCTGAAACATTAATGCTCATCCACACGCGCGTCTCAGTTCATTCGTTCACGTGTTATTTTCAGTCCGTGAGTGTCAGTTAAAGTCAGCGCACTGCGAGGACCGTCAGGTCACCATTTTGGCTACGTAGGTGAAGAGGAGGGACTAACGGCGTTGTGAAAATGGCGGCAGAGGAAGCTGAGTGAATATCACAACATACAAATGTAAGTTAATTAATGTGTTTTATATATTTATATTTAGACAGACAAAGGTTGGCGCTAATGCGCCGCGCGGGTACGGTTCAGTGAAGAAGAAAAGGCGGTAAAATGTTGCCATCGTCGTCTCCGGTAAGTTCACTCTAATTGAGACAACACTACCTGATGGGATAAGCACACTACACCTGTCCTCCGTGACGGATGTTACGTAGCTCTGTTGGGTCATTTCTACAGGACCAAGCGGTGCCGTAACGTTAGCTGCCACCACGTTTATCAATCAAATGACAATTTATGGAAACTTCGAACATGTATCCTCCGTGACATTCAGCGATAGCTCGGCTACGTAGCGATATATCCGACCGATGTGACGCTAAAGCCAGCGAGATGATGAGGTCACGATGTGAGATCAAAGACGAGCTAATTAATATGCAAACTAAGCAGCAACCTCCGTTACGGTGTGTCGACCTTCAAAATGACGGACGGCCTCCCCACGTGCTGCAAACATCGACTCCGGTTATTAACGTTATCGAACACTTTGTTGTCTTTAACACCTGCACAACATTTGAGTTTCTGTCCGGCATCATTTGATTGTTATTTTGTTTTAAAGATAATATATCTGAAGGTTTCAGTCAGAAGTTCAGCAGCGTCCTGTGGCTGAAGAGTTAAATTAAAGGTTCATTCTGACATTTTCAATCTCAGGAGGATGACGAAGCGTTTGTCAATTTGGGTCACCGAGTTAAAAGTCAATTGGAAATGTTCCATAAAATCTTATTTAAGATAAATTACAACCACGTGAAGTACGTACGAGTTTGAAGGAGGGAGGAGCAGAGAGCGTGTCCTGGTCGTGTACAGTTTGTAGTTTGTAAATGTGAGCTAAAAATGTCTTGTTGAATCTGACACCGCGTGTAAAAGGAGAATAACTGATCCCCGTACAGTTTAGGTGAGCGTTGACGTGTCCATTATGTCCATTATCAGGCTCGCTTATCGGCATCTTATTGTGTATTTTCAGCCTCCATCGTGACGTACCAAAGCAAATATTCACATTTATCTGATAGACGTCTAAATTTCAACAGTGGTAGGTGTCACACGACCTGCCAGCTTTCATTTATTTGTGATGACAGCAGCTGGAAATGTGATCCGTCATGTAAAAGCCTCGAACGTGAAAATCGAGTGTTACGTGAGAAACTAACGGAGCTGGTCGACTGTATTCTGTTACACCAAAACAGAACGATATCCGACTGTAACGTACTATGAAGTAAATCAAGAAGGTCTACGGAAGATAAATATCAAATACTAGATGATATAAATACACATACTATATTTTTTTAAATGAAACACGCTGTACAGTTTCGTATGGAAGCCCTAAGCGGTCATACTTGTATAGATATTTCCTCCGTTATCTCGCGATAACGTGTTTTTATGTCATCAGTTTTTCGAGATCTCGAGTTATTTACATCGTTATCTCGAAATAACAAATGTTATCCTGAGATAATTTTCCCGAGATGATGACGCCAGAAAACAAACGAAATTAACGTATCACGAGAAAACTGAGAAAAAAATGTATGAATGCACGACCTCTTAGGGCTTCCGTAGTTTTGTGCAGGAATGTGCGATGATTGTTTTAATTATTTATACTCCTAACAATTGTTTCATCGATTAACTGATTAATTATTCAGTCGATAAAATGTCAGAAAATAGTGATAAACACCAACCACACTTCACTTTCGGGCTCTTCGTAGTGTGTTAACAGTGTACTGTTTACACGGATACGTAGCATCCGCTCTTTATACTGTCAGTGATCAAACCCAATATGTACTTTATTATTTATTTATATTTATATATTATATGTATTCATCGACCAATGAGAACATGTTTACAGGGTTAGTATTAATACACACAGTGAGGTACTACAGTACACAGATTAACATACTACAGCACTACAGGACTGTGTTATATCATTAGAGAGGTGTTATGGAAACCCTGAGGGTACCCGGTAACACCCGGTCTGTACCGGGTAAACCATTAACACCGAGCCTGTCAATATTTAGTGAGAACATCGCCACACGTTAACCCTCAAACCGAAGGGTCACACATTTCACTGTAACACCGGTGCTGTGAAGGTGGTCGTTACACACACACACACACACACACAAACACACACACATACATACAAGGGCAGACCAACGGCTGGCCAACCGTTATAACCGTTGGTTAGCTTCGTTAGCAGCCGTGCTAACTCCGCTGGTGGTGCTCGGTGATAAACCGGTAACCGGTGATCGGTTCTTTTATTGATAAACACGTAGCCTTATAACGTGAAATCACCGTAACGTCACTGTAACCTCACCCGTTGCGTCAGATTAACACACACACACACACACACACACACATTCACACGGTATCAGTTTCCAACTTTCACTAATTTCAAGACAGTCACCGTCTGCGCGAGCTCTACCGGCGGCGCCAAACCACGCTGAGATTGCACCCGCGATAATTAGTACACGCGCTCACACGCTCTCTCTCTCACACACACACACACACACACACATACACAGGTATGTACTGTAACACACACACAGTCACGGGGACACACTCGCCGGTCGTTGTGTGAACCTGTGCGGATCGGTCCAGTCTCGGGTCTTACCTCCCTCCTGGTCCGGTTGGAGACAGGCCGGGATGTTTTTCTTCCAGCCGGGCATGATGCACCTCAGGGCGGATAGGGAGTCCAGGGCGGCCCGCTAGCAGACACACACCACCAGCAGCGGGAGGAGGAGCAGCAGCGGCGGCAGAGGCAGCGACAGCAACATGGCTAGTTAGCTTTTAGCTTAAGCCGCTACTCCACACAGGGATCCACCTCCCCCTGCACTGACAGCCTACCTCACTCTACCACTCTCTCCCCCTCTCTCTCTCTCTCCCTCCTTTTCTTCTCTTTGTCTATGTCTCTCGACCCCTCCCCTTCGGTAACTCTACCCCTCGAGCCTCGTTGTGGTCTCTGGAGGAGCGAGAGAGAGAGAGCGAGGTAGGGTAGTGGAGAGAGAGAGAGAGGGTGACGTGATGACCGTGAAGGAGCCCGAACCCCGCGAGCTTCATCACCCTAAATTTCCCGCTTCTTTTCTTCTTGACAGCAGCCGTTAACTTGTTTTATTTTAAATAAATGTCCTTCATTTTTAGCAGTGATTTCGTGCACGCGCCTCCCGCCTTCATTCATTCATCCATCCACAGTAGAGAGAGAGAGGGACACGAGCCGCCTACAGAGAGACATCTTCTGGGATCAATATAACTCCCCACCTCCGATGAGACAAAGATGGATGAATCACTTCAAAGTGTTCAAAACAATGACACCGAGATGGAGAAAATCAACACAAATACAAGATTAAATTTAATCTGGAGCTCGGCTACTGCTTCTCATGTTAAATTCAGGGTACAGCACCGAACAGCATACCCGATTTTAGCGTAGCTACACCCAGGAGGTCGCTCAAGATATTCCCAGAATCCTCGGAGGTCGAGGTTGTGCCGTTATACTGATATATATAACGGCACGGCGTTGCTGATATTCAGTATAACGGCACAGCCATGCTGATATTCAGTATAACAGCACAACCATGCTGATATTCAGTATAACGGCACGGCGGTGCTGATATTCAGTATAACGGCACAGCCATGCTGATATTCAGTATAACGGCACGACCTCAAGTGTCATATTACAATTATACTTTTATAACCGTTCCACAAGCAGCATCTATTAGTTAGCAGTAATAAGTGACAACAGATTATGATTTGTTTGTTTATGTAATCATTTATTTTGGCTCCGCCAACATAAATAGTTTGTAAATGTTTACAGCCTGCTATACAAAAGCACTAGCTACTGCTTCTCATGTTAAATTCAGGGTACAGCACCGGACAGCATACCCGATTTTAGCATAGCTACACCCAGAAGGTCGCTCAAGATATTCCCAGAATCCTCAGAGGTCGAGGTCGTGTCGTTATACTGAATAGCTGTGCTGATATTCAGTATAACGGCACGACCTCAAGTGTCATATTACAGTTATACTTTTATAACCAATTCTATTAGTTAGCAGTAATAAGTGACAACAGATTACATAAATAGTTCCTCAGACTGCACGGCTGCCCATCAACATAAACAATCTCCTGAACACTAGCTTGCTAGCTTTGGTATATAAGTCTACATGTTGCCCAAGCAGCAACCTCCATGGCTGTGAAGTGAAGCCAATCACACTGGACTTGACTTATGTGGATTTAAGTGCCATAAACTGCAGGTCCTCTTCTCGTCCACTTGAGGCTCGTTCCAGAAGTGAGTCAGTAATAATACTATAGCTGTTCTTATGCTAACAGATGTGTCTCAGCTCCAGCAGTGACAAAAATAAACAAACAAAAAAACATGTTGCAAAGACACATTTCAGACTGTGTCAGTTAACAAGCTGCTGTGTCAGTAATGAGCCTGCAGTCATTGACGTTAACCTGGAAACCACACAAACACATGCAGGTATTTGAAGTCTCCTTCCTGTCCTGACTCGCCTCTGAGGAATTCACCCACCCACCTCCACCTCCACCTGGCTCCGGATTAAAGGGGAATTCTGCCAAATTTCAGTCTTTTAATTTTTCCAGCCAGAGCGGCGAACAAAGGAGTGGCGGTGATGCCACGCTGACATTATGGAATAAGTGCAGTACAGCAACTATGTGAGCAGTTTTACTCTGTGATTCTCTCAGACTGCTGCAACATTTGACCTATGACATCAGGATGAAGCGATGGAGTACATGGAGCTGGACTAAGAGAGATTAAAGCATTTAAAGAGTTTGGAGCAAAAATACAAGAGAAAAAGTAAAAGCAATACTAGTCCAGCTGGAGTTTATGAGGTTCAATGACAATAACTTCATCAAATTTGAATGTAATAATTAATAACGTGGTCTGAATGGCTGCAGGGACACATCACGTTTCTCTCTCTGACTGTATGTTTGTCTATCTGTCTCTCTCTCTTCATATTGAGGTCAGTCTCTCTCTCTGCTTTTTGTCTTGTAGCCTGCAGAGACTCATTCTTCCACTCCATCGCTTCCTTTTCCTTCATCCCTCTCTCCACGGATGAGCGATGGCTGCTTGTCATGTTGAAGGCTGTCAGACAATCCCTGTTGTTGTCAGACAATTAATGATGGTTGGTGTTTAAGATCCAGTGGTTTGGATCCAGTTTGTTGTTCTAATCATTATTCATTCTGTTGTGTTTGTTTTTTACCATCTGTCACAGCAGCAGTCCCAGTCTGTCCACCAAACTGACTGTCTGTCTGTAAACCACTTAGGAATAAACTTTACAGCCTACAGAATGACAAAATGAAGAGTATACTGACCAAACAGCAACCTGGCTGCAGTTCCCCAAACGTCCACTTGAGGCTGGCTCCAGAAGTGAGTCAGTCTCCATAAGTCCCCATGTTCAAATGTCCAACTTCACAGCAGAAATAAACATGTTTACAGCCTGTTTTTCCCCCTTGTAGCTTATAATTGCCACTTAGCAGTAAACACACAGGACAGCTGATGCTGGTGGAGGTCATAGTGCTGGATCATTTAAAAAAAATTGACCTGGTGGTGGCGCTGGCTGAAAAGTCAGATCACTTAGATTCATCCTGAGTACAACATCAATGTCTGAACCAAGTTTCATGTCGCTGCATCCAATAATTGTTGAGATATTTCAGCCCATAGACCAAAGTGGAGGACGGACCAACAGTCCAACATCGTCATTGTCAATATATATAATTTTAACATTAACCCTTAAACTGTAAAATTAAGTTCAAATAAATATCAAAAACTAAAAATTTACTGTAACTTCTCAGTCAAGGATTTGCAGAGAAGAGATTTTTTTGAACGATCAAATACCGTCAATAAAACGACGATACCAATAGTTCACAGTTTTCATACATTTGTATGTAATTTAAGAAAGCAGAAAAATACTGTATCAATAATACACAAAACTGAAAAATAACTGTCATTTATTATAATTAATACTTAAAAAAACTGTCAATTTACAGAAAATGTCTGTAATTTAAAAAACAGAAAACTACAGTAAAAATGAGTTACAGTGAGTTTTTCACTCAGTTTTTTCAAGTCTTGCTGCTTAAACTGCTATTATTATTCTGAGTTACAGAGTGTCCTTGAATATTAAATCTTGAACAGTGTTTGACAGATAATACCGTGAACGAAGAGACTCTCATCTTCAAACCTGTTTTTAAACAAACATGTCGGCACTCGTTCATCCACTTTGGACTCTCTGTGAACTCTTATCGATAGAGAGACTGAAGCTTCGCCTGAGCACAGCTGCTCTTCTCCTCTCATGTCGCTGTAATCAAACACTCCACGTCAACGTCACGTCTTTGCGTATCATTAATCTGCCGCTCCAACAGCCTCCGCCCGTCTGGTTTCTGGTCCTCTCCAGCAGATGTTGAACCTGCTGCAGGGATTTGATCCCATTCAGACACAAACCACATCATGTTCCTCCACAACAAACGGGGAAATATTTCTTGTTTTTAAAGCATCTGGGAGTTTGTTTGAAGGCTTTAAATGCGAAGGCAGGCTGTCGACCATGAAGCTCTGATCACAGACTTCAGGTGGAGCAGCAGAACGTTTCATGGCATTCACAGAATCTTCACGTACACTGAAGCAACTACAATTGTTTACAATTTAAATGTATTTCTATAGCACCAACCTTCATAACAGAAGTCTCAAATCATATTTACAGAGACTCAACAATTCACACCATGAGCAAACACCAGGTGACGGTGGCGAGGAAAAACACTCCTTTAAGAGGCAGAAACCTCGAACAGAACCACGGTGGACTGCCAAGACCGGTTACATTTAGTGAGAGATGCACAACGGCAATAATAATAATGATAACTTCAACTATAATTACAATAAAAATATGAGTAATAGCAGTAGTAATAATCATAACATCAATAGTATTGTAGTATACGTCATCAGGACCACAGCAGGAGAGAAGAAGCTAAGTTAGAAACATGTATTAATAGAACATGTGTACAGATCCTGTGTCCTCTCTGGTTCTGGTTCTGATGAGTCCACAGTCTATTCTGTTAGGATCACTGACTGTCTAAAACCTGGACGTAGTCTCCGTGACGCCGCCCACAGGTTTCCTCTAACTCAAACATGGTCAAAGAGGCGGGCTCAATGGCGCCTGGTTGCTCAAACAAACCATCTGTAACGACACCCACCTGTCAATCAGAGCGTCCACGCTCTTAATCCTGCATAACTTTAAGCCTTAATATAACCTGAACAGGTGAGTTGTATATAAATTCACCCTCAGTACAGTTGTCATGAACGGGGAAATCAGCTACAGAGACCAAAACTGTTTTTTGTACCAGGCTGTAAACATGTTTATTTCTGCTGTGAAGTTGGACATTTGAACATGGGGACTTATGGAGACTGACTCACTTCTGGAGCCAGCCTCAAGTGGACGTTAGAGGAACTGCAGTTTTCAGATGTGAACTTTGAGCAGATTACAGTAGAAAATGACAGTTTGACTGTAAATCTAATTAATTTACTGACTTTCATATAAAAATCTACCACCTTCTTCATCATCATCATCCTCAGTCTTCTTCTTCTTCTCGTCTGTATCTTCTCCGCCCTCGTCGGCTCAGCTCAGAGAGGAAACAGATCTTTATTCATCGCACCTTCATCATCATTTCTGACGACCATCGTCTTCATCGTCATCACAATCATAATCAACATCGCTTCCTGAAGAAGACGAGCGTCGTTGTGGGTGCAGCTGGAGCCTCGTTTCATAGATTACTGTCAAAGAGCTGTCAATGCATTAACACACACACACACACACACACACACACACACACACACACACACACACACACAGCATGCACATGTCAGGGGCTGCATTATGTGTCAACGGAGAGAGAGCGCCCGCGGGTTTGTAAACATCCCACTCAAGTGATCTGTGACTCACTTTACACACACACACACACACACACACACACACACAATGGATCCGTCCAATATGAATAAACAACAACATCCTGAATCTCTCCTGCATGTATGAATTTACTGTGTGTGTGTGTGTGTGTGTGTGTGTGTGTGTGCAGTGAAGAGCAGCTCCGTACAGTCGTATTTCTGTCTCGCTCATTTTAATTGGTTGAGTAAACAAGAAGTGGCTCACGCTGAGTTTTTGAATAGAGACACCTGTGGCAGGTGAAGCGGGCTGTGATTCACGTTAGCACAGTGAACAAATAAAGCGCTTTCTTCTCCTCTGCCATTATGTCCATAGAGGCTGCTGAGCCTGGTTACATAATGCCTGCTTGTCCAGCTCCTGTTCTGGCACGACACTGGTTCCACGCCCCGGACCTGTAAGCCTCTTCTTCTTCTTCTTCTTCTTCTTCTTCTTCTTCTTCTTCTTCTTCTTCTTCCGGTGGTCCAAAAACAAACAGTGTTACAAACACTAACACTCCCCCGGTGCTCTGAGCTCACAGTCCAGGCAGCCCGGCTAACAAACTGAGCTAACATTAGCTAACAAAACTGAGCTAAAAGCAGCTAACAAACTGAGCTAACATTAGCTAACAGCAGCTACAGCTGTCAGCAGTTTACTTCACTGTCCATCATAAACTCTGTAAATCACAGAGAGTTGAGGCGGAGCAGCCGGAGGACATCAGAGGGAAAACCAGAAAACATTTTCTCCATAAAATATGATCCAGTTTCACCAGAATCAGTGAAACAGTTGGACGGGACTACGTCCAGGTTTTATACAGTCTGTGCAGTCTGTCGTAACACTGCAGAAGTCGAGAATCATAAATATAAAATAGAAATTCATGATATTAAAATATATCAAATAAAAATGAGCTAATATATTTAATAAAATAAATAAATCTAAATAAAAAAACAAACTGCTCACACTCTGACCTTCGACCCCGCAGCGTCCATCCATCCCACTAACCCCGCCCCTCTGCAGAGAGAACGGGAGCTCCATTCAAACAAACCAAACTCCGCGCCCCGGGATGCGACAGTCGCTGTAGAAAGAGAGAAAGAGCGGCAACAGCTAGCAGAACCAGAACCAGAACCACACGGTGTACCTCTGGAACCAGAGCAGTGTGACAGACAGAGAGAGACAGACAGACAGACAGACAGACGGACAGTCAACAGCCGGAACACACACACACACACACACTGAGCGCAGTCTGCTAGCGAGGACGCTAACAGCTAACAGCAACCGACATGGCGAGCGCCTCGTACCACATCTCCAACCTGCTGGAGAAAATGACCTCCAGCGACAAGGACTTCAGGTAAGACACGAGCCCGGGAAAGAGGACACACATGCACACCTGCACACCCCGCACCTGTCTGTCCTGTGTGTTTAAAAACAGTAGCATTGCGGCTAACGGCTGCTCCAGTCAGGCCTCATGCTAACCGCTAGCGGCTAGCCGCTAGCAGCCACCTGTCTGATCATCGTCACGTCGCTAGCTGGCTAGTTAGCTAACAGCGGGTTAAACTCAGCGTTAGTTAGCTGGTTAGCGAGCTAACCCACTGCTACATCATCACCTGTAACTGACAGGTAACTGCCGCCAGTTAGCGGTTAGCTCGGCGGCTAGGTAGCTGGCTAGGTGGCTAGCTGGCTGGCTAACTTCTGTCATGCCGCAAGCTAGCGTGATGTCAGCTCTGTGTGCGCGTGCTGCGCGTTGTGCGGGTTTAAATGTGGAGTTAGCATGTGAGCTAACGGGATGTAAACAGTCGGTGTGGTGCGGGAATGGTGCGTGATGTTTGGGGGGTGTGGTAGCGATGCTAGCTCAGGTGATAACAACATGTAAACAGACACGAGCTCAGTCCATCACTGAGGACAGGTGACAGTCACAGAGACTACGTCCAGGTTTTAGACAGTCTGCGGGGACGTCACGGAGACTACGTCCAGGTTTTAGACAGTCTGCGGGGACGTCACGGAGACTGCGTCTGGGTTTTAGACAGTCTGCGGGGCGTCCACGGAGACTGCGTCCAGGTTTTAGACAGTCTGCGGGGACGTCACGGAGACTGCGTCCAGGTTTTAGACAGTCTGCGGGGACGTCACGGAGACTGCGTCCAGGTTTTAGACAGTCTGCGGGGACGTCACGGAGACTACGTCCAGGTTTTAGACAGTCTGTGGGGCGTCACGGAGACTACGTCCAGGTTTTAGACAGTCTGCGGGGACGTCACGGAGACTACGTCCAGGTTTTAGACAGTCTGTTGGTTACAGTTGATTAAAAGTTCAGTTGATGTTTGTTTATCTTCATATTTTGGACCGGGGTGTCAAACATACGGCCCGCGGGCCAGAACCGGCTCACTGGACGACTTTGTAAAGTGAGATTTCTCATTGGATTGTTGCTGTTCAGCGTCAGTGATGTGAACATGAACGTGGACAGACATGTTGTTGTTCATTACTGTCATCACTTCTTTACTCGTCAATGTGGTCAAACGTCTGTACGGTCAAAGAAAGGAAACAACATGGCTGCCGTCGTCCTCGTGGTCAGCTTTGGTTGTATGAAGTAAAAAGAGTTCGATGACGTGCGATCAACGTCTTCACTCTTTAATTTGACATTTAATCGACTAAATGAAGAGAAATAATCAGCTGATTAATCGATTATTTGTCATCAAAGCTGCTCGGACGACTCGTTTCATCTCTGCAGTTTTGAAGTCTATCAGGTTGATTACAGCTGAGCGGATGATTAATGAATTAGAGAAGGACCGGGTCGTGATCTCAGCGTATCTGTCGAAACATGGCGGTTTGTTTTAAGTCTTTAGAGTCTGACGGTGGATCTGCTCCGTCATCATCGACGCAGTTACTCGTCATTCCTCAAATAATCCTGACAAACAGCTGATTGAATTTATAGCAGGTTGGATGTGATGTCTGGACTCTGCTGATTTGTGGCTTCCTTTTCCTTGAAAGTGCTTGAACAGGGTTTGATTTTTCTTCCTCTTCATGAACTGTGTGGATACGATGGAGGTGGAGGACAGCAGGACGAGGCTCGTCTTCTCGACCATCACGACGCTGAAGTTCTCGGCTCGGTTTCGTCGCTTCAGAAACTCGTAAAACTGTGAAACCCGTCAGAACCACGAAGAGAAGCGAGAAGAGTTTTTGAGTCGTGACGTGATTTTAATGAGACGACTCAAATGAAAACATGTCTCAGCTGTCAGACGTTACATCGTCGTCGTCAGTGATTGGACAGCTCGAGTTTGTTAGTGTCCTGCGCACAGACGGAGACACGAGAGGAAGAGGACACACACATGGAGACATCACACACTCAATAATATATTATGTCATATATCACACACACTTCACTAACAGCTAATCATCTTTCAGCCCTGAGCTTGGCCTCTCAGGCTCAGCAGACACTGTGTTTTTTCATTCATCGTTTCAATCAGGATTTTCTGCAGGACCAAAAAGTTCTGGTCCGGTTTTGTCTGCTGAGTTCCAACAACCTTCAAAATGACACGAGGACGTGTGAAACTAGAAGACGTGACGTGTTAGCCCGTCATGAAGGTGCCGAGTAACGCTCCAAGATGAGCTGATGACGATGTCAGCTGTTTCATCGTAGTGATTGAAGCTCGAGCACGATCTCAGCCTCATCAAACTGACCAATCACAAACTAGAGCGCGAGCACGCTCAGAGGACGGACGAGGAGTTTCTGACGGCAGCATCAATCTTGTGGATTTTAAGGGTTTTGAGGGTTTTTCAGTTTTTCAGGCGTCAGGATGTTTGAAATCTGTGAAACAAATAAAATGAACCTGATGACACGTCACAGAGTGATCATCGTATCGCTCTGTCATCACGTGCTGTGACTGTAAACAACACATCAAATCGTGGTTTGATTTTTAGTTTCATATATTTAGATTGAATTCTTCACCTCCGTCAGGCAGGAAACGCTGACCTGACTGCGGCAGGTTTTTGAGCTCCTGATGATCCGTTTTATCTGATTAGTTTCTGTTTGTGTCCCCAGGTTTATGGCCACAAACGACCTGATGACGGAGCTACAGAAAGATTCAATCAAACTGGACGACGACAGCGAGAGGAAGGTCGGTTTACGCTGCTTCACTGTGTGTGCGCATGTCTCATGTACGGGTCGGTGTGTATTGATCAACTGATGATTGATTGATTGACAGGTGGTGAGGATGATTCTCAAACTGTTGGAAGACAAGAACGGAGAAGTTCAGAATCTGGCTGTCAAATGGTAAAAACACTTCCCACCGTAACGTCTCCGGTACGTTTACTGTGTCCGCATCACCGCCAACCTTCTCACTGTGGGTGCATTTGTTTTCCTCAGCCTGGGGCCCCTGGTCAGTAAGGTGAAGGAGTACCAGGTGGAGACGATCGTGGACACTCTGTGCACCAACATGCTGTCGGACAAAGAGCAGCTCAGAGACATTTCATCCATCGGACTCAAAACTGTGATCGGAGAGTTACCGCCCGCCTCCAGTGGTGAGAACACAACACCATGTGTTAGCCTGACCGCGTAGCTAACTGCTAGCTGAAGTACTGATACCACCTGTCTGTCTCACTTCCACCTGTCTGTGTCTCAGGCTCTGCTCTAGCTGCCAGCGTTTGTAAGAAGATAACAGGTCGTCTGACGAGCGCCATCGCCAAACAGGAAGATGTGTCTGTCCAGCTGGAGGCGCTTGACATCATGGCCGACATGCTCTGCAGGTACACTACCTGTCTGTCTGCCTGTCTGTCTGCTTCAACTCTCTGTGATTTATAGAGTTTCCTGATGGACAGATAGCATTAGCAGGCAACAGAACCGGGCTCACTGGACTCCGTATCAGAGGACCCGCTCCATATGTAGATATTAAAGGCTAATTCTAAATAATAAAAACAAACTATAAACTGTGTAAATAAATGTACAGTGTGTCTCACATACATTATTATTGACACTGCAGTAGCACAGAGACTTCAATAAAGTTAGTCAAAGGCAGGCTTGAGGTTGCCAAGCAACCAGGGTCAGCTGCAGGTCAGAGCAATTAACTGCAGCTGTGCTCTGTCTGTGTGTGAGTGACTGCTGAGAGACACAGAAAATCTCTAAATGAACCCCCTCCAACTAGTGGACACTAATGCCAAACGGTAGGTCGTATCAAAAAGCCCAAATGACCGTGAGCATCCTCATCTTGTCGACCATGTGAATGCCGAATTTCAGTGTCTAAAGTTAAAAAATGTGACCTGGGAGAGAGAGAAAGAACAGGTGCCCGTGCTCTTTTGGGAAATTTCTCCTCTCCAGTTTACATGGGAGTAGATGGGGCTGTCGGTGGGTGATCCTGGTGCATCAGTCGTCTCCGCCAAAACTATAAGTCTGACAGCTTCAGCAGTGATATCGCTGCGTAGCCCACGAATTTTCCTACGTTTCTATGTAGAAATTATTTCTGTAGAGTGACATTTGTGGCCACGAGAGCCGTTTGCAAATCTATTTTTTGACAAATGTTTCTCTCCCTCTCCACTCTAGCGATGATGTCACTCACTCTAGCTCTGGAACATTCTACCAATACACACTCATTGTAAACTTTGGCGTGGTTTTTGCGATTTTTGGCAAAACCGTTTGGTGAAACTCTTAGAAAAGTCACAGCACACCATTCCTGGCTGAGCCGGTCGTTTTGATACCTTTTTTGTGTATGTGCGACCAAAACTGAGGGAGGAACTTTGTGACTATTAACTGTCTGTCTGTCTGTCTGCAGACAGGGAGGTCTGTTGGTGAACTTCCATCCCTCCATCCTCAGCTGTCTGCTGCCTCAGCTCACCTCCCCCAGACTGGCTGTCAGAAAGGTAACTCATCATCATCATCATCATCAGGTGGTTCAGGTGTGTTCAGCTCGTCACAGTTGTCGTGTTGTTGTTGTCATGTGACTGTTTCAGAGGACCATTATGGCTCTGGGTCACCTGGTCATGTCCTGCGGTAACCTGGTCTTCATCGACCTGATCGAGCACCTCCTGACGGAGCTCGGCAGGAACGACAACATGTCCACGACCAGAACCTACATCCAGTGCACGGCGGCCATCAGCAGACAGGCGGGACACCGGATCGGTGAGACACACCAACGTGTGTGTGTGTGAGCGCCTGAACATGACACACACGAGTGTTAACACGTTTCTTTTCTGTGTGTGTGTGTGTGTGTGTGTGTGTGTGTGTGTGTGTGTGTAGGAGAGTACCTGGAGAAGATCATCCCTCTGGTCGTGAAGTTCTGTAATGTAGACGATGACGAGCTCAGAGAGTACTGCATCCAGGCCTTCGAGTCCTTCGTCAGGAGGTAACGGTCGCAGTGACACCGTCAGAGTCCTCCGTCAGTCCTTCTCCTTCTTCTTCTTTAACGTTCACGTTAACGTTCCAGGTGTCCCAAAGAGGTTTACCCCCACGTCCCCACCGTCATCTCCATCTGCCTGCGCTACCTGACCTACGACCCCAACTACAACTTTGACGACGAAGATGAGGACGACAACGCCATGGACGCCGAGCAGAACGACGAAGACTACCAAGGTACTGACCGTTATTTAACGTATACGTAAAGATGACAAACAAACCAAGTGTGACCTTTGGAAGACTGAGACTTAGACTGAGACAAGACTGGACTGAGACTGAGACTAAGACTAAGACTGGACCCAGACTAAGACAAGATTGGACCGAGACTGAGACAAGGCTGGACTGCGACAAAGACTGTATTGAGACCGAGACAAGTCTGGACCAAGACTTAGACAAAGACTGGTCCCAGACTGAGACAAAGACTACTGAGACTGAGACAAGACTGAATGTTTGACTGAAACTCCAGACTGAGACTGTAAACTCTCGAGGAAACTCTGCCACAGTCAAACAAACTTCTCAGTGAAGTTTCCCGTCAGTCGGTCAGACTAAGACTTCCTCAGATCTTTTTAACGTCTCCACCCTGACCCCCTCCACCTCTCTCTCTCCGTCTCTCCGCCCGTCCAGGCAGCGATGACGAGTACAGTGACGATGACGACATGAGCTGGAAGGTTCGCCGGGCGGCCGCCAAGTGTTTGGACGCTGTCGTCTCAACTCGTCACGAGATGCTGCCCGAGTTCTACCGCTCCGTCTCTCCTGCACTCGTCTGTCGCTTCAAGGTACCGTCCAACAGTCACTGCCTCCTCCATCACCTCCTCCATCACCTCCTCACTCTGACGCTTTGTTTTCAGCTCCTCATCACTAAAATCTGATGAATAGTCCGACTGTGGATTGTGATGACATCTGTCAGTTTGACCTAACGCATCCTCGTCTGTCTGTCTGTCTCTCTGTCTGCCTGTCTGTCTGTAGGAGAGGGAGGAGAACGTGAAGGCGGATGTTTTCCACGCCTACCTGTCGCTGCTCAAACAGACCAGACCGGCTCAGAGCTGGTTGGCTGATCCAGACGCCATGGAGCAGGGAGAGACACCGCTGACCATGCTGCAGAGCCAGGTGAAGACTGAGACTGAGACAAGACTGAGACTGAGACAAAGACTTTGAGGGTTTGAGACAAAGTTGTGGTTAGATAATGTAACTGGTCAATATGATCGTCTGTTATTGACACAGTGGGTGTCTGTACACACACACACACACACACACGGGATATCACATGACAACGATGAGACAAATAAATACAGATAAAAAATGTATTAATATTTATAATTATCCGTCACAGTCTGCTTCATGTTGGTGGATTCGGTGCTGCAGGTGTGTGTTGGTGCAGCAGAGGGCGCTGTGGTACTTTTTTTTTGATTTGGTTCAATCCTGTTGTCACGGTGACAGGAAGCCCTCAGCATCCTGCACCATCGACCACAGAAAACAGGAAGTCCTCTCTCTCTCTGTGTCTCAGTGTGTGTTGATGTCTCTCGCCCTCTGCAGGTCCCGATGATAGTCAAAGCTCTTCACAAGCAGCTGAAGGAGAAAAGTGTGAAAACTCGTCAGTGTTGTTTCAACATGTTGACCGAGCTCGTCAACGTCCTGCCAGGAGCGCTGACTCAGCACATCCCAGTACTAATACCAGGTGACGCTCCACCTCCACCACCAGTACTACGACCAAAACGTCTCATGCTGTCCTGAAACAAACTCCCTAACCTCCGTCGGTGTGTTTTCAGGCATCATCTTCTCCCTGAACGACAAGTCGAGCAGCTCCAACCTCAAAATCGACGCCCTGGCGTGTCTCCACGTCATCATGGTCACGCATCCCGCTCACGCCTTCCATGCCCACGTCCCCGCCCTCGTCCCGCCCGTGGTGGCGTGCGTCGGAGACCCCTTTTACAAGATCACCTCCGAGGCTCTGCTCGTCACCCAGCAGCTCGTCAAGGTGGGACTCGAACCCGCAGCGTACTGTAACGTCTTCATGTCACGTGACGAGTTCACAGCTGACTCTCTCTCTCTCTCTCTCTCTCTCTCTCTCTCTCTCTCTCTCTCTCTCTCAGGTGATCAGACCTCTGGACAACCAATCAGAGGGCCCCGACAGCTTTGACCCCTCCCCCTACATCAACGACCTGTTCACCTGCACGATCAGACGCCTGAAGGCCGCCGACATCGACCAGGAGGTGAAAGAGCGTGCCATCTCCTGCATGGGACAGATCATCTGTAACCTAGGTAACCGCCGTCTGACAGCCGCAGTGATGTCACGTCAGCCGTGATGTCACGTCAGCCGTGATGCAGCTTCCTGTTTGACATCTTACCTCTCCGTCTGGTTGTCTAGGTGACCGTCTGCCAGCTGAACTTCCCGGAACGCTGTTGATCTTCTTAGAGCGCCTCAAGAACGAGATCACCAGGCTGACGACAGTGAAGGGTAAGCTCCGCCCCCAACGTTAGCTAACATTAGCTCAGTGTGTTAGCTACTGTCAGCTAATGTTAGCTCAGTGTGTTAGCTGCTGTCAGCTAATGTTAGCTCAGTTTGTTAGCTGCTGTCAGCTAATGTTAGCTCAGTGTGTTAGCCAGGCGGAGGAGGTCTGGCAGATCTCTTTTCACTCGTCTTGAAACACCTGTGTGCAATCGTGCCGCCTCACTTCCTGTCTGACAGCCAAGCTGAAGTTCAGATTGGCCAACATCACTTCCTCTCTCCTCCACCTGTCACCGTTGCAGCTCTGACGCTGATCGCCGGCTCTCCGTTGAAGATCGATCTGAGGCCGGTTCTCCCGGATGCTGTTCCCATCCTCGCCTCCTTCCTCCGTAAGAACCAGCGAGCCCTGAAGCTCTGCACGCTGGCTGCTCTGGACATCCTGCTCAGAAACTACAGGTAACGCCGGCCCGCAAGTCAGCCACACCCACAGCGGTCTCGCTTCCTGTTACTAACGCCGTTTGAACATGTGCGTTTCAGCTCCGCGGTGACTCCCGTCATGGTGGACGCCGTCCTCGCCGAGCTGCCTCCTCTCATCTCCGAGAGCGACATGCACGTGTCTCAGATGGCGCTGAGCTTCCTGTCCACGCTCGCCGTGACTCACCCGTCCTCGCTGGGTCAGCTGAGCGGAGGGAACATCCTGCAGCAGCTCATCGCGCTGGTTCGATCCCCGCTGCTGCAGGGCGGAGCGCTCGCCGCCATGCTGGACTTCTACCAGGTACGACATAGACACACACAGACTGTCTAAAACCTGGACGTAGTCTCCGTGACGTCCCCACAGACTGTCTAAAACCTGGACGTAGTCTCCGTGACGTCCCCGCAGACTGTCTAAAACCTGGACGTAGTCTCCGTGACGTCCCCACAGACTGTCTAAAACCTGGACGTAGTCTCTGTGACGTCCCCACAGACTGTCTTTTAAATAACTGTGCATGTGTGTGTTTCAGGCTCTGGTTGCCACGGAGACTCCCGGTCTCGGGTACATGGATCTGTTGCGGATGCTGACCGGTCCAGTTTACTCCCAGAGTACCGCGCTGCCTCACAAACAGGCGTACTGCTCCATCGCTAAGTGTGTCGCCGCTCTGACTCGAGCGTGTCCCACCGAAGGACCCGCCGTGGTCGGACAGTTCATCCAGGTAACCTCGTCTGTCTGTCTGTCTGTCTGTGTGCCTGTGTCTGTCTGTCTGTCTGTCTGTGTAAATAAAGTTTCTCCGTCTCTGGCCGACAGGACGTGAAGAACAGCCGCTCCACAGACTCCATCAGGCTGCTCGCTCTGCTCTCATTGGGCGAGGTGGGACACCACGTGGACCTGAGCAGCCAACCAGAGCTCAAGACCGTCATCCTGGACGCCTTCTCCTCCTCCAGCGAAGAGGTAACCAGGAAGTAACCGGGACCTTTCACAATAAGAGTTTGGCAGGGATAATGGTGACTGGCTCTTTACCTGCCTGTCTTTCTGCCCGTCTGTCTCTCAGGTGAAGTCGGCGGCCTCCTACGCGTTGGGCAGCATCGCGGTGGGGAACCTTCCGGAGTACCTGCCGTTCGTCCTGCAGGAGATCTCGTCGTCTAAGAGACAGTACCTGCTGCTGCACTCGCTCAAAGAGATCATCAGTAAGAGCCGCTCACACACTGCGAGTAGACCTGTGTGTGTGTGTGTGTGTCTGCTTTGTTTTAATCTGTGTGTGTGTGTGTGTGTGCGCAGGCTCGGCGTCGGTGTCTGGCCTGAAGCCGTACGTGGAGTCCGTTTGGTCTCTGCTGCTCAAACACTGCGAGTGTCAGGAGGAAGGAACCCGGAACGTCGTGGCCGAGTGTCTCGGCAAGCTGACACTGATCGACCCCGAAACCCTGCTGCCCCGCCTCAAAGGATACCTGCTGTCAGGTGATTGGTCGAGAAATCTTTGGAGACTCCAACCACAATAGGAACATTTCAATAAGCTCCGCCTCCTCTGCTCCTTATAGCCAATCAGACCGGCGCTGTCTTCTTCGTTGGTTTACACATTAAAATGTTTAAATTCGTCTATAACTTTGGTTTGATGTCAGTTATTGATTACTGATCTGTGTGTGTGTGTGTGTGTGTAGGTTCGTCGTATGCCAGGAGCTCCGTGGTAACAGCGGTGAAGTTCACCATCTCTGACCAGCCGCAGCCGATCGACCCGCTGCTGAAGAACTGCATAGGTAAGCTAACCCATGCTAAGCTAACTGTGTAACTCCAGTATGAGAAGGATCATCATGGTTCTCAGAGGATGGACCCCGCTGAGTCCACGGAGCGTGACGTGGCCCGGCGGCCTGGTGTGGTGTCAGTATTGCGGCCTTAGCATTTAGCTCTGCCATCTTTGCTGTAGACTCGTCTCGTCCTCTCTGATTGGTTCTTTGTCACCTCAGGTGACTTCCTGAAGACGCTCGAAGACCCGGACTTGAACGTGCGTCGCGTCGCCTTGGTAACGTTTAACTCCGCCGCTCACAACAAACCGAGTCTGATCCGAGAGCTGCTGGACTCGGTTCTACCACAACTGTACAACGAGACCAAAGTGAGGAAGGAGCTGATCCGAGAGGTGAGGACACCTGAGACCGAGAAGACGGGACGACGGACAGATGGTTGGTTCACAGTACTGATCTGTGTGTGTGTGTGTGTGTGTGTTCAGGTGGAGATGGGTCCGTTCAAACACACGGTGGACGATGGTTTGGACTTGAGGAAGGCTGCGTTCGAGTGCATGTACACTCTGCTGGACAGCTGCCTCGACCGGATCGACATCTTCACCTTCCTCAACCACGTCGAGGACGGCCTGAAGGACCACTACGACATCAAGGTCTGCAGCATACCACTGCAAATACTACTACTACTACTACAAGTGTTACTGCAATACCAGGGTTCAAAGTTCCTCCTAATCTACATTAGTTGTAGTTGAACCTGAACACACCATCTGAACACCGCCCACCCTGATCCATGTGTTTGTTGTTGTCTCCAGATGCTGACGTTCCTGATGCTGGCCCGGCTGTCGTCTCTCTGTCCCAGTGCTGTTCTGCAGAGACTGGACCGACTGGTGGAACCACTGAGAGCCACCTGCACCACCAAGGTACACACACACACAATCCATCAGTATCACATGTCAAACTCCGGTGATGTGGAGTTGTATCTGCAGCAGAAGCAGGTGTGTGACGTCTCAGGTTTCAAGTATCCAGTTGCATCATGGTAATTGTAGGAGAACGTCTGAGAACCTTTGATCAGTTTATGAAGCTGCTAATGCTCCGACCTGTTCATGTGATTTGATTTGGACCATCCAGAACTCTCCAGAAGACGAGAAACTTTTCACCTCCTTTATGATGGCAGTGTAGTCCGACTGTTCTCCTGAACAGAACCGGGTCCAGAACCAGAGCTCATTTGATAGCTAACCTAAGTCAAACAGATGGCGGTGACAGTCGTAGCTGTCGCCTGCAGGAGGCGCCGTCTGTCCGAGTGTTCAGTGTTAAAACTAAAGGTGTCCGCCGTGTCTCCGCAGGTGAAGGCCAACTCGGTGAAGCAGGAGTTCGAGAAGCAGGACGAGCTGAAGCGGTCGGCGATGCGAGCCGTCGTGGCGCTGCTGACGATCCCCGAGGCCGAGAAGTCGCCGCTGATGTCAGAGTTCCAGTCCCAGATCTCGTCCAATCAGGAGCTGGCGGCGATCTTCGACTCCATCCAGAGGGACTCCAGCTCGGCCAACATGGAGTCCATGGACACTAGCTAAAGACGGACGCAAACAAACAACCACGATGCAACACGGCACCACCCCGCTGCTGGAGCGCTAACCCTGCAGCATGTTTCCATGACAACAGGACACACACACACAGACACACACACACACACACACACTTGTAGTGACACACCCTCTCCTAGAGATCGATCGTTCCATGATGCATTGCACTGAAATCAGCTGTTCGGAGGAGACAGGATGGATGTACGGCACACACACACACACGGACAAAAAGGACAAAACACACACACAAAAAAGTTCCATATGAGGCTTGGAAGCTCCTCCCACTTCCTGTTTGTTTTTCTAGCGAGGTCGTCTGATTGGCCGGCCTCCCTGTTCATCATCATTCTGTTTCTTTTCGTTATTCCACAAAGTTCCACAGGTACTGTAACCTGATTGGCCGCTGCTGAGTGACTTGACAGTTGGCGTGTTTAAAACTGACCAATGGGAAAAGAGAACAGCCTTTCCTGCCTGAGGCTGTGGTGACCAATGGGAGAAGGGCTCGCTCTGTTTGTTTTTTTTTTTTGTAGGCAACCAATCGGATGCCTCGGGGTGGGGAGGTGACGACATGGGTGGAGGGGCGGGGTTTTACTGTTTGTGGACCAATCAGCTTCTTTTGTTTCCCCTGATTCAATAAGGCCCACCCTCGATCGAGGAGAGATTATTGGACCAGGTCCAACCCTGACCAGACCGGTCTGGACTGATCCTGAGTGGCTGTTGCCACGGTAACGCAGCGCTTAAATACTGATCAGTTTGTTCGTTTGCCCTCCCCCCTCTTCAAACCGGTTCCAGCCGGTTCGGTCTGGTCAGGACCAGTTCCATTTACTGTGCTGTAAGTCCAGTTTGATCTGGTTTAACCGAGCCCAAGTCTGGTTTTGATCTGGTTCAGTCCGGTTTGGTCAGGACAATCCACTGTTGTTTATCGCCCAAGAAAAATAAAAAAAGGTCCATTTCTGCCTGCCTTCATACTGTGTGACCTCTCATTTCTGCTCTGGTTCTGGTTCTGATCCACGAGTTCATCTGAACACGCGGACACGAAACACGTTTAGATTCGGCGTGAATTTAACTTCACGACGACGTCGTCACATCGACGTGCAGCGCGAATAAACGACCAGAAATCTGCACACTGGCTCTGAACTCAGCTGACGTCAGGTGTGTCTACAGACCCACAGGTAACAACTTCCCGCTCAGAGCGCTGAGCTCGGCCGTGATTGGCTGTTTCAGTGAGGCGGAAACTGGTAAGAAAACAAACTCGTCTGGTCTCCTAGCGACGGCTGCATTGATGAGTTTGTGTTCCAGCCTGGCTGATCATTGACACATCACTGGTGTGTTTTTCTGCGGAACAACTGAAGCTGTAAAACTCTGCGGTCACTAAAGAGAAGTGACGCTAACAGCAGCTAAAGAGAAGTTCAGCAGGCGGAGGAGACCAAAGATGGAACTACAAGACACCAATAAACATCAAAGGAGGTCAACAACACAAGACACAGAAGCCAGCTAATATTACAGCAGCTAGAAGCCCGTTACTTCAGTTATCTCTGTTAGTTTCATTAGCTGTTAGCTCCCTTAGTTACGTTAGCTCTGTTAGCTTTGTTAGCTGTTAGCTCCCTTAGTTACGTTAGCTCTGGTAGTTCTGTTTATCTTAGCTTACTCCATCAACATCCTCTGTTAGCTCTTTTAGTTCCATTAGCATTATTAGCTCCGTTAGCTCTTTAAGTTCCACTCCTGTCCAAATCTCTGCTACCGGACAACCTAACGTAAGAAATCGAGTCAGCTAACATCAGCAAATGTACAGCACGCACTACAATGCAGTCCAATGCCAAAGCTAACATTACTGCAGAACATGTCACATATATTGCCATATTGTGGCACATTTTGATATGTTAGCTACTAGTTAGCGATTCAGCCAAGCAAGCTAACGTAATAAAACCCTGTCTTGGGTGGATAACGTCATCCAGACTGTCCGGGCTGGCCTGTCTCACTGTTTGAAGGTTACTGTGTTGGCTGGCTAACCTTAGGTTGATGCTAGCAAACATTATCGCTAACAAAACACTATTCATCAGCTAACGTGACCCGTGATACTAGTTTATGTATTGCCCAGCTCCGGATCTGGCACAACACCGGCTCCGCTCCCCGTCAGGACATCAAACGTTGGAATAAGTTCATATAAAACACAACGTAGACATCAGGAGCTCCTGACAGCAGAGTTAAATTAATGCAGCCTCAGCAGTTTACAGTGTTAACGTGTACTTTAACACGTGTGTGTGTGTGTACTTTCACTGAAGTTCACATTAAGAGGAAGTGTGTGTCAGTCAAAGGGAAGCTGGTTGGGTGGTGGGGCAACTCTATTCTTGGTGACTCCTTCCTGTTTGGGTGTGGCTTCACAACATCTACAACATACAACATCTCTGACTGTAGTAAACACTGTGTGTGTGTGTCTCTCTCTCTAGGCGTGTTCCCATCAACACGCTCTGACACGCTTAGCTGCTCTCTGACTCTGCAGTAACACACACACTGTAGTTTGAAAGTTTAACCTCAGGACAGTAAAACACTGATCACAGACTGTCTAAAACCTGGACGTAGTCTCCGTGACGTCCCCGCAGACTGTCTAAAACCTGGACGTAGTCTCCGTGACCTCCCGCAGACTGTCTAAAACCTGGACGTAGTCTCCGTGACGTCCCGCAGACTGTCTAAAACCTGGACGTAGTCTCCGTGACGTCCCCGCAGACTGTCTAAAACCTGGACGTGGTCTCTGTGACTGTCACAGACTGTCTAAAACCTGGATGTAGTCTCTGTGACCTCCCCGCAGACTGTCTAAAACCTGGACGTAGTCTCCAGATCTTTTAAAAATATTTTCATGATGTTTATTTTTAAATATTTTACACATAAAACAAAATAAAAGAGGTTTCAGCTTCTGTTGTCTTTTATTTTGGTGAATAGAAACACAGTGGAGACATGTTTCTACTCTGCAGGAAGCGGGAAGCAGCTGAGCGCGAGCCTGAAACGTCACAAGAAGAAAAGAAAAAAAAGAACGACCCAATACAGGAAGTAAGCTTGGAATACCTTCAAAATAAAAACATTACATTCACTTATTGTGAAACTCTTGGAGCGGAAGTTATGCTGTTAATTGCTTATTAATTCAGCATGAATTAATATGCAATGATGACGTGTCTAACTTCCTGTTAAGTGGGAGCTTTTACTTTGAAAACGCGAACGGTCGAGTGAAGTTGCGTCTCAGAATAGGTCTTAATTCAAGGTCCGACTTAGGCAGGGTTCTCGTAAGCTTTCAACCGCGTCTCACCGTCTTCATCTGTGTGTTTTCGACTTTTTCCGTCGTTTTTATTTTATCCGTTTGTTTTACTTTGAAAGGATCGTACAGGAAGCGCACGCGTTTACCGCCTCTGACTTGACGTCACCGAGCGGCGGCAGCAGGAGGGAGCGGCTCTGGTCGAGCGACATAGACGGAGAGAGAGAGAGAGAGAGCGCAGCGGAGAGGACGGGTGGATGACTGTGAGTACCGCTTCCTTTCTCTCCTTCCTCCCTTTTCCTCCCTTTTCTCCCCCTTTATTCCCTCCGTCATGTAGATGTAGCTTTACCCGGGACGGCCCGGGACACGCGGTGACAGACGGACAAACGCGGGGACGGACGGAGAAGGGGAGACAGGCCGGTGCCGTGCCGAGCTGGGCTGGGTTTGCGGAAGCGACCGGCGGACAGACAGACGGACGGGAGAGGCAGACAGACAGGAGCTCCGTTAATGATAATACTGTTGATATTAGAGGCAGACAGACAGCTGGCTAACATCATGGCGGGTGTTTTTTTAAGCCTGTCTCACGTCTCCGTGCTCCCCCAGCTTGTAATTTTGTCCTCCAGAACCTCCAAGGCAGCGGGGCCTTCTTGCAAGAGCTGGCCGGGTAGGGAGTGTTCTGAGGCGGACAGAGAGCTGCGGAACTCCCGCTGCTCTGCTGGAGGAGAAAAAAAACAAAAGAGAGGAAGTAACTTATTACAAACTGCGGAGTTGAGGAGTTTGGAGGAAACTGTCTGTCCCTCTGCCCGTCTGTCTGTCCTGTCTACCTGTCTGTCTGACTGTAGTGTATAGACAAGGCTTGGTTTTATCCCTCTGCTGTTGTACTGTCAGCAACAAACACACACTCACACACACACACACACACACACACTCTGAGTATTGACAGGCCCCACCTAGTTCTGGTTGACTCAGGGATCTGTGTGTGTTTGTGTGTCCATCTTTCTCCTCCACCAACTTTACTTTAGTAGATTAACATCATGATGCATTCGGTGTCTGAGGGAAAAAGCAGAACTGCACAGTGTGTGATAGAAATACAGTGTGCCTGAGCTCGCTGACAGCACGTTAGAAGATCCTGAAGTCTTCATATCTTTTAAAAAAGAGCACATAACTCTTCTCTTCACCTGTGAGCGCTGACGAACCGTCATTATGACTTTAATTTCTCTAATTTACAGCGTAAATATCGTCTAAATGCTCCAATAATCATGTTGAAGAGTGTTTCTTAACCCCTTCACCTCGTGACCTCTCCAGAGACGTTCAATCTACTGATGTGTGATTAATATTTAAGTTCAGTTTGCTCAAAAATCTCCAGTTTTAATGTGACGATCAGCTGTTTGTCTTTGTTTTATGTGATTATAAACTTGAATGTTTTTGAGTTTTTGGGCTGTTTGTCAGATAAATCTGAAGATGCCACCTTCGACTGTGGGAAATAAATCATAAATTGTATTTTTCAATATTTTCTCAGTCGACAAATAAAAAACAACCGTTTGAGGATAAGAAACTAAACTAAGGATATTTATACTTTTATAAATATTTATGGTTTCTTGTTTTATTTCAATAATTTTTAGTTATAAACAAGAAAAAAAATTAGAGGCAAGTTTAGAAAACAAATCAGAATTTTATGAAACGAAAATGTTTTTCATCCTGATAAATAATCAGTCACATGTATGAGTTCAAGTAAATGATGATATCTGTCTATAAACATGATATGTGCTCATATTAACATCCAGTTTCTGGTGTTTTATGATATTATCAGTGTATTATACAAGCACAGAGGCTGTGGCTGTGATGTAAACTTATTTAATTGAGAAAATAATTAATTTATGAAGAAAATTTTCATCATTTGTGTCCATGTCGACTCTGTCAACACAGTTTTATTTATTTCAGACTTGATTATTTGACAGGTTGAAACATTTTCTAGTGATATAAACATACCAGGCTGCAGGTTTCATTACTGATTCATCTGCAGAAGCAGAAAATCCTCACATGATATTTACTATTATTACTGATGTTCAGCTCTACATTATGTCGCACTAAAGATCCTGGATGTGTTTTATTTTGAAGTTTATACTGTGATTACATCACATGAATATGTTTGTTGACACACCTGTGAAAGGTAACGTTTGTTTTGTGAAGTATGGTCGGTCTCTGCACCTCTGAAGAGCTTTTTAGCGTCTTTTAGCTCCTTGTTTGGTTCAGCTGTTCTCTGATAAACGCACCTCGTTGGTGGAGACCAAAAGCAGAGCTAAAAGAGCGTGAGTAAAGGTCGTCAGGTGACACAGACATGACTCAGATATGATGATCATGATCGAGCGTTAGCCAGAACAGCTTTATAAGGTGATTATATGTCAGGGCTGTGCGTCTCTGCTGCCCCGAAGTGGCCAAAAAGAACAACTAATGCAGCGTTAACTGATTTTTTACTTTGATGGGGTCTCTTTCATGTGTACATGTTGAGTTTATCTGTCATGAACCAGATCCAGGGTCACTCAGGTAGAGAGTTGATCTGGCAGATTCACTTTCCCTTCTTCGGCCTCGCCTGCTGCTGCTTCGGTTCATGACTTCCTGTGATTCCCTGAACTCGCCTGGACTTGTTGCATCAAAGTGAACAGAGACGTAGTGAGGCGGGCCCTTTTTCACACCTCCAGGCACTGAAATCCACCTCTGCTGATGCATTCACTGACAACTGGACGTCTAAAACGCCACGTGTGAACGGCTTCCTGTTTCCACCTTGTGGCTTTAAGCATCCTCAGCATCAGGATTAAAGTCACATAGAGATTATTAATTTACAAACACAGCTGGAAATACATACAAATATACAAAGTACATACTTTCAAAATAAAGCTTGAATGCTTAATTTTGGTTAGGTTTAGGCAAGGATGTTTCTAGATAACTGTGAGGATGTTTCTGGATAACTGTGAGGATGTTTCTAGATGTCTGTGAGGATGTTTCTAGATAACTGTGAGGATGTTTCTAGATAACTGTGAGGATGTTTCTAGATAACTGTGAGGATGTTTCTGGATAACTGTGAGGATGTTTCTGGATAACTGTGAGGATGTTTCTAGATAACTGTGAGGATGTTTCTAGATAACTGTGAGGATGTTTCTAGATAACTGTGAGGATGTTTCTGGATAACTGTGAGGATGTTTCTAGATAACTGTGAGGATGTTTCTAGATAACTGAGGATGTTTCTGGATAACTGTGAGGATGTTTCTAGATAACTGTGAGGATGTTTCTAGATAACTGTGAGGATGTTTCTAGATGTCTGTGAGGATGTTTCTAGATAACTGTGAGGATGTTTCTAGATAACTGTGAGGATGTTTCTAGATAACTGAGGATGTTTCTGGATAACTGTGAGGATGTTTCTAGATAACTGTGAGGATGTTTCTAGATGTCTGTGAGGATGTTTCTAGATAACTGAGGATGTTTCTAGATAACTGAGGATGTTTCTAGATAACTGTGAGGATGTTTCTGGATAACTGTGAGGATGTTTCTAGATAACTGTGAGGATGTTTCTAGATGTCTGTGAGGATGTTTCTAGATGTCTGAGGATGTTTCTAGATAACTGTGAGGATGTTTCTAGATAACTGTGAGGATGTTTCTAGATGTCTGTGAGGATGTTTCTAGATGTCTGAGGATGTTTCTGGATCTCTAACATAACAGGAAAAATGAAATCTTGCGTGTTTATTTTAACTTTGACATTTCACGGATGATCACATCAATGTTCAGGTCAAACTAATTCCACGTGTTTTTTTCGTGTTATAATGTCTGATGTCTGTTTTAATGAAGTCCTGATCCTGAACCACATGCTGAGACAAACTCATTAGATCAATCACACACACACACACACACACACACACACACACACTCTCTCTTAATGTCCTGCTCCGTGTTTGCTGTTTGTTGTCGCACTAATTGGGCAGAAACCGAGGATTCTGGGTAAAATAACACGCTGGTTAGAGAGAGATGTTAATGTTTGGTCCTCACACCACCTGCTTAACCACACACACACACACACACACTTATCTCATCACCATGGCAACCCTGGCAGACCCTTATTAACATAGATGAGTGTGTGTGTGTGTGTTATCTCCGTCATGTTGCTTCTTGTTGCTGCAACGACAGGGAGGCATGACTGGTATGTACACACACAAACACACACACACACACACACACACACCTGTATGTGTGTTTATGTGTGTGTATATATTACACACACACACACACACATAAACACACATGAGGAACCAGAAAGGATTGTGGGTTGTGACATCACTGCCAGCTGAATGATCACATGATCTCATTGTTTTCATGAACACCCAGATGCATGCTGGGTAATTATTACCTCCCACTGAGAGGGAGGAAATCTTCATCTGTGTGTGTAATTGATAGTTTTACAGCTCCAGGTGCGTTGTAGCAGCAGGTGGAGCTTACAGTGATGCTGCTCTGTGATTGGCTGATTGGAAATGATGAGCGGAGTGGTGACCTCTCTCTCTCTCTGTCTGTCTCTCTCTCGCCCAGCAGACAGACAGTCAGGATGCGCGAATACAAACTGGTTGTTTTAGGATCAGGAGGAGTCGGCAAGTCAGCTCTGGTGAGTAACTCCACTGTTTGTTCAGAGTGTAATCCTGCTGTGGTAAATATGTTCAGCTGTACTCGAGTATTTGTTCTGATTACATTACTTATGATCAAAAACTAGTCCAACAGCAGTCAGCCCAGCTCGGCGTCTGTCTTTCAGCCTTTTATTTCACCAAGCTCTCACCAACCACTAAAAGTCAGTCCCAGATTTACTCTTGTCCGGCGGCTTCTTGCTCGCTCACTCTCTCCTTTTCTCTTCTTAGCTTCCTCCGTTAACTTACTAATTTATGTATTGTATAGCTCCTGTTCTGGCACGACACCGGCTCAGCTCCCCTTCAGCATTCCCTGTAAACCTTCTTCTTCTTCTTCCCCGTGGTACAAACACTAACACTCCCCCGCTGCTCTGAGCTCACAGTCCAGGCAGCCCGGCTAACATCAGCTAACAGCAGCTAACAAACTGAGCTAACATGAGCTAACAGCAGCTACAGCTGTCAGCAGGTTACTTCACTGTCCATCATAAACTCTGTAAATCACAGAGAGTTGAGGCGGAGCAGCCGGAGGACATCAGAGGGAAAACCAGAAAACATTTTCTCCATAAAATATGATCCAGTTTCACCAGAATCAGTGAAATAGTTGGTGGTGTGTGACTTAGTGCCGTAAAGCGTTACGTACTTCTCCCGACCCGGACGAGAAAAAAACGTTACAAGGACAAAGAGTCGATGAAAACGTTTCGAGATTTTGTGAAGTTGCTCCAGAAAATGGATGCAGACTGATGTCACTCTGTTTGTCTGCTCAGTCCATTCACACACACACACACACACACACACACACACACACACACACACACTGGTGTACATCTCACTACAATGAAGTGTTTCTCTCAAGATGATATAATGGAGACGTGTCAGTGTGTCACATTAATTCCAATCTAATGACTTCCAATAGAGAACAGAACAGAGCTCCATTAACACTCCTGCCCTACTTCTCTTTATCTCACTGCCTGTCTGTCTGTCTGCCTGTCTGTCTGTCTGTCTGTCTGTCTGTCTGTCTCTCTCTCTCTCTCTCTGTCTGTCTGTCTGTCTCTCTCTGTCTGTCTGTCTCTCTCTCTCTCTCTCTGCTGTCTGTCTCTCTCTCTCTCTCTCTGTCTGTCTGTCCCTCTCCAGACTGTCCAGTTTGTTCAGGGAATCTTCGTGGAGAAGTACGACCCGACGATAGAGGATTCCTACAGGAAGGTAAGACAGCCGCCGTCGCCCCGCCCGTCTCGCCGTGACCTGTCGGTCTATATGAGACAGCAAGGCATGATGGGAAAGACTGAGGGCTGACTGGATGCTAATGTTAGCGGCTAATCGCGTAGCACGAATGAAAAGAATAGAACGGAGGAGAAGAGGAGGATGAAGAATATGGAAGCTAAACGATGAGAAACTAATAATAATCTAATTAATCTGTATCTATTAAGTTCTGAAAATTCTGCTATAATGAATCAAATTCTGATAAAATAAGTTAGTAGAAGGAGAATATTGTGACTGATTGAGCTCAGTTATGATATAAAAAGTCCAAATTATGTTTAATTAATAAGTTAAAATGATGTTTAGAATACAAAATTAAATTGATGATACAAGTTAAAAGTAAAATATTTTGAGTTTCATTTTGATCTAAAAAGTAAAATATATATATATATATATATATATATAATAAGTTAAAATACGTCACAAATATGATCAAGTCAAAATTATGATGTGAAAAACGAACAGTTGTTCTAATAAACCAAAATCTTGATACAATAAGTTACAGTTATGATATAAAAAGTGAAACATGTGGCCAAAAAGTTCATATACATCGAAATTATGATATAGGAAGTTCAAAAATAAAGAGATTAAAAAGTCTGAATTATGATATTAAAAGTTCCATTTTGATGGACGTCCACAGATAAAACATGAAAAGGCGTTTGTTTCACCTCCGTCGTGCAGACGCCGTGTTCACTGACACCACCCGCCTGAGACACAGTGAAGAGGCTGAATGTGGTTTAACACTGCAGATGAGTTTCATAACACACCTCCACCCAGCGCCTCCGTCCGACACGACGAGGCGCCATGCTTTATCTGCAGCTTCAATCAGATGTTTCTGTCAGTTTAGAGATAACTTCACCACTAAATAATAATTATAATATTACATTTTATTTTAATCAGATACGACGAGACTCTCCGTATTTTTACAGATCCTTCCATCAAAACACGACGAGTCTACAACTGTAGAATCATCATCCTGCTAACATTTAAACTTTCTGTCTCTTTGCAGCAAGTCGAGGTCGATGGACAGCAGTGTATGTTGGAGATCCTGGACACAGCAGGAACAGTAAGAGCCGTCTGTCTGTCTGCCTGTCTGTCTGTGTGTGTCTGTCTGTCTCTGTGTGTCTGTCTGTCTCTGTCTGTCTGTCTGTCTGTCTGTGTGTCTCTGTCTGTCTGTCTGTCTGTCTGTCTGTCTTATCCTTATTAGAACTAATTGTCTTTGCCTAAACCAGGAAGAATCAGAGGGTGTCCATATACTTTTGGCCGTACAGTGCGCCTGTCTGTCTCCCTGACCACCTGTCTGTCTGCCTGTCTGCCTGTCTACAGGAGCAGTTCACGGCGATGAGAGACCTGTACATGAAGAACGGTCAGGGCTTTGCTCTGGTTTACTCCATCACGGCTCAGTCGACCTTCAATGACCTTCAGGACCTCAGAGAGCAGATCCTCAGAGTGAAGGACACCGAGGATGTACGACACACACACACACACACACACACACACACACACACACACACACACACACAGAGTTACATTGCCCTCCTGTCCAGCTCCTGTTCTGGCACAACACCGGCTCCATTCCCCGGGCCTGTAAACCTCCTCTTCTTCTTCTGTGCGTGAACAGATGTTAGTTTATCAGAGGAAAGTTATAAAATGTTGATTTAAACATCGATTACTTTGTGAGCACAGGAGAAAAAAAAACTACAGCTCCCATGAAAAAACTACAAATATGGGCGCTGCACACAGCGAGGGCTTCTGGGAAACTGAGTTCATTAAAGGCCCCTAAAAACAGACGGTTTAACCACCTTTTATTGAAACACGTGAAGCGAGCTGCACGACATTCTGTGGAGAAAGACGAGACGAGAGTTGAATCAGCGTCTGTCTGAAACAAACTGAACGCTTTAACCTTCACAGAGGATTCATTGCAGAGATGTTGGACTGCGTCTGTTTCAGCGTTTTGCTGCCCCCTGCTGGTCGAAGGCTCCATGAGCTCAGACAGGATGAGTCCGCTCAGTGATGAATCAAGTAACAGTGACACCAGAGATTTCACTTCACACTTTGTGATGCTGAACTGCACTGCAGTGTAACAACAGTGCGGCTATAAAATACACGCTGTGAAGCTGAAATCTGAAGTCTGACTCAATTAATTTAGTTATAACTTAATTATTTAATTAATCAGGCCATAAAATTTAAAGAAAGGTACAAAGGCCAGTCAGAGAGCTGAAGGTGACGTCTATAAATATCTTAACCCAAAATCCAAAGATGTCAAACTTCTAGAAAACTAGAGTCAGAGAATGTTTTTCTTGATTAATGACTTAATTAGTGTTGATTGAGTAAA
This sequence comes from Miichthys miiuy, assembly GCA_036365135.1. Taxonomy (NCBI): domain Eukaryota; kingdom Metazoa; phylum Chordata; class Actinopteri; family Sciaenidae; genus Miichthys; species Miichthys miiuy. The sequence continues at coordinate 799,097 of CM071604.1, read as the reverse complement.
CTTTATAAACCATTCAAAGAGTTTGACCTGTGGGACTGCATGGGAAGATCAAATCTAAGACCTCGAGAAGTAAATCCACTGATGTGTGACGTAACGAGACTAGATTTCTTTTTTATGTGTTGAAGTGAGTCGTTAAAACTTTGAACGTTAAAGCTCGTTACTGCAAACTTAACGACACCTCTCTGCAAATGAAGTTAAGACAAAGACAGATCAACAACGCTCGACGCCGCCGTGTTAGGGTTACCCTAACCCTGAACACTCTGTGTGACGCTGCAGGTTCCCATGATCCTCGTTGGAAATAAGTGTGACCTGGAGGTGGAGCGCGTCGTGGCCAAAGAGTCGGGCATCGGCCTCGCCCGCCAGTGGAACTCCTGCGCCTTCCTGGAGACCTCAGCCAAGAGCAAGATCAACGTCAACGAGGTGACCACACACACACACACACACAGTACAGGTCTTCATGGGTAACTATCGACTCCCCCAGTAACAAAGACCAAACTCTGTAAAAGCGGTAAATTACCAACCAGACTGAATTTCTTCTGCTTTCTGAGATACATACAGATTTCTGTAAAATGACAGTAATTAACTGTAATTAAATATCAGGCTCATTGTATATACTTCTATAATATAACATATAATAATACACTGAAGGTGTTTAATCGTAAATAAAACAGCGTTCCTCTGTAAAAGGTTGGCTGTAAATTTACAGTACACACGTTCGTTACATTGATATATATTGATGAATATCAATATATATCAATGTAACGAACGTGTGTTCTTGTGTCACATCCTGAGTGTTTTTGTAGTACTTACCTACAGAGTGTGCTGGTCAGCTGGTTGACATGTTGTTGTTGTTGTTGTTTAAAGTCTGTTTTTGTTCTTTATTATTATAGTTTATTAATATTTATCGTAAATATTTATGTTTAAATGTTTGTGTGTTTGCAGATCTTTTATGACCTCGTACGACAGATTAACAGGAAGAGTCCAGTTCCAGGGAAAGCTCGCAAAAAGTCCACCTGTCAACTTCTCTAATGACAGGTGAGGTATTAAACACACACACACACACACACACACACACACACACATACACACTAATGTGTTTATTCTCTCTCTCTTCAGTTTTTCTGCTCACCTGACCGACAACCAACCAACCAACCAACCAACCAACCAACCAACCAACCAATCACACCGCATCTTCCAGCTGGCCACGCCCCTTTAACACAGCCATGTCATCATCAACATCCGCCACCTCTGACCTCTGTTCCCGTGACGACCACATCTCCCACCCCCACCCCTCCTGACCCTCACCACACTGTCTGACGGAGACGGTTGCCTTGGAAACATTAAAACCAAACATCAAAAGACTGCGGCGGCGGTGATGATGATGATGATGATGATGATGATGATGATTCTGCTGTTGCAGGAATGGGGGGCTGTCCAAACAACTGCCCAAATTTAAACTACGGTTCCCATCATGCTCTCTGCTAAGGCCATTTTGCGCTGGGGGAGTGGCTTCTTATCCTTTTAATTTGAAATGTTTCTTTCCTGTTTCCTGTTTTATCTCTCACTTATATTTCCTAGCAGTGCCGAGCCAATCACACGCAGTTCTGACCACTTCGCTAGTCAGCCATGTTGTTGCCACGGTTACCTGGTTGTGTTGTCACAGCTAACATGGCTGGCTTTGTGTGCGTGTGTGTGTGTGTGTGGCTCTGGTTGAACCTGTGGATCCATACAGTGGTTAGTATACAGTGATTATTATTATTATGTTTCTGTGTGAAAAGATATAAAAGTCATTTAATGTTTTTGTTTATGATTTCTGGGGCGGGGTTAGGGCAGGCGGGCGGGCAGGGCTAGGGCGGCGCAGCAGCTCATGCGGTCAGCTCACCGCGCTGTGGTGGCTTCGGGCTAGCTTCAGTTAGCCGACAGCCAACTATAGGACTGAATTGGCAAAGAGGATGCTAACTATCCAAATTAGCGTTACTTATCTTGTGTGGCTAGCAAAACATATTAGAAACATTGTGAGCATGTTAGCATTATTAGCATATCCCCAATGAAACTGGTGGCTAAAGGCTAGCTCCTAGTGCTGGTAGCAAGAAACGCATTGGCATTGCTAATAGGGAATGCTAACTAGCTAACTAACTGACACTGTTTGTGGAGTACTAGCTTTGGTGACAATTTCACAGCTATGGGCTAGCCTACCAGCTAGTAAAATATATTTATTCACAAAGAAAAAAATGGTTGCTGTGAGCTAGCTTGTAGCTAGTTAGCATGTAGCTAGTTAGACAACATTGGAACTTTAGTATTTGGGGGCACTATGGCAAAAATTAGCATGATTGCTAACAGCCAAAGCTTAAGGGGATGCTACGCTAACAAATAAATTATAGTAGCTTCATGCTATCTTGTTAGCAAAATAGCGCGGTGAGCTGACTCTATGTCTGCTGCTCAGGGCGGACATGTTGCCTTTAGACAGCAGACTCACACTGGTCCAGTACCTTATGTGTGTGCGTGCGTGTGTGTGTGTGTGGTTGTGAGTGTGTGTTTTTATGTGTTTTGAGTGTGTGTGAGCTGCATAACAACAAAAGTGAACCAGGCCAGTTTCTGTGATGATGACCTTTTTTTTGGCCCGGGTTGGGGAGGGCGGGGTTGTGTTATATTTACTGAGCAGGGCAGCCCGCAGGTGTTGTTTCTGTATAATTAACCACAATATTACCTGATTATTAATGTTATTAACAAGACACACCTGAGAGGGAAACACTGAATTATGGGAAACACTTTAACTGATGGACATGTCCACGTATGGAGGACTAAAATCGTGACCAAAAAAGTTAGTCCTGGTCCTCCATGTCCTTGCATGGGCCCTCGCGCTTCGTGCTAAAGAGTTAGCATGTTAGCACGTCGGCGTCATCAGTTAAAGACGTTAAAGTTGAGCTAAATCTGTGTTTCTTTGCAGCAGTAGCACGGCTAAGACCAATCAGAGGAGGTTGAAGCTGAAGCCCCGCCCCCGTCATGCGTGAGGGGGCGTGGCCTGTGAAGCAGCAGCAGCCACGGAAAGCCTTTTTTTTTAATTCTCGTGTTTTGTAACGTGAGCGTGGTCGTCTTACAGATTACAGTATGTCGGACCAGTCGACCTCTGTGAGTACTGCTGTGCGCGGTGTTGTACCATCGGGCGGAGTACCGCGGTACGGCTCGGTACTGCTGTCAGTATTCTGGTTCTCCTCCAGTACGTTCAGTCATGTAGCATGTTGATGTTTCTGTCAGTCTGATCTCCAGGAGGTGCTGCGACAGTTTGCATGCCCGAGCAGAAGCTTCCAGGCGAAGGGTCCGATTGCAGCCGCGGCTTTAAAAACCTTCCGATACATCTGATGTTTCTTTGCTTAAACACTGAGCCCATTCAGCGCTCGAAAACAAAGTTTGAAACAGAGTGTTTTCAAACTGTATTTTTCAGGTATAGTATATATAGTGTCATAAACACTTATTTGTTCATAGCACTATTATGTAACTAGATAAACACGACATTTTTAAGCGTTTGTCAGCTCGTATAACGTCTTTGAAGTATCCATAACTGTGTATAAACAGTTAATGAATGGCTGATAACACGGTAATCACATTTAATGGTACAGTTCCTATTTTATTACTATTATTATAAATAATTTATTCACATACGACCAAATTATTTACACTGTAAAACTCTTTACATGTGTGCACATTGCCATCAATAAAATATTAACAGTAGGGTCTTTATTTATACATATAATAACTTATGTATATTTGTGTTATCAATCATTCATCAGGAGGAGTTACACTTAAAAATGTCCTGAAACCTCTTTACAGCTACGTCATAGTGTTATAAACGTGTTTATTTACTCACAAATATTAAAACAGGTGTTCCACCTGTGCTCCCCAAGAGAACAGCCAATCAGATCGACACCTGGCCGCGGCTGCAGTCCGACCTTTCTGGCTTCCACAGTAACTGAGGCTGCGGTGGCGTCCGTCATTTCGTGCGACTTCTGTGACTGTAAAAGTTGGATAGTTTTACGATCGACGTTTGGCAGAAAAGTTCTCAGTATGCCTCAAAAGTCGCAGGTCGAACGATCTGTCTGATACGTTTACGTAGCGCTTGAGAGCAGCCTCCTGATTGGGCGTCAGAAAGGAGGTCTCAGACGATCTGACGAGCTCTTACCTTGAAGCATACGGAGGCCGTAATGTCCGTGCTGAATCTCGGTTATTAAGACATATTTTTTCACTTTTTATAGAGCTAGGCTAGCAGTTTCCCTCTGCTTCCAGTCTTTGTGCTAAGCTAGGCTAAGATACACCCCCGGACCGAAAACGATCGTGATGTTGTCGCCTGAGTTTGAACAGAAGTCGCACTGTGAAGTGACGAGTCGCGTCCGCAGCCGAATGCAAACTGAAATAATGAATTCACACCGAGAAGAAAAATGATTTTATGTTACTGAAATAAATCTGCTTCTTTTTCTCTGTATGGCATGACGACCAGTGAAATGTAAAAGGAACCAGTTCAACCAGTCCAGTATCAGCTTACAAACACCTCGTTTTCCCATTCTGCCGGATCGTCACAGTTCGGTCCGGTCTGTGTTCAGGAGGTTCAAACTGGTATGAAAGCTGGTCTGAACTGGTTTCTTCTTCCAGTACAGAAACCCACAGCAGCAGCGGGAGGTTAGAGGGGAGGAGGGGGTGAAGCCAAATGTAAAGTAAAAACTAAAAAGCCTTAAATGAATAAAAGTGGTGCAATTTTGTAACAGCAACCTGAGACCTGGAGTCATTCACAGACAGACAGACAGACAGACAGACAGATAGATAGATAGACAGATCGCCCTCTGGTGGCCGAGTCTTGTACCTCAGCAGAAACTACAACTCGAGCTGGATCGATCCAGAATGAAGAGAAACAATAAATGAATGAAAAACATCTTTAAACTGAAAATAAATAAAGTAAGAATTATATATATGTAATCCAGCATGTGACAGTAATAGTATATATATTTATTTATTTTATATATATATATATTTTTCAATATAATTTATATATATATATATAAAATATATATTTACATATAAACTATATTAAATATATATTATATATATATATAAACTATTAACAGTAGGGTCTTTATTTATACATATAATAACTTAAAATATGTATATTTGTGTTATCAATCATTCATCAGGAGTTACACTTCCGTTTGGACATTATATATATAAACTATATTAAATATATATACATTATATATATAAACTATATTAAATATATATTTATATATAAACTACATTAAATATATATTATATATATAAACTATATTAAATATATATATATATATATATATTATATAAAGGCTATCTATGCGTGTCTGTCTATCTATGACGTCAGTTGACAACCACCCCGCGAACGCGCCTGCGCAAGACGCTCAGCTGCCATGGCAACGGCGGCAGCTTGTTCCTGTAACTGAAGCTGAGCGGACAAGCGGAGCGGCTGGTTAGCTGATTACCGTCAGTTAACTAGTTCATACGACGTTAACCGGCTGAGTTAACACACACAGCTCGTTACCGGAAGACTGAGGGGTGACTCCTCGGCGGGGTGAGCGCGCGCGCGCCATGACGGTCCGCTTCAAGGTAAACAAACAAACAAACAGGTGTTAGCATTAGCAACAGGCTAACTGTAGCAGTCGTAGTAGTAGCACGTGAATTAACGGCGGCTTTAGCTCGAGCGTGTGGACCCGGTGTACCGGACAGAACCCTGCACGAGCCAGCAGAGTCAGGATTAATCTGCTGTAATGAGCTAATCCAGCTAATCAGGTTCAGATTGACTGTGTGTGAGCTAACGTCCACCTGTGTGCACACACACAGCTCCATCAGTGTGTTTCATAACAATCCGTCTATTGTGTCATTATTTCTGACATTCAGCTGTCACTGTTTTCAGTATTTCAGTTGATTGTCTCATCATGAAGCTCGTAAATGTTGAAGATATTCATCACTTTTCTTTAGAGTTTGAGGATGTCCAGAATATTCAGATTACACTGATGTAAACAGACAACATGTTTATTAGTTATTACCTGATGATTGAACAAACTCAAACACACACAGCGTTCCTCTTCATGTCCAGTTTCATATCAGAACTGAACTATAAGTGTCACCACACTGAAAGCAGCCACCTGAGGCTGGCTCCAGAAGTGAGTCAGTCTCCATAAGTCCCCATGTTCAAATGTCCAACTTCACAGCAGAAATAAACATGTTTACAGCCTGGTACAAAAAACAGTTTTGGTCTCTGTAGCTAATTTCCCCGTTCATGACAACTGTACTGAGGGTGAATTTATATACAACTCACCTGTTCAGGTTATATTAAGGCTTAAAGTTATGCAGGATTAAGAGCGTGGACGCTTTGACTGACAGGTGTGTGTCGTCACAGGTGGCTCGTTTAAGCGACCAGGCGTCATTCAGCCCGCCTCAGCTCCACAGATGATCCACAGAAAACCTGAACCTGACCTGAACCTTTAACTTTGCCGTTAGATGAAGTCACAGTGAAATCTTCTTCTGTCTGTCTCAGTGTCAGAGTGAATACCAGAAGAGTTACGGAGTCTCCCGCTCCAGGAGCGCGTCTCCTCGACGCTGCGCTCCATTGGCCGGCATGCGCTCCGATCAGATGGGTAAGAACCCCGACGTGAGCTCTGATTGGGAAACTTTAGTGTGTTATCATTCTGTTTGTTTGAAATTCGATCATCATCTCACAGATGATTAAAAAACTCTCTGTCTTCCTCTCAGGTATCAGCAGAGAACCGGGCCTCCAGCGTCGGAGGAGGCCCGATCCCGGCGGGCTCGCTCGCTCCTGCAGCTCCCTGCTGTGTCCACCTGATCCTCAGAGCTCCCTCGCTGAGCCTCATGCATGCAGAACAGCTCCTCCTGCTGGAAGGAGGTCTCCATCACAGAATAAGAAGAGTAAGAACCCAAACTTCATTCTGTCTGTCAGGCACGACTAAACATCGCTCTCACGAGTCTGACATCTTCTTTGCATGTTGGCATCCTTTGTAAACTTTAAACGTCTTCGTTTCAGCCTCCAGAAGTCGCTCAGCCCACAGGAAGGAGCCAAAACCTCCAGCAGAGGCTGGATCTCCTGCTGAGCCTCAGACTCCTGCAGGACCGAGACCTGCAGCAGACCCCGGACCATCAGAAGAACCGGGCCCTGCTGGAAAATCTGGTACCTTCACATCATCTTCTTACACACAGATCATTGACTCTGACCTGTTACATTCTGGACTGTCCCTGTTGAAGCATGTTGTCCCGCTCCCCAGTGAAGCCCCACCCCTCCAACGCCGACAGCCAACCACAGCTCAGCCGACCTGTGACAGCAGCAGCAGCACCTGATGGACAGCAGCCTTCAGCCAATGAGGTGAGCCGAACGTAGTTCTAGAGTCATCACAGATGTGTGTGTCTGTGTGTGAAACACACACCTCAGTTAACTTAACGGCGTTTCCTCGTCATCTCGTTCAGCACGCTCTGCGGTGGAGGGCGGGGCTGAGGTCAGGAGGTCAAAGGTCGGGAAGTCAGAGGTCAGAGTACCTCAGACAGTTCAGCTGGAAGAAAGCTACGACTGCTGCGTCACCGTTACTGACTGCAGAACAGGTACGACACACACGTGTGTGTTACTGTGTGAGCACACAGTCCACAGCTGTAGTTCAGCTGTGTGTCCACCAGGTGGAGGTAGATCAGCGTGAAGAAGAACTGAGGACTTCATTTCAAATGAAAATCTGCTGAGTCACTTTTAGAAATGAGTCGTTTAGGTGTTTGATCACGTGACCTTTGACCCTGCAGGTGCTCCACTCTGTGCCCGCCTTCCAGAAGAAGAAGAAGAACCCCGTCTCCTTGGAAACGGAGTACCGGCGGAGCTTCCAGGGTCTGGCCCCGCCCACCGAGCCCCGCCTCCGCAAATACCTGGAACAGCAAAGGGTCCCCCTGTTCCACACACACACGGTGTGTACACACACACACACACACACACACAGTGTACGGCACACACACACACACAGTGATTTAACTGAAGTGCTGACTCAGCTGTTTTTCAGACCAATAAGAGGAGGGAGGAGTCTGAGAAGAAGCCCCGCCCCAAACAGGACGCCACCGTCCAGACAAAAGAGGATGCCACGCCCCCTCCTCCTCAGGTGCACAGAGGACACAGGTGTGTTTCTATCTGTGTGTGTGTGTGTGTGTGTGTGTCATCGTGAATTCATCACGTCGATGACGTCGTCTGTCTGTCTGACAGGATGTTGACAGAGTATGAGTCCAGCTTTCGTTCTCCTCTCTACAGGATCGCGGAGGAAGGCGGAGCCGCCGCCAGCGACACCCCTCAGGTCAGAGTTCAGCCTCGTTAATTAAGCATGTGTCATAACGAGGGGGCGGGGTCACTTAATACTTATTAATATTTAAATATTTAGACGAGAAGGACAGGTCATGTTTAGCCTAGACACACCAAACAACTCATCTGAGCTGAACTGATCTTAGATACTGAAAGTCGCAGTGACGAGGGGAAACTCACCCCAACCAACCCAACGTGTCACTTCCTGTCTCTGTGTCCTGAGTCTGTGGACTCTGATTGGAGGACGTGAGCTCAGATTATGAGCGACTCTTCCTCCTCAGAGTCACTGAACACTAAAATGACATTTTTCAGATAAATCAGGAGAAAATGAACTTTGTTGGAGACCTGCTCTCCGTCCACACGACATTCACAGACCACACCAAAACCCCACCGGGCACGTCTCCGTCACGTCTCTGTCACGTCTCCGTCATGTCCTGCACGTTTCAGAAGCGTTTCTCCCTCCAGACTTTGTTTACTTGCTCAGATTTGGTCATTTTCCTGGTTCATGTTCTTCTAAACAAAGATAGAAGATCTGGGGCGATTCTGAACCGGACCGTGGCGGGCGGTGGAGTTGACTAGAACAGCTGCGTATCGCTGCGGCGGGTCAGACGATCTAGAAAAATAGAAACAAGAAGAAGTTTAATTTGGATTGTGGTCGAGCGACATCGACAGTGAATGAGAGTGAGCGAGGACTACTTTCAGCGGTGGATTAATCCACATATGGTGCTCTAGTGAGTGTTTGTGGCAGCAGGACGGTGTGTGTGTGTGTGTGTGTGTGTGTGTGTGAGGGGGGCACCACAGGAGAAGAACTGAAGGCGTCAGCTACATTTAAACACTGAATCCACCTCAGCGCTCTTGGATCCTGATCAGACTCATTGAAGTGGCAGTTGGGGGATTTGCGCAATTCCCGTCTGCTAGCTAAACTGTCGTGTGTGTGTGTGTGTGTGTGTGTGTGTGTGCGTGCGTGTGTGTGTGTGTGTGTGTCTGTCACTGATGGAAAACCAGAGTGCTGAGTGTCAGCGGTGAAACCACAGAGGTTCATTTCAGGGAAACAACTGACTGTTAGTCACATACAAACAGGTACGTTCCCACCATGTGGAAAGTCTGAAGCTCAAATCTGCAGATTTAAGTTCAATTCAGTTTATTAATTAATTTTCACGAGGATGGAAAAAAGTCCCCACATCTGCAACTGTTAGTTTGACTTTTGTTCCTGATATCTAAAGATGAATAAAACATAAAGTACGAGGTCACGCCTGGTCACGTCCTGAGGACTTGTACACAGTCAGATGTTATAGTAGACTGTATGTTTACTTATCTACACTGTTCACATCATGGTAATATGATTTAAACATAAAGGACAAAAAAATATTAAAATACAATAAAGTAAAAAAATCTGTTTTCTTTTAAAGGTTGATTTAATTTATTATAATAATATTTGTGCAAAACTGATAAGACAAGACAAGTTAAGACAAGATAAGACAAGACAAGTTAAGACAAGACAAGTTAAGATAAGACAAGACAAGTTAAGACAAGTTAAGACAAGACAAGTTAAGACAAGACAAGTTAAGACAAGACAAGTTAAGACAAGACAAGTTAAGACAAAATAAGTTAAGACAAGACAAGTTAAGACAAGACAAGTTAAGACAAGACAAGTGACAAGTGACAAGTTAAGACAAGACAAGTGACAAGACAAGTGTAAGTGACAAGACAAGATAAGACAAGACAAGTTAAGACAAGACAAGATAAGACAAGACAAGTTAAGACAAGATAAGTTAAGACAAGTTAAGACAAGACAAGTTAAGACAAGACAAGTTAAGACAAGACAAGTTAAGACAAGACAAGATAAGACAAGACAAGTTAAGACAAGACAAGTTAAGACAAGTTAAGACAAGATAAGACAAGACAAGTTAAGACAAGACAAGACAAGTTAAGACAAGATAAGTTAAGACAAGACAAGATAAGACAAGATAAGTTAAGACAAGACAAGTTAAGACAAGACAAGTTAAGACAAGACAAGTTAAGACAAGACAAGACAAGTTAAGACAAGACAAGTTAAGACAAGATAAGTTAAGACAAGACAAGTTAAGACAAGACAAGTTAAGACAAGACAAGTTAAGACAAGACAAGTTAAGACAAGATAAGTTAAGACAAGATAAGACAAGACAAGTTAAGACAAGACAAGTTAAGACAAGACAAGTTAAGACAAGACAAGATAAGACAAGACAAGTTAAGACAAGACAAGTTAAGACAAGTTAGACAAGATAAGACAAGACAAGTTAAGACAAGACAAGACAAGTTAAGACAAGATAAGTTAAGACAAGACAAGTTAAGACAAGACAAGTTAAGACAAGACAAGTTAAGACAAGACAAGTTAAGACAAAATAAGTTAAGACAAGACAAGTTAAGACAAGACAAGTTAAGACAAGACAAGTTAAGACAAGACAAGACAAGTTAAGACAAGACAAGTTAAGACAAGACAAGTTAAGACAAAATAAGTTAAGACAAGACAAGATAAGACAAGACAAGTTAAGACAAGATAAGTTAAGACAAGTTAAGACAAGACAAGTTAAGACAAGACAAGTTAAGACAAGATAAGTTAAGACAAGACAAGATAAGACAAGACAAGTTAAGACAAGACAAGTTAAGACAAGTTAAGACAAGATAAGACAAGACAAGTTAAGACAAGACAAGACAAGTTAAGACAAGATAAGTTAAGACAAGACAAGATAAGACAAGACAAGTTAAGACAAGATAAGTTAAGACAAGATAAGTTAAGACAAGATAAGTTAAGACAAGATAAGTTAAGACAAGATAAGTTAAGACAAGACAAGTTAAGACAAGACAAGACAAGTTAAGACAAGATAAGTTAAGACAAGACAAGATAAGACAAGACAAGTTAAGACAAGACAAGTTAAGACAAGTTAAGACAAGTTAAGACAAGACAAGTTAAGACAAGACAAGACAAGTTAAGACGAGACAAGATGGACTTAAATGATTCACAGCAGCTCGTTAACATCATCAGGTTGATAAGAAGTTTCTCATTAATCATAAATCTGTAATAAAGTCATGGAGTCATCGAGTCTGAAGGACGTCTGAAGGACGTCTGAAGGACGTCTGAAGGACGTCAGTCTGCTCGGTAAGAGGAGACGACTCTGAACATTTCATATCACACAGATGAACAACACCGGGTTCATCCACCTGCTGCTCCGTCAACCTCCACCTCTCTGGTGTCAGTCTTCAGCCTGCTGCAGGATTTTGTCCCGTTCACTCGGTGAACAGCTCTGAGAGTGTGAATAAAGATTTTTGAATGTGGTTTAACAACCTCTACCTTGTGAAACCAAACCTCCACCCTCGTCAGATATTATCACACAGCTCCGGGTCACTTTGTGCCCCGTGTGTTGATGCTGAGCGGCCTGGCTTCAGTCTGTCATGATAACCTTCACGATGGACGTGTCTGTTGTTTTCGTGTGCGTGCGCTCACGCACACAACAGTCTGTCTCTTCTAAGTAAATGAACGAACGTGTGGGCGCGTTGTAACCGTCCAGCTTAACTTTCCATCCCCACGTTGAGGCCGGCCTCTGAAGAGTTTCAGTTCTGTCTGCTGACGTCAGGTGCTGTCTGTCAGTTTAGAGGAAATCAGAGAAAGTCTGCAGACTCAGAGTCGCTGTCATTCAGCAGAGAGACAGGCGGCGGTGGAGCCGTGCAGCGTCAGGGGAACGCTTCGTCTTTTTGGAGGTTTTGAGGTTTAGGCTAGAGGCTGAGCTCAGCTTGAGGTTAGCTTTGAAAACAGGGCCAGGGGTTATCCAGGGTTAGGACAGGGGTCAGGTTTAGGTTAATGTTGGGTCTTCCAAATCAAGAGATCACATGATCAACCAAAGAATCACTGAATGATCTGAGCTCATGAACTGATGGATGTCTGCAGGCTGGAAAAAGCCAACAAGTCGCAGACATAAACGTCTCGAATAAATGTATTATTTCTGTTGGTGGTTGGTGTTCATTTCTCATCCTGAGTGTCGCCTTTCTGGTCCTCTGATCACTCGAGGTGCTTTAACTCTGCATATCTCAACATACGTTCACACACACACAACATTAGCTGCCATGCGAGGAAGCAAACCATTCATACACACACACACACACACGCCAATGGTCAGTATCACTTTACCGTGCAGAGCCGGAGAACGACCAGCTTCCTGCTTCCTGAGCCGACCCTTCAGCATGGTGCTTGAGGAAAGGTTGTCGAATCCATTAAGAGTCAACCTCTGAGGAGAATGAATATCAAATAAGACAAAGAAACGCAGTAATCCAGCCTTCGGGGTTTGATCTGGGTACATCGTCTTTCTTTGTGTTCAGGTTCAGACCGAAGGTGAAGCCTGTTTTTAGGATTAAAGAGTCTAAGTCCATGAAAACTGCTTCAACAGACTTCTCTGAGCAGACCTGGTCTGAACTGGTCTGGACAGTTTTAGTGAGTTTTTAGGAAGTGTTTGTGTTTTAATTGGAGGAGGCCGGCTCTGGTTGTACTTCCTGTTCTGTACTTCCTGTTCCTGCTCTGGAGGTTTTACTCTCCGATGGTCGAAGGACGGCACTGACAAGTTTATGTGTCGACTTCCATACAAACTGCTTTAACAGACTCACAGTGTGTAGTTAACTCTTTTTAGAAAATGTTTTAATTGGAGGAACATCAGGTTGGAAACGAGCCCTCTGATTGCTGGCGGAGGTGGAGTTAGCTGTAGACAAACGACCAGCTAGACGACTGATCGCACTCAGGTGGAGGAACGCCTCCACTCACACTCATGCACAACGGCTAGAAGACGTCATGTCCTAATTCAAACTGGAGAAAGTTAGATACTCGCTGCAGCAAAACGCGTGGCGTCTTTTTCTAAATGCGTTCCAGACTCTGTGAAGACTTTAACCAGTTCACGTCTTTTGCTGTTGCTACGTACTCGTGTCTGCCTCATGTTTTTGTAACGAGCACCCAGTCAGCGTTGCACTTTGGATAAATTGGAAATTCTTCAATGAACAGGTTTTGATTTAATTGGAGGAACACGGCTGTGGTCAAACACAAACCTCCATTCTTCACTCACACAGCAAGCTCGATGTGTGAAGTGAAGACGAAGCGAGCGAGCGGCTGAAAGAGAAAGTGATGAAGTGAAACTCGGTTACAAACAGCGTGGTTACAAACTGAAGCAGAAAAACAACCAGAAAACTCTCGCAGAGGTTTTCAGACTGCATCGATAAATGTGAGTCGATAATGTCACAGTCTGAGACAGTCACAGTCTGAGACAGTCACAGTCTGAGACAGTCACAGTCTGAGACAGTCACAGTCTGAGACAGTCGCTGTGTTCCCGTCCAGGTGAAGGAGTTGAGGCAGAAGGCCTTGTCGTACCGCCGTCGAGCGTGGGGCGCTAACTTCTCCAGAGATCACCTGAGCCAGCTGCTGTCCGAACACAACGCTCTGTGGGAGCCGACGGACTCCGCCGACTCACCCACCGACCCCCCGACCCCACGCCTGACCTTTGACCTCTGTCAGGATCCGGACAACTGGAGCACTTCACATCTGGAGGCCCTCGACCTGGCCAGGTGAGTCACACGGCGGGCGGAGAGGGAGAGGACGCCGCCTGACAGTTGATCTCCGAGTTTCAGTATGTGTGTTTTGTGTTTTTTCAGCCGCTCGAGTCTCTCCAGCAGGAGGTCGTCTGCGACGCGATCAGGAGGAAGTCAGCACGCCAACAAACACACACAAATAGAAGCAGCTGATGAAAGACGAACAGCCTGGGGAGGAGAAGGAGAAAGAGGAGGAGGAGAAGAAGAAGATGGAGAAGGAGGAAACACAGATGAGTGAGTGTTTCTTTACTGTTCTCCATACTCGTTATTCTGACGTATTCCAGGAATTTCAGCGCGCTACTCCTCCTGCAGTTTTGGTCGCACATACTCAAGGTACAAAGGTATCAAAATGAGTGTCACCAAACGGTTTTGCCAAAATTCGCCAAAAACCACGCCAAAGTTTACAATGGGTGTGGATTGGTAGAATGTTCCAGAGTGGAGAGGGAGAGAAACATTTGTCAAAAAATACATTTGCAAACGGCTCTCGTGGCCACAAATGTCACTAACTTCAGACGCTGAAATTCGGCATTCACATGGTCGACAAGATGAGGATGCTCACGGTCATTTGGGCTTTTTGATACGACCTACCGTTTGGCATTAGTGTCCACTAGTTGGAGGGGGTTCATTTAGAGATTTTCTGTGTCTCTCAGCAGTCAGTCACACACAGACAGAGCACAGCTGCAGTTAATTGCTCTGACCTGCAGCTGACCCTGGTTGCTTGAAGTCTCTGTGCTGCTGCAGTGTTAATAATAATGTATGGGGCCACAGTCAGACACACAGGTTTTGTTTTTGTTACCTCAGAATATTTAATTTTAAAAAATTTTAATTTTTTTATTTAATATCTACAGACGCCGCAGGTTGTCTTCACGGAGTCCGCCATGTTGACTGGATGTGACTCAGGGACGTTGGCCTGGTCACGGAGCTCCAACATATCATTTGAATCCTTGTTGCTGACAAAAATGCTGTCCTTTTTCAAATTTAAAAATGTTAATAATTGCTCAGACAGTTACAACAAATCACAACAAACAATAACTTAAAGATTGAAATCAGCGAGCTTCAGACGTGCTGGTTGGTGTTTTTTGTCACTAGCTAGGCTAGCTGTTTCCCTTCTTTATGCTATGCTAAGCTAACGTGTCATATTTAATGTGTTACATACAGAAGGAGCGTTTCAGACTTTGTTAACTTTAACTCGTTTATGTGCTTTTAAATATGAAAATATGTTACAAACAGACGATTACACGGGGTGTTTTATTTTGAAAGTCGACTGGATTCTCTATGCTGGTTGCTCTGTGCAGATTGAAGCGGGCTGCCCGCGGCGTCCGTCAGCCGAGTGGAGAGACGCTTCAGGTGGAGTTTGAAACATTGACTAGAACGGCTGCGGCGCACATTGAACGTGTCACACTACACTGACTTCATGTTTCTCCTGTGGACATCAGTGGACGTGACAGTAAACACAACAAAAGTGTTTAAGAGTGTGTGCGACGTGAACAAACAGCTGAGTCTGTCGTCGACCCGTTAACCTGACATCCTGTCAAAGTCACATCAAAGCTTCTCTGCAGGAACTGACGTGTGTGTGTGTGTGTGTGTGTGTGTGTGTGTGTGTGTGTGTGTGTGTGTGTGTGTGTGTGTGTTTGTAGGGAGGAGGGAAGGTTACCGACTCCGAGGCTGAAGATGCTGCCTGTTCAAAGAACTCATCATGACCTCACCACACCTGCCACACACACACACACACACACACACACACACACACACTACATGTTACTTAGGTTATTTCTGGGGACATTACACAACCACTAAAGTCCTGACCTGAACCACTGACCCAAAAATCTGATTTTTACAAGTTGGGAACACGACACAGAAACACACACACACACACACACACACACACACACACAGATCCTTACCTTCATTAAAAATAAATTAGATGTTAAAGCTTCTATATAAAACATTCTCTGCCACTAGGTGTCACCGTAGAGCGTCTTCAGACTTCATTCATAAAACCAGTGATCACATGATCACACTCATTAGTGTGTGTGTGTGTCTCTGATTCGGTCCAGATAAATCTTAGACTCATCATCGTGAATGACAGTTTTGAAGCTCAGACTAGTGACGATGACGACACCCACCTGTCAATCAAAGCGTCCACGCTCTTAATCCTGCATAACTTTAAGCCTTAATATAACCTGAACAGGTGAGTTGTATATAAATTCACCCTCAGTACAGTTGTCATGAACGGGGAAATTAGCTACAGAGACCAAAACTGTTTTTTGTACCAGGCTGTAAACATGTTTATTTCTGCTGTGAAACATGGGGACTTATGGAGACTGACTCACTTCTGGAGCCAGCCTCAAGTGGACGACAAGAGGAACTGCAGTTTTTAGGGTTCACTTCACAGCCTCTTGAGAGCGACTCATAAACAAATCACAGCTTTGAGAACATCAACACACACAGAGGAAGTGTGTATCTTCACATCAGCGTGACTGCTGTCAGATCTGTATTGGCGTCTCGGCTGTCTGATAAGATCAATATGGAAACGCTGTTTCCCGCCGCGTGAGGCAGCAGAAAGTGTTTGTGGTGATATTTTGGTGTCAGTGTCACAAAGTTTATCCAGCAGAGATTTACAGACCGTGTGAGAGAGAGCGGAGACGCCGTCAGAGACGTTTTTCGTGAAGTTATCGAACAAGTTCAATTTAAATTCACCAGATCAGATCAAATGAGAAAAAAGTCCCCAAAACGTCCTCTGTGACTGTTCAAACGATGAACAAAGTACCTCCAGTCTGTAGTACAGTATCTGAGTAAATGTACTCAGTTACACTCCAGCTTCTCTGGATGACCTCTGACCTCTGTTTGACCTCCAGGAGGCGCTATACTGGTGGGAAAACTGAAGAGCAGCGACGACTCTTCTCCGTCCAAACAACAGGTAATATCATATAGTTATATTATATGTCATGTCACGTCAGCTCATATTGTGACTGTTTGTGTTTGCGTTCAGAGGTGCGGGTCGGCTGTTTCCATGGCGGCGGGGGCGGAGACAGCGGTCAAACTGAAGGAGGCGTGGCCAGAGAATAACTCCACCCGCCTCTCCTCCTCTGGCCCCTCCCCTGACCACAGACCAGCCGCCAGTCCGCCCTCTAAACCAATCAGGATGAAGGCGCTGTCCCCTGTAGCCCCGCCTCCTGTGGTGCCACCCCCACACTGTATCCACGGCACCCTGAGACACCCCGACTTCCAGCACAACGGTGAGCTCCAGTAATATGCACGATCCTCTCTGGTCATTGGATAACAGTTTCCTTAAAGGCACAGTGTGTCAGATTTAGCGGCATCTAGTGGTGAGGTCGCAGACTGCAGTCAGCTTCCAGGTGAAGTAGTAGTAGTTCCTCCTTCGCACTAGGAAGGAGAGTGTGATGTGAGGGGGTTGCAATCAGCGGCTACATCAGAACATGAACCATTAAATCGTGCAGACCAGTCGACACCAGCCCGTCACACACACACACACACACACACACACACACACACACACACACAGGGACTCCCCCTCTCTCCTCTTCACTTCCTGCTCGTCTTCTTTTCATCCAGTTTTTCTCAACAGATCAGATTTCATGTGGAAGCGTGACGAAGGTTTAGAAAATCCATCATGCTGCTCGACCCGTCGAGACACAGAGCATGAATGTAAAAGTTGTTTTCCCGTCGACGATCACAGTATTTTCATCAGGTTGTTGTCGCGTGTCGTAGTTTGTCGGAGGTCGATGATGTTTGCTTCGTCTCTGCAGGTGAGCTCGGTTTGAGGTTCAGAGAGCTGCCGTGTTCGGGCGGAGGCTGCGGCTCCGACGAAGGTAAAAAGATAAATAAAATAAATAATTTGACTTCTTCTGTTTTTAATCGTCTCACATCCGTCCTCCTCCTGTTGCCTAGACGACCGGCTGTCGGTGATGTCGTGGCGCTCGGCGGCCTCCTGCTCCATGGCGTCCGCCGTGCTGGAGCGCGCTCAGAAGAGACGAGAGAACTTCTGGGGGAAGAGATGACCTCTGACCCCCACCACACCCCCCGGGGTCACTGCTGTCACTATGGAAACCAGCGTGTTGTTTGTAGATTTTTTAGCAGGTGAATCATGTTTGTACGATAATTAGAAGGAATAATGTGATTTTTAGACGTCAGAGTTAAAGTTTATTTTTGTAGAGGCGCTTCGTGATCGATGTTTTTTAATGTAGTCATCGTGCTGCTCGCTGACATCAGAGTCAATAAAGTGACTAAAGACGACGCCATGTTGTTTTTATTTCATTTACACACGACATAAAAAAAATGAACAAACATCCACGCAGAAAAAATAAACAGCTGAAGTTTAACGGTGTCGCCCGGTTCTTCCTCTTCAGGGTCACGGTGGGCTCGGCCTATCCCGGCTGACTCTGTGTTAGAGGCGGGGTACGCCCTGGACAAGTCGGCAGCTCATCACACACAAACAAACACACTTACATTGACACCTACGGACAATTTAGAGTCACCAGTTAACCTGTTGAGGTTCATGTCTTTGGACTGTGGGGGGAATCCACGCAGACACAAGGAGAACCAGCCGAGGTTCGAACCGTCTTACCGTGAGGCGACAGAAATTAAGATTTAAGATTGAATCAGATCTTTAACTTAAAGCAGCTACGATGAACTTTCATGTGTTGTTTCTGGCGCCCCCTGTGGACGGAAGCGGAAGTGTTTCATTATTTCAAAGAAAATCGACCCGTGTAGAAATACTCACTCAGTCTTCACACACTGCTGTGAGTCTTAAATAAATAAATACGTCACACAGCGGAACAAACATCGTCATCGCTTCCTCCGGACAGATTGGACAAATCACCTGGCAACTACACACACTGTTTAAACACCACACACACACACACACACACACACGGTCAGCCAGGTAAGAAGTGATGGAGGAGCTGACTGTGAATTCCCCTCATAACGATATACGGACCAAAGCAAACAAAGTAAAGCTGACTCATCGTATCGCGAGTCGCCTCCAGAGTTTGAAATGTGAGAAAGTCAGAAAATGATCTCGTTTCATTTTATTAATCTTCAAATAACTCAAATACGTGAATTCTTGTTTAACAGTTTTTTTCTTCATATTTTTCGTTGCTGGTTTCCTAAAAGTTTTCTGAAGTCGTCCTGCAGGTTTCACCATCAGTCACAAAAAATACACAATGACTCGAAGCTTCGCGTCAGCGGAAAACATCAAACAACAAAATGTTTCCATCATCTTTAATATTTATTCTCAGCTTCACGGACACGAGACGATTTGTGCAGCGCTGAACGAAGCACCGAATCATCTTAAACTGTAAAAAGTCGTGATCATCATTTCTGGTGCACAAACAAACTGAGACGAAACATACGCTGCAGAAATTACTGCACTACGCCAGGAAGTACACAGAGTACACAGTGTACTACAGGAGGAGTACTAACAGAAGTATCCGGTCGAGTACAGTGATAATTTGATCGAAATGCTAACATGAGCACCCAGAGGAGCTTTGTATTGTCAGTGAGATGAACTATATATGTATATATACAGTACGTGTGTACATACTGAATATACATATGTATACACATATTTATGTGTGTGTGTATATATATATATATACACACACACACACATACATACATATATAGATATAGATACAAATGTAGATATACATTTTAATAAAGCACGTTCATATCAAAGTGATAAATTCAGTGCAGCAAATGAAAATACAGAATAAAATATGAAGAAACAAAAAAATGTAAAAATAAAATCTGAACAATCAGCTTTGAGAAAATGTTTTAATTAAAAAACTTTGATGCAGCTCTGATCTCGGACACGTCAAAACGACCTCATTTGTAATTTAAGATTATTTTTAAACACAAAACTTTTGAACGTTAAATTTTCTCTGGATTTCTGTCAAAACTTCGAGCAGCTGTGATAATTTCACTGCTGTTCATCTGAGTGTCAGTGCTGGTTATTTCCCTTCCTTTCTTAAACTGGGTGCTCCACTTTTAGATTGCAATATGTTGCAATATATGACACAGAGATGATGTAACATCAGATCTGATGAGTTTATGCAGGAAAAAAAAGCCACAGTCTGATCAGAATAATCTGCCACAGACCGGAAACACAAGCGATTATTCTAACGAATGCGTTAACTCAGCGTTTTCTCTCTGATTGAGTTTATTCAGATTAGAAATCTTTTTGTGAATACAGTAAAAATCTGTGTTTCAACACGTGCAGCTGAAGGAGACGTGCAGCTCATTTCGAGCCAAGTCTCCGAGGGATTCACACACCCAATGAGACACAATAAATGACAATTTAACTAGAAAATGGACCCTGCCACTCGATCCTTCACTCCACGCCACACAAGGAACTGCGAGGACAAATTACTGACAGGAGGAAAGAAATCCTGACAGGAAAAATGCTGATGTTAAAAAGCTCAGACAGGGAAGACACAGAGAGGGCGTTGGTACCAATCAGCAGGCGGAGCGGGCGTTTTCATTGTGGCCTCACGAGAGCAAACTTTACTTCGATATCACTGATATGGCGTTATTTGACGAAATTTAACCTCTCCCATTGAGCTTCTTCTTCTTCTGTAGTGATGTGAAAGTGGCCCGCTCCGTCGTGGCGTCCCCCAGGGGTCTATCATGGGTCCTTTTCATTTGATTTATTTCCTGCTTCCCTCCAGAGGTTTTTATCTGCAGACACAGTATCGATTTCACTATTATGCAGATGATAAGCCGCTATTAATCCAGATAACGCATGCTGTAAATATCTGTGTCTGAAATTAACTGCTGCGTGTCCAAAACTTTAATTCACAAGCTCCTCATGATGTCTGCCTCTCATCCAGACAGCATCATTGTTCATTATTTTAAACTATAATCCAGATTTTGATACTTTAATAATAAAACAACATCCAAATATGAAAGTGGTCGAACCTGCAGAGAATTATCAATCTGAATCTGAACGTTATGTCGGGTTCAGACCAGGCAGCCACCTCCGTGAAAGCTGCAGTTCCTCTTGTCGTCCACTAGAGGCTGGCTCCAGAAGTGAGTCAGTCTCCATAAGTCCGTGACGCTGTCTCGGGCTCCCTTGGACTCGTCCCTCTGCAGTACAACAATGTCTTCAAGATGCCTACGACCATATTGTCCTGTATTGATTGCCTCAACTTCAGTATGAGCAACATGCAGTACACTTAATTAATGATGTTTTTTAGCATTTATTGTCATCTGCAGCTCGTTATCAGGTTTTAAATTGTTGGTATCTACAAAAAAAAAGAAGTTATTTGTTGTTTCATTGGGTCATTAAATCATAAATGTATGAATGTATCACAAAATGACATTACTGCACCCTGTCATAGAAAATAATGACAGCACTCGGTTACACAAGGCTGTTGCATAATTCTAATAATAATAATTTGGGCAGAGTCACGGGCTGGTCGGACCAGTTTTCCTGTTTGTGGGAATGTAACAGTGATTTCCAGGTTATAATCCACCAGAGAGTATGTACACACACACACACACACACACACACGGAAAGAAAATGATGTCATGACAATTAAAATTTGTCTTTTAAAATTGATGACAAACGTTATTTCGTCATACCTTAAAGTGACATTAATTTCCTCCTTGTAAGTGACAGTAAATACAGATTGTACAAGCTCAGCAGTGACCTGTGTGTGTGTGTGTGTGTGTGTGTGTGTGTGTGTGTGTGTGTGTGTGTGTGTGTGTATGGTTACCTGTCCTATATTTCACAGAGGGGGCGGAGGGTTGATGTGTATAAAAAGAGAGGCCACGGAGTCATCTTCACAACAGCATCTCCTGACAGGTGAGGACACACGAACAGATCCATTCAACACTTTTATGACTTTAATCTGTAACAATCTGTAACAATCTGTAATAATCTGTAATAATCTGTGTGTGTGTCTGCAGGTGAACACACTCTCTCCTCAGTCTTTAAGGATTAAGATAACTCAGTCATCCACCAACGATGCAGTCTGCCACCATCGCTTCCTTCCTCCGTCTGGCCGCAGTCGTGCTGCTGCCGCTGCTCCTGATTGGCTGGGCTGAACATGCGGTGGCGCTGCCCGTCGACCGGCCGCTCAGCCAGCCGCTACGAAACCCGGAGACATACCAGGCCGTCCGAGAGGTGTCGCAACACGTGAGTGCACGAGAAAAGTTCTTTATTTAATATTCAGAGACGCTTTGAAGTACCAGTTTATGTATAAAAGTCGTAATCTGCAAGTACAAATACAACATATGTACTCAAAGTATCAAAAGTTGTGGCTACACAGCAGAAAATACCCTCTTAGTATTAAAATATTCTATATTGCATGATCAGATTATCATTATTTATCCGTTAACGTGCAGCATTTTGATGTTTTTGCACTCAAATTTTCCAAACACGTCACATTTTATGTGTAAAATGTTCAATATTTTTACCTTTATGAAGTATTTTAAAAGTACTCGAGAATGTTTTTACTGGACTTTAATTTTAGGAATCTGGATTTAAATCTGCAGATTTCAGCTTCGCCACCAACTTGAACTTTGAATTTAATTTAGTTCTTTTGGCTCCGATGTCACTCGGTAGATTGAAGCAGTACTTCAGGTGCCTCATCTGTTAGCACTCGAGCTAAACACTGAGCTCATGTTCTTGAACTTTTGGCGGGAATCTGGATGTTCTGGATGCTAATCTGGTTTTTGCGCCCGTCAGGCTCAGAATCAGCAGCTGCACAACGAGTCCAGCACCAGACTGATGCCCAGAGTCGACACCAGCCAGGTGAGAATCGCCTCCCGTTAGAAAAAACATCAACGTTCCCCTATAACCCGACCCGACCCGACCCGACCTCTAACCTCGTCTCCGCCTCCTTTCAGGACCACCTGAAGATCTGCTGCCTCCACGCCAACATCCTCGACTTCTACCTGAACAACATCCTACGTCACCGCGACAACAGCCATCCCCGCATGCCGAGGCTGAAGATCGACCTGAGCCGAGTCAGCGAGGACCTGCAGACTCATGGCTGCGTGAGTGTTTTCAAGTACAAATTAGCTTAGCTTAGCATAAAGTTCAGTTTATGATGGAGCTGTTTATGGAGTGTGTGTGTGTGTGTGTGTGTGTGTGTGTGGTGGCGGTGTGGTTGATCTTAAACTTGATAAGCGACTTTCGGTGGTTACAGTCTGACAAACACAGACGGAGGAAAGATTGAGGTGATAACAGTGTCTGTAACTGTCGACCTACCTGCCTGTCTAACCTACCTGTCTCTCTCTCTCTCAGAATGTGACTCACTACCACGACCATCAGCACGCTGTGGAGTTTCGCAGGAAGCTCACCAAAGTAAGATTAAACTTTAAACTCATTTTATTTTGAAGTTTGCTCTTCACAGTAAAGCTCAGAGCTGCTGTGGCTAATCAAAAATAAAATAATGACACATTATTAAACCTCACAGTGACAGATATTCTTAAGATAATGAACTTAAATGATTTTGTCAATTTTAAGGCAGATTCTTGTCGTCTCATTCAAGTTTAATAGTTAATAATTAATAGTTTAATTAGTCAATTCATCGGTCGATTTGTCATCTTTAAGTACAAATAGCTTCTCATTTGCATATTTTCTTTGTTTCACGTGATAATAAACTGAATATTTTTGCATTCGAGACGACTGATCGGACAAAATGTCACATAGAGAAACTTTAAAAAGTTTTAAAATCAGTAAATCAGAAAGTAATCGTACAAGAAAGATACAAAATCGAGTACTAGAAGATAGAAACAAACAATGATTATGATCACTGCAGAATGTTTCAGATGTTTTTAAAGTATATTGAGTATTGAAGTATTATGCAGTGAAGTTCTGTGAATTAATTTAATGCAAACAGCTGCTTCACATTGATCTGTCTGTTGGGGACTACTTTCAGCGGTGGATTAATCCACGTTTGTTGCTCTCGTGTTCGACAGTCGACGTCCCTCCTCTTGTGTCTCTACTGTTTCTAACGTGTCTCTATTTGTTCCAGATGGGCGGCAAGGAAGGCATGAACAAGGCGGTGGGAGAGATCGACATCCTGTACACGTACCTGCAGGACTTCTGCGTCCAGTCGAGAAACTCCACCGACGCCGCCGACGCCGAACAGTGACGTCTCGACTGTTTCTACTGACGCTGTTTCTATTTATCATATTTATCAACTTTTATACCGACAACTTTTATACTCTTATTTATTCATGTATTTAATTTGAGAACATATTTAACATTTTTTATGCAAAATATTTATATTGACTCCAGTATGGCTGATTAGTTATTGATCTATTTATTGATCAGAATGTTTCTGATACCAGAGGACTCTGGTATTGATCCTGTTGCCATGTTATGGCTGATTATTATGAAGAAGTTGTGACAGTATTTAAATGTTGAATGTTACAGACGGATACAAATTTTACTTCAAATAAATAAAGTTTGCTTTAAATATAAACGTCGGCTCGTCGGTTTTTGTTTCTTTGAGTTTATCTCGTCAATAAAGACGAAATCCAACGAAAGACGACGACAAACAACAAAACATCCAGATAACAATGACGAAGCAGAGTCATGTTTTCTGGTCTAAATATAGTCCATAAGAAACGTCAAACAAAGCTTTGTTGCACAAAAAACGGATCTCTAAAGTTTTGTAATTATTGTCTTTGTGTTCGACAGGCGCAGAGGAAATGTCAGCTCTTTACAAAAGTCTCACATTGTTCATGTTTTCCATGTTTGGTGTCACGATTTCAAGCAGGTTAGCCAGGAACACGACCAAACCCAAACACAACCAGCGCAGAACAACTAAACAAGTCCAAACGGTCAGGCGACGTTCAAGAAACCAAAACATGTAGAACGAAGACGAACTGACCCTGAAACCAGAGAACACTGAAAAATGGCGGGAAACACAACAACAGCAGGAAGTAAAGCTACAGACACGAGGAGAATTACAAAATAAAACAGGAAATACTCAAAACTTGGTGGTGGAAGAATTTGTTTAAAGTCAATCCTGAGATTTCTTTCCAAACACAGTAAATATGTTGTAAAATAGTTGCTGAAAACACGTGAAAAGACTTTAAACGATATATCACTAAAATGTGGAGTTCTTGTGGGCGGTCCTTAAAGGGTGGCTCGATGACACGCTGAGGCCACCCTGAGCAGAGAGATGGAGATGAATTCATCTCAGCTCAGAGTGTTTCAAAGTTAGTCATGTTCGTTTTCTGAACTCATCTGGCACGTTTCAGTCGATTAAAAATGGCCGCTCGACCGCTCCCACCGGAGTGGGCGTGGCTTCAGCGCCTTCAGAGGACACGCCCCCACAGTCCTGGAGCTGAGGATTCATTTTTACCTGATTTTGACGCCTGATTTCATAAACTTGTTGATATTTTTAATCATTCAAATTTGGCTGGGTGGTTAATAACACTTTCTTCTTTGGACTGATGAACTCAGAACATTTATTCTGACTTTACACGGACTTTGAAGAGTTCTGTTTACTGTGACAAACGTCACTTTAATAATCATCTTTCAGCTTCTTAAAGGTTGACTGGAGCTGGAAAATAGGACAGCGGTGTATCAAACAGCGTGCAGCCGAACATAGAAAACAACGTGTGTGTGTGTGTGTGTGTGGGAGTCATGAAAATGACTCACATGCTGCCAGTCTGTGTGTGTGTTGCCCTTTTGATCAGTGTGAACCGATCGGACTGTTAGTCCTCGTGTAAAACGTCCAAAAGCATCAAATCCACCTCCTGATGATGACATTACCACCTTATCTTTGATTTTTCTGTTATATTTTGATTTATAAGTATTCTTCTTGTCCACCTCATGTAATATAATTGTATAATAATACATTTTATTTTATATTTTATACAGAACTTTTCAAGTGTTTAACATGGTTCAGTCAGGATTAAAACTAATAAAATCAAATCTTAATTTGAATTAATATAAACTCCGGTTCTGTACGACACTGGCTGTAAACCTTTTTTGTGCCTGTGGTACAAACACTAACATTCACCTGATTACAAGGCAGTGTGACATCAGCAGATGTTAGTTTGTGAGAAGAAAGTTTTAAAATGTTCATATTAAATATGAATATTAAAAATCTGATATCTATCGTTCAGATTGATTTTATTAGATCAGATTAAACCTCACCTGATGGCACACACTGACCTATATCATCAAACTGGTGCAGAGATCTGCAGATACCGCAAGGAGACGAGGCCTACTTACCTACTTTCAATAGCGTAGGCTTGGTTTCAGCTCACTGTGTGTGTGTATATGTATATTTATATAGAGAGAGATATACAATATGAGTGTGCATGTGTGTGTTTGTGTGTTTGTGTGTTTGTTAGGTAACAGCCTAAACAAGAGAGAGAGATCGTGTATTCGAAACTCGAGTCTCAAAAGGTTGCAAGTAAAACTGAGAAGTGTTTTCAGTCATCAGTCAGTGATGTTCATGCATGTTTCCACTCGTAAATTAAAAATATAGATCGCTGTTACAGGACAGAAGACGACGTCACATTAAATCATCTTTTCTTTAGTAAAAACTGCAGATTTCAGGTTGTTCTGTCCGTCACTTTTTACGACTCAGAATCGAACAAATTCACAGTTTGAAGAAGACCTGAGATTATCCACACAGCCGGTGTCGTGCTAGAACAGGAGCTGGAATATAACCGGGCTTAGCAACCTCTGTAGAGTCTGTAAAATAATCATTTACAAGCCCATTTGGTGGCTTAAATTCAGCAGCACATCCATTAACGAGGGTAAATATCCTGATGTAGTAAGATTTGAGTCTGAATGGAAAATGAATGCCGTGCAAATATTCTCTTATTTTAGACGATGACAAACTGCTCTCCTGCTACAGAAATCTCAGAGGTGGGTATGCAGACTGAAAGATAAGTAGGTCTGCTTCATGAATCTGCACCACAACACCAGGCCAAACCTTAAAAACTAAACTTAAACTTAAACCTGGCTCAAACATTAAAACTAAACAAAGACTGGACCAAATGTCCTCACAAAGATAGAAGAACAAGAGCTCTCTCTCTCACACACACACTCATACCTGTCTACCTGCAATCATATACCTCTCATGGGGAAAGGGGGCGTGGTCAGCAGGGCTCTACCTGTGTGATGTCATCACAGGGGATTTCCCCACACAGGTGACACCAGGAAGTAACAAACAACAGCAAACTTCCCACTGTGTGTGTGTGTGTGTGTGTGTGTGTGTGTGTGTGTGTGATAGGAATCTATATTTAGCCGTCATCTTTGTGTTGAGTGGGCAGCAGCGAGGAGCTGAAACAGATCACATGACGAGCACCTGAACTTTTCACCTGGCGAGGTTTGTTGTAAAGATTACACTGGGGAACACAGTTTTTGTTGAGTTAGGTCTGGCGGCTGTTTTTAACTCATTCTTGGGTGCTGAATCCAAAACTGATCTCTTTTTGAACTACAGGATCCCCGTGAGCAGACATGATCTGGAACAAAGGAAATATATACCTATGTAAATAAAACACTAAGATGGAATAGTTACAAGCTTTGAAAACTACAAAAACAGCATCAAACCAAACAGAACTTACAGCGGTATGCCCATGGTTACAAGGTGAAGAGATCAGCCAGCACAAATCCTCTTAATTCTACTATGCTAGCTTTCTGTGTGCAGATATTGACAGTACTGACCTGTTGGGAGCTGCACACACCTCTCACCGCACTGTCTCAATTGTGACTGCACAAACAAGTTGCCACGTAGCTGTAGATGAGTCCAATCGTGATCAGCTGGCGAGTCTTACTACAGCTGATCAGTGGAATTTTGCTGATCTGGAGGGTAAGCTGTGGAGAAAAAACCTGACTGCAATTTTGGATTTTTTTCAAATTGTTCCCCAGTGTTATTTGACTGAAGTCTCTCTGCAACATTTCATAGGTTCGTAACGTAAAAATGAGGAAGTAAACAGACTCACTGTTGTTTCCAAACTCATGTCATGTCGTTTAGGCTATAGTCGTAATAATGTGCTGGGAATGTAAACAAGAAATAAACGTAAAACCTGTTCCGTCTGTTCGACTCTTCCTCCTTTGATCGCTTCACTATCAGC
This sequence comes from Miichthys miiuy, assembly GCA_036365135.1. NCBI lineage: Eukaryota > Metazoa > Chordata > Actinopteri > Sciaenidae > Miichthys > Miichthys miiuy. Next base: position 771,055 of record CM071604.1, on the reverse strand, counting down.
TGCTACAGCAGGAATGTGGTTATTTTTGGCATCTTCCCGTACTGTGACGGACGCTGCTCGTCTACAGCTGTATGTCATTCTCCGGATAATGGTGCAATAATAGACGAGCTAGTAATAAAAAAATAAAAAAGTTGTGCTGCGATGATAAAATAGAATCAGCTCGTCATCAAAAACTCCAGTTCAGATCCACAACAAAGGCGTCACGTCACGTTACCGTCCGTCCACTGAGAGTCAGACATCTCAACATCGATTGTATGGATTGAATTCAGTTCAATCATTCATGGTCCTCAGAGGGTCAATCATACTAAGTTTGGTGAAAACTAATGACCCTCCCATCAACCTCAATGAGGAGCAGCGTTTGTAATCTGAAAAGCAAGAAGCCGCTTTAAAAATTGTCAAGATATGATATGGTTGACGTTGCACGACAACTTTTTGAGAAACAAGGACAGTTTATTTACTTGTAACTCCCGGTTTTCCCTCCAAATCTCATGTTTTTTTGGAGGATGTCCTAAAAAAGGTGCTGTGGATGGTGTAAAACGTGCTGCTCCTCCGTCATGGTTTCTGGCAGAAAGTCCTTGAAGGCTGAAGGCAAACTTCCTCCGCAGGCCGATGTTGATGGTTGACCTCCACACTTTGTTTTTAGCAGGTTAGAGCTTGCGGAGCAAGTGAACGAAACTTTAAAAATCCAACGAAAGACGGGAAGAAGAGGGCGTGGGGGAATGCTGGGAATTCTGACGGTGTCGTGCCAGAACCGGAGCTGGGACTGACTTTTAGTGGTTGGTGAGAGCTTGGTGAAATAAAAGGCTGAAAGACAGACGCCGAGCTGGGCTGACTGCTGTTGGACTAGTCAGTAATATTAGCTGCTGCTGTGTCTGCTGCTGGTGACCTGGTTGATGTTTGGCTGTTAGCAAAGTTGTCGACTCGCTGATTTCTACGCAGTGTTGCTTTGATCATCAACAGATCATCAACAGCTGACTGTTTCATGGAATATAAATTATGGGTCACGTACAAAAGATGTCGGGTAGAAATGCAACTTGAGTGCATGGTTTGGGTGCATGTGTATGTTACACAATAGGTATATGGGTGGGTAGTACGAGACAGAGATACAGAAAACTGAACAAAGATAGAGAAACTGGGCACGGAGACATGAGACAAGTAAGTGAGAAAGACAAAGAACATATAGGGACGCCAACTTTAACTGTCTGTGCTCTGATGGACGACTTCTTTCTAGTTTTTTACGTCGGTTGTTGCTCAGGATAGTCACTGTGTTTTTATATTGACGTTGGATGTTTTATCGGTACCGTTACCGAGTCTGTGAACGCAACAGAACGTCACGTTGTTTGAGGGAAGTTTGAGCTGGAACTTCAAGAATGTTGTCGAGCGCTGCATAGTTTCTTTAATACTCGAATTAGAGAGTCTTTTTGGATGTGCTCGACCTGGTTGTGTTTTTGGTTGATGGCCTGTAGAAACACTGACCTGTCTTTGGGTTTACCGGAGTGGCTGTGGAAGTATCCGGCATGACACGCTGTAGATAATAGTGCTGGATAAAGTTTTCCACATCCGTTATATACTTTATATATTTTTTAATCTTTTAACTCTTTAAAATGTGTTTGTAAGGTCTGAATGCAGGACTTTTACTTGTAGTGGAGTATTAGTACTTACCGGAGACACATGAAATATATAAAATGAATAAGAAGTTGTAGCATGCAGACCTTTGCAGGTATCCACGTCCACGTGACACCGTTTGAGGAAAACTGAAACTTGGACATTTTACTTTCAGTTGCTGTCAGCTCCTGTTCAGTGACCTATTTTAACTGCCTCTGTGTATTACAGGTCGTCTCATGGTTAAAGGCGACTCAGTGCGGTTGGAGAAAGCTGGAGCACCTGGAGAAAAACCCCAGAGCAGAAGAAGAAAAGTCCAGACTCAGGACTTTCCTGCTGCGACGTGTTTAAACTCTGAACTCGTGTGGTGGCGGATGCTGCCTGGTGAAGCAGCGGTTTGACCAGAAGAAATGAACTCGTTTTGTAATATGGGTCGAAGTCACTCTGAAAAGTGCAGCGTGGAAAACAAAGCTGCGCTGTCACTGTTTCCCGGCGACAAAGTCGACAAAGCCGCAACCTACTTCTGTCTGACCACACACCTGAACGCTGAAACACCACTGATGACATCACCGCCACAGATCAGACATCAAACGACTGAATCCAATCAACCAAATTTATTTAGATCAAAGCAGAATGATTATTTTTATAATCAATCAATCTCAGTGTTTTTTTTTAAGTAATTGGTTGATAATTTCAGCTACGAAATGTCAGAAAAATGTGAAAAAAAAAAGTTTTTAAACGTCCCAAATTCAAAGATATTTAATTTAACATGATACAGTACTTTACTGTACAGTCACGGAGACTACGTCCAGGTTTTAGACAGTCTGCGGGGCGTCACAGAGACTACGTCCAGGTTTTAGACAGTCTGCGGGGACGTCACAGAGACTACGTCCAGGTTTTAGACAGTCTGCGGGGACGTCACGGAGACTACGTCCAGGTTTTAGACAGTCTGCGGGGCGTCACAGAGACTACGTCCAGGTTTTAGACAGTCTGTACGTCCAGGTTTTAGACAGTCTGCGGGGCGTCACGGAGACTACGTCCAGGTTTTAGACAGTCTGCGGGGCGGAGACTACGCCAGGTTTTAGACAGTCTGACAGAGACTACGTCCAGGTTTTAGACAGTCTGCGGGGACGTCCACGGAGACTACGTCCAGGTTTTAGACAGTCTGCGGGCGTCACGGAGACTACGTCCAGGTTTTAGACAGTCTGCGGGGCGCCGGAGACTACATCCAGGTTTTAGACAGTCTGCGGGACGTCACGGAGACTACGTCCAGGTTTTAGACAGTCTGCGGGGCGCGGAGACTACGCCAGGTTTTAGACTGCGCGCCAGGTCCAGGTTTTAGACAGTCTGCGGGGACGTCACGGAGACTACGTCCAGGTTTTAGACAGTCTGCGGGGACGCCACGGAGACTACGTCCAGGTTTTAGACAGTCTGCGGGGACGTCACGGAGACTACGTCCTGCACGGAGACTTCCAGGTTTTAGACAGTCTGCGGGGACGTCACGGAGACTACGTCCAGGTTTTAGACTGTCTGCGGGGACGTCACGGAGACTACGTCCAGGTTTTAGACAGTCTGTAGTCTGCTTGCAGTGCACAGAAATCATCAAGTGTGCACTTCTAAAGTGTCACGGTGCAGAGAGACAGTCAGACAGACAGACAGACAGACTGTTGTGGCTGCTTGACCTGGTTACCGCTCTGACTTCCAGGAAGTACTGCCAACATTTGTGTGTGTGCATCTGCAGCTGCAGGTCCTCTTCTTCTTCTTCGGTGGTGCCAACCCGCTGACAGCTGCAGACACCGTCTGTAAACTGGGTTGGATGGCGACTCGGCGCTTTCTGAAAGCGAGGTGGAAAAACAAAAAACTGCCAAGTCACTGTTTCCTCGAGCCGCGCCGATCGAAGCCACAACCTAGTTTTATCTGACTGAGCATCTAAACACACAAAACGACAGGAAGTGAGATCACCTCACCGCCGGGGCGAGGAGAGAGGAGACAGGGAAGGATCATTCCTTTCCTTTTTTCCTAGAGAGAGAAAAGAAGGAAGCAAGAAAAGAGGAAAAGAAACAAGGAGAGAAGGAAAAGTAGGAGGAAGGAGATGAGGAAAACAGACAAGGAGAGAATAGAGAGGAAGAAAGGAGCAGAGGAGTCAAAGAAAAGGAGAAAATAAACAAAGGAGGACAGAGATAAAATCTTAGGAAAGGAGACCAGGAGAAAGGAAAGGATGAGAATGACAAAAAAGAGGGAATATCAAGAAGGACAGGAGGAGGAAAGGAGAGAAAAAGGAATCTAAAGCGAAAGATGAGAGAAAACATCAGAGAAAGGGAGGAGAAGAGGAGAAACTAGACAGGAAAGGATGTAAAGAAAGGTGGCCAGGAGGAGAGGAAGAAGAGGAGGAGGACGAGAGAAGAGGAGGACAAAGTAAAGGTGGGAAAACAGAGGAAATAAAGACAGAAAGGAGATGAAAGGAAGGAGGAATGACAGGATAGGAAGGAAGAAAAGGAGGAAAGAGAGCAAGTGGAGGAGGAGGAAACTAAGAAAAGAAAATGGAATGAGGACAAGGAGGAGAAGAGGGGAGAGAGATGAGGAGGAAAGGAGGAGGAAGGACAGAGGACCTGGGAAGAAAAGAGGAAGAGAGGAGAGGAAGAAAGAAAGGGGACGTGACATCAGCGCTCTTGGAAATTTCAGTGAGTCAGAGATATTAGGAAATTTCTGAAACAGGAGAGGAGGACAAAGAAAAGGAGGAGGAGTGCCGAGTGAGGGGGGAGGCAGGGGGTGAGAGGAGGAGGAGGAGGAGGTATAAATGCAGCAGAGGGGAGTGAGCTTGCTGCACTTCAACATGTTTCACCTCCTCGTCAGGACGTCTGCTGCTCTCGCTCTCCTCCTCAGCCTCCTCCACCACCACGGCGGGCCGGTTGCCGCGCAACCGACAAGCGTGGCATCACCTGCCGACAGGAGATCCCCACCGAGCTGATCCGAGACCTGTGGAACCGGACCAGACAGCTGATCGACAGACTGCCGGTAAGAAGATCAATAACTGATTATCTATTATCAGGTCACAGATCAGTCAGCTGATCACGACACAAACCTGTCAATAACTCTTATTGATTAGTTTATCAACAAACACTTTGTCTGTCTGTGAACTCATGTATCAGTTTAAAATCAATGAAATACGGATTTCTGATTAATGTGCCGATCAATATGTCACCTGACTATCAATCAATCAACTCTTATTGATTTGTGTGGTAACTTCTATTGATTAGCCTTTATTAAAGATCAATAACTTTGAAAATCAGTTTGTCACTTTACAACCTTTAAACTTTAATAACGTCGATTGATCAGTTTTCCAAACAATATGTGACTTTAGTTTTAATGTTTTCTATTGATTAGGCTACTAATCAATATTTCAGTTTACTATCAGCTAAACACCAATAATCCCTGTTGATTAGTCTGTCAATTAATCAATCAGTGAGTTTAAAAAGCCAAACAATGAATCATTAGTATGTCAGGTTAATTATCAATTAAAGATCAATAATAAAATTAATTATTAATTATTTCTGCAGTCAAATTGATAACAATCAATGATCAATCAAACAATTATTGATTCTGATCGTTTATTATTGATCAGTGTTGTTTGGTTAGGACACCGAATAAAGGATCAATAATTAAGTTTCATTCCGATCAATCATCAGAAAAAATGAAAAACTGATGAATCAACAGCTGACTGACGAGCTAATCAATAACTTTGAATGATTATTGATTCGTGTTTTTACTAAATCACTCAGTGCTTACAGTTATCAATAACTCGTCGATCAAACACAGAGTGGTCAGAATAATGTGAACACATCGTGGAGAAGGACTTCAGAATAATGGTCAGCCATGCTCAGCTTTTCCAAAATAAAAGTCTCTTATTGTTCTGATTTAAAAACACGTCAGCGTTTCTTCATTCATCACATTGACGAGTAACTCGAGTAACGTTCGTCTGATGTTCAGTATCAGACAGGAAGTGAAAGCTGCAGTTTTTAAACCAGATCAAAGATCTCGATCCGATCAAAGACTGAAGACGAGAGAGAGAAAACATCAAAAAACATTGTTTACACACCGCGAGTAATACTGCAAAGACTTATTTATATTTTACTAAGTACTGAAGTATTTCCATTTTATGCTGCTTTATACTAAATTCTAGTGTTTTTATTATAACACACTTTGTTTGTAGTACTTTTACTTCTTAGGAGTATTTTCTTACTAAAGGCACTAACTCAGTATTTCTTCCATCACCGACTACTAATCAAATATAGCTTAACTAATTACAAAAGTTTTTTTAATTAAATTTTTCCTCGTCAATGTCGCCAGAAAATCACTTTTTATTTCTCTGATTAACGACTTTATCAAAACTCGCTCGCTCTCATTCGCTGTCTTTGTCTCTCGACCGCAGCTCGCTCGCTCTCATTCGCTGTCTTTGTCTCTCGACCGCAGCTCGCTCGCTCAAACCAAATGAAAACTTCTCCGTGTTTCTATTTTTCAGAGTAAATTTCAGTCAGACTCAGATTCAGAAGCTGCTTCATCTAAATGGATTTTAGTCTAACTATTAAATAACTTTGAAATAAGAATGTATCATTTAAAAAAATACTTTATTTTATGTCATTTTTACGGAGGTCTGTTTTGTATTATTTGCATTTTTAATAGATGAATATTTTCATTTTAATATTCTTAATGTTGCTGCTTTTATTTTGAAAGTTTCAATTAGGACTGTGTTAAGTGATTATGACTAATCACTTTTTGTTTTTATCTGCAGAGAGAAGAAAACTACTTCCGGAGACTGCTGCCAAAGTTTTGCACTAAATGTCCTGAGGTCAGTAAACCTGTCTGTCTGTTGACCTGTCTGTCTGTTGACCTGTCTGTCTGTTGACCTGTCTGTCAAAGCCTTTGTCTTCAGGACTTTCCAGTATCGTCTTTGTGTTCTTGTTGATCGACCTGCTGCTGCAGAAGTGGATGTTCGTCAAGCGTTAAATCCGACACTGAAGCTTGACATAAACATTGACACGGCACTCCTTCTGGAGTTTCTTCCTAAACATGTGTCAGACCAGCTCACAGGTATTTCCAAACACGTTGAGCTGACACGCCCGGGCAGTCTGACGAGGACGTGTGTTTATTTTAGTCTGTCCAACAACGTCTTTATTTATGGCTTGAACAAACAGACACAGCTCGTCAATGGACAGCAGAAGATACCGTTTATAGACTGTCTAAAACCTGGACGTAGTCTCTGTGACTGTCACAGACTGTCTAAAACCTGGACGTAGTCTCTGTGACTGTCACAGACTGTCTAAAACCTGGACGTAGTCTCCGTGACGTCCCGCAGACTGTCTAAAACCTGGACGTAGTCTCCGTGACGTCCCCACAGACTGTCTAAAACCTGGACATAGTCTTTGTGGCGTTTTTGGCAGTTCTGCGTTCACTTCATTTCCTGTCTCCCCGTTTCCTAAAAACTTATTTGGGACTTCCTGTCGGTGTACCTGACGACTGTGTACCTGTGTTAACATGAGCTTCTTCTCTGCAGCGTACGATTGGCTGGCTGGAGATGCAGGAAGTGGTTGATGTCTACAAGAGGAGCGTGTTCAGTCGAGACGTCATCCAGAAGCTCCTCCCCCTCCACTACAACGACCTGCTGTACCGACTGCAACACACACTGCAACACTGTGTGAGTACACACTGCAACACACACTGCAACACACACTGCAACACTGTGTGAGTACACACTGCAACACACACTGCAACACTGTGTGAGTACACACTGCAACACACACTGCAACACTGTGTGAGTACACACTGCAACACACACTGCAACACACACTGCAACACACACTGCAACACTGTGTGAGTACACACTGCAACACACACTGCAACACACACTGCAACACTGTGTGAGTACACACTGCAACACACACTGCAACACTGTGTG
>CM071604.1:516000-758500 GCA_036365135.1 Miichthys miiuy | reverse complement strand
GCTGAGGACAACTGCTGAAAGTGAGATGTCCGCCCCCGTGACTCCGCCCCCACGCGATGACACAACACTGAACTGCACGCATCATCATCATCATCATCATCTCCATATCCACGCTGAGTCAGCGCCACTTTTAGCTCCTGTTTTTTTTTTTTTGTTTTTTGTTTCGGCGCGTTTACTTTCTGTTTTCATTGAACGGACGCCGTTAGAGACGAGCTGTGAACGCTGAGCGTTGAGCTAAAGAGATATTTGTGTTCAAGTGTCCGAATAGATTCATCAGGTGGACACAAACATGAGTCCAGAGGGTGAAATAATCTCCCAAATGGCAAATGTTGGCATCTTATTGGCCACATTTACTTTGTTGAAGGGCGTCGTTGGCCTATCCGGGGTCAGATGAGAACGTGGTGCAATAGTTTAGCCTAGCTTAGCACAAAGACTGGAAACAGGGGGAAACTGCTAGCCTAGCTCCATCAAAATTGAACCACTACTCCTGCCATCAGTTAGAAATCTGCAGAGAAATTAAACATTTGCATAGAGAATAAATATATAACTGTTAAGAAGTTAACCCGTGCTAAACATCTACACAAAGACTGTATAAAAAATAGAAAGTGACCGTTGGAAAATAAAAGTTTTATAAAAATATGAGGAAGAACTACAAACTGTGTGCAATTAAATTAGGCTGTAAAGTCACTATCACTATTGTAATGACTAAAACATTCACTCTGCTGCTGCAGCTGCACAGTTACATATTTTACACAGATAATGCAGCACAAATCGTTAAACAGCACAGTGACGACGAACAACGCCTCAGACTTAGAGAACGGAAAAAGTTTAGAGCAGTGGGTGTCAAACATACGGTCTGCGGGACAGATCTGGGTTCAGTTTGGGCCACTTGATGACTTTGCTTTACTGAGAAAGAGAACAACGTGGAGGCGTTTGTTCTTTACAGGCTGCAGCGGTTCCACTCGTCCAGTCCACTCGAGATCCGAGCGTCGGGACGTATGAGTCGATGAAACCAGTTCACCAGAATTCACTCTGACCGATCCAAGACGAGAGGCGTCACCGTGCTCGTCTCAGCGAGAGGTCAGAGGTCACGGGTCAACGAGGCCGATGAGATTGTCCAATCAGTGTTCAGCGTTAGCTGGAGGGACATTCAAAAAGAGGATGTGGTGTGTGTGTGTGTGTGTGTTTGTGGTATCTTTATTGACGGTTGGCAGACAGGAAAAACCTGGTTAAGACTTCTAGGAAACACACACACACACACACAGAGGAGACTTTTTAAAATGTAAACCAGATAATTCCAGTTCATTAACATTTACCTAGAAAGCCAATAGCCTGTGTGTGTGTGTGTGTGTGTGTGTGTGCATATGGAAAAAAAAAAAGCTCTTGCAGCATTTTTTTTTTCATGACGTGTAGATTAACCGTAAATATGAAGCTGCACAATCTGAACTTTAGACTTGTGATAATGGTGTGTGTGTGTGTGTGTGTGTGTGTGTGTGTTTGAGGTTATTAATTATAATAACATTTATTAAGTAGCATTAAGTATATGATGCATTTATTATGAATCAGATAATCAAAACCGACCTCAGAATTTCGGTTCCAAACAAAGAGCTGAATGAAGCTGAACCTCGTTTCAAACATGACTTATGATGAGTGATGCAAAGTCTGTGAACACTTCAGTTTATCACTCTTCAACAAAATCATTCAGAAAGTCATATTTAGTGTCACAGCTGCAGATATATAACAGCAGCAGTTATGATGCTTCATCATGTCAGCAGTCAAACAGTATCTGACGATCCAGCAGGCCAGAAATAAGATATTAGAAACATGAAGCTGAGGGCCGCATGACATCTGACCGCGGGCCGTGATTGGCCCCGGCCGTACTTTGGACATCCCTGCTTTTAAAGTTTATTAAAGTGAGGTTTCTCTATTATTATCATAAACAACATTATTTATTTTAATGGTACACTGTAAAAAAAACAAATTTTATTTTTACGGTAAAAAACAGATTCAGAATTTTACCATAATAAATATTTTAAAACTTTTTCTAATATTACGGTAAAAGGATATTATTACTGTTGATTTCACCATTAAGGTTTATTCCATATTTTAAAAATGGCTGTAGATTTTACAGTGAAAAGCTGCCATGACAGTAAAAGACCATAAAATAATCCATTAAATATTACAGTGTCCCTTAAAGGGCCTCATATAAAAAAGGTTTTTGAAGTGGCATATATTACGGTCTTTTACTGTCACGGTTTGACAGTTTTTCACCGTCAAATCTGCAGACTGAAGCTGCAGTTTAAGGTCTCTTTTCTTAAAACGGCTTTCTTGGTACAGTGGTTAGCCGCTGTCATTATATTCTTGGTTTATGTCGTTGCCATGGTCACTCAATAACGGCGGCGAACTAAACATCAGTGTTAAAATACTCCCACTGACTCGGATGTGGATCGAATTAAGCTGATCAGGGAATCTCTAGAAATGATTTTTCTACTCATAGTAATGGTGTTTCTACCCGCAGTGATGATTCAGGTTTCATTGTACGCCTTGTGGTGGCATTTCCACCTGCAGTGATGAGGCGTCTTCCTGCCCTGACGGCATGGTGACAGACTTTAACCTCCAGCAGCAGCAGTCACATTTCCACGTGTAGCCTCTATGTTGAAGTCTGTGGACATGTCATGGTTGAATATTCAGACACTGTGGTGCTCCAACAGACTCCACCACATGTTAAACCTGCTGCTGGTTCAGCAACAAGAGCATCATGGTGTCTGGATCATAATTCATCATAAAGGTGTTGAGGTCAGCGATCTGTGCAGGCCAATCATGAACGCTGTTCACTGACATGTGACCTCTCGCACTCTGGAGGTTCAATTTTAAACACTTGAAGAGTGAAGACTTTCCAGGATTTCACAAGAAAAAAGGAAACGAGAAGAAATAAAAGCCTGACTTTGAGGAGGAGGAAATCTTACGACCCCTCCCGACCCCAAGGTTAAAATATCACGTACACGAGGTAGCATTAAGATATCTCTTCACTAGAAGTAAAGGGGCATCTTCACATTGTCTGGCCCTCTTTAAAAAAGTTTGGACACCGCTGAGCGAATCCAGCCTGTCACGTCACTTTATGTGGCCCGCGAGAGCTTAAAAAGTGTAATAAAAGTCTGATGTCTGATGATGCTTCAAAGCGTGCATTGACCATGAACTACAGCTCCCACAATGCATGTTGATTTTGTGACACAGAAGTGGTTGGGCTGATAAAGTCAACGTAACAACTTGTGTTTGATGATGTCTTTGTTGTTTAACGAGTAAATAATGTATAAATCATGGAACATCAGATATAAATACACACACAGTGAATATAAAGTGTTACGAAGAGCGGCGTGGACCCTTTAAAACAATGCATGAAAAACTACAGTTCAGCTTGAATCAGAATCAGATGACATAACACTAATCACTTTCATCTTCGACCAAGAGAAGTTAGGCTTAGCCTAGCTTAGCACAAAGACTGGAAACAAAGGGAAACTGCTAGCTTAGCTCTATCAAAGGAGGAAGTAATCTATGAGTCCAAACCTGCCCGATTTAGTCATTATGAGACAAAACAGTGAGTGGGGGCTTTACTCCACTCCATGAACACAACATGTAAAGATCACGGTCCACACACACAAACACACACACAACTGGTTGACCTTTTTACAGCGTCATCAGGGTGGTCTGCGTCTTTCCCCTGTTACTATGTTTGTTGTATAGAGATGACTGTTGGGAGGTCACTGTGACACACTTTGGATTTCTGATGAATTAGATTTAGTCGTTGGACGAGGACGTCGCTGCAGCTCGAGGCGCCTAAAACGAATTACAAGACGTGCTACAACATTAAAATGGTGCACACACACATTAATGCATGATGGACACAGTACTTAAACATGCAGGACCTTTACGTCTGCTTTGACTACTTCATGCAACCACGAGAAGCCACAAGTCTAGTTTGTATGACGCCGTATGAACGTCAGTTCAGTTAAAGCAACATTTTCCGGGGTGCAGGTGACTTTATTTGGGCTTTATTTTCCATTAGTCATTATTTTTCTTGTTTAATGAACAGAAATGTCACAGATTTTTGGTGTCCCCAAAATATTCAGTTTACAGTGAAAATCTTGCATGAAACTGACATAATTAGTTGCTAATTAGCTGAATATTTTTCATTAAATGATCATTTGGAGGTTAGAAAATGCCAGAAAGGTTCAAGTCATGTGTGTTCTGAATATGTATCTCTGCACTTCACTTTCAGGCACGTTGCTTGTGATAAAATCTAAGATCTTTCAGACAACTGATGCGCCTGCAGACACTCGACATCTGCACAAACATTTACATGCACACAAAAAAAGCATGCATCCAAAATGAAAACAGGTCTGTATAGTTTCATAAAGCTTACATGGGGTGATGTTACTGGCATAACTGGTTAACCTTAGGTTTGCTTGATGTGCATTGCTGCACACACACACATACATACACACATAAAACTTGATGAACTGGTCGTCTTCCAGTTTAAACCACTCTGACCAGGGATTCTCCTCACTGTGTGCGTGTGTGTTCAAGTGAATGAAGTTAGATGAAAAACCTGACCAGGGAGTCTCCTGTGCGTGTCGATTTGCAGCAGCAGAGTAAGTTTTAGAGGAAAACTGTTGTCGATGCTGCTGTTTCTTGGTGCTGCTGCTGAAAGCCCACAGACCACAGAGATGCACAACCACACACACACACACACACTCATAGACACACAATAAGACAGACAGGGATGCAGACAGCTGTATATATAGACCCACAGGTCAACAGAGACATTCAGTGATTAGAGAACTCGTCTTCACACTCTTAACTCTCTCTCAGCTCTCTGAGGATTTTTTTTTTGCGGTACAGTCGGAGGTAGTTTGTATTGAAGCGGTCCATTATGTCTTCGTGCTCTGGTTCTGTGTGTCTACTGGTCTTGCTGGGAGTTGTATCTGCATCTGGGAATCTTTTCCAGTATGTGTCTGAAGACCTGACAAACATCCACGAATCTGTCGCAGTTGACCTGGTGAGTTGAGCCGTGGCGTCCCACAGGGTTACGTTTCGGATCCTCTGTAGTTTTTCTTACAGTTTAATGTCTGCTTGTGTTTAACTGCTAAATTCAGAGTTTATTTAAGAAACCTGTCTTTTAAGATCACACAGAAGTTGAAATTTGAGTTCCTACCGAGGGATGTGCACCTAAATTAAGAAGTGATTAAGTTTTTTAAGATATTTTTTGGCCTTTTCAAGCTTTATTTTTGATAGAGAGGAATGTGGGGAGAGAGAGATGGGGAATGACATGTAGCAAAGGGCCGCAGGTCGGATTCGAACCCCGGGCCGCTGCTGAGCCTCGTACATAGGGCAGATGCTCTACCAACTGAGCTAATCGACACCCAGAAATTATTAAGTTTTAAAGGGATATGTACGTGTCCTGCGAGGCCTCTATGACTGTCTACAAATGTCAGACTCACATCATCTGCAGCGACCCACACAATCACTTTCAGATTTACTTTTCAATCACAGATTACTGTACATGTACTGGATCATTGAAATATTCATGAGGTATTACTGCAAACAAATCTAGTTAATCACATCTTCATACGTTTGTATGATTGTTTTTCTGAAGTCTGATGATCATCAAAGCAACAAATCAGAACGATAATTACAACCATGAAGGAGATTTACTTCAATGTTTCACAAGTCAGAGACGTTATCTGATTATCTGATATCAGTCACTTGTAAAACAATAACTGACTAATGTTTTTTCATGTCTTCTCATCATTGTGTTCCACTGAAGTTTCCCTTTGTTGTATTTTTACTCACAGTGCTAGGTTTTCTAATTATTTTCTTGATTGTAGCGATGAGGTACACTGATTGCTGTATATGGACACAGAAAATCACCTTTTTGTAATAAAATAATGCCAAAAAAAGAAGCCAAACACCAGCCTTAAGCCTAAACCTGGAGCCTGAAATGCTCATACAGGAACATGAGATTTTAATAAAAGTGAGTATATGTGAAGTATTTAACTGTGTTGTTGTGTGTTTCAGGGGTTGAAGAGTCCGGGGCTCAGCAGTAATCCTCAATTAAATTCTGTCATCAGGAGCATCAACACCTCATGTCAGGTACATAAAAAAAAGGAAGTTTTCCTGTGAAAAGTTGGAAGTTTTGGAGAATCATGTGAAGTATTCAGTCAGGTCGCCACATTCGAACCCTTGCATTATAATCCCTGCGTACTGACTGTCAGGCGTTTCCCTCGTCTCCTCGCAGAGAAAAGACGTACAGCTGATGAACGTCACCCTGGACATCTACATGCGCATCTTCTCCAGCATCCTGCACCACGACAAGCCCGGCGCCCAGACTCTGCTGGGCCAGATGAGCGACTCCGAAAGGCCTCAGGTGGAGTTGGCTCTGAAGGGACTCGAGAAGAAGATGAAGGAGCTGAAACAGCGCCTGAACCACCAGAACCAAGACAGTGAGGACGTCATGAGGAACCTGAACAAAATCAAGGTGAGCGATTTGAAACAAACAAGTGAACTTTTGACTGATGACAGCACGTCAGATGTAAACTTAAACTTAAAGTCATGTTCCCCATACATTCTTTATTTTGCATATCTGACTGCTTCAGAATGTCACGTAACGCCTGACGCTTGCACGTCGATCAAAAACAGACATTGTCCACAAACACGTTAAGAGATCCAGTGTTTAGGATTTAGCAGCATCTGGACCTTTAAAAGAATACCTGAACTTCAAAAAACAAAGAAAGACGACAGATGTTTGAGCTCAGACATCTTTAATATACTGATATATAGACATAAACTCATCAATTTGTCTTTTACGAAGCTTTTAAACCTTTAAACACCATCAGAGACGTCATAATTCTGCTTTTCACATTCGATTGTTCGCAGTATAGTTGAGTTTTTGTTCATTCCTTTAAGGAAATGTTCTTAATATTTTAGGTTCTTCTGTGATCAGTACTCAACTAGAGTGAAGTATTTTCTCAATGAATCACAACATAAATAAATAAATACATAAAAAAACAGCTCAGCGAAGACAAACGTGACAAATAACTTATGTCATCACGTGACAAGAAATGAAGTTCCTCTGGTATTTTATTTTGGCGGGTCGGAGGAAGCTTTAAAAACTTTAGAACTTTTTTACAGAAAGAATAATTTCAGACTTCTTAACGAGTTCATATTTAATTGATTGAACATTCAGAGCTCTGACCCTCTTTGTCTTCGTCCCTGCAGGTCGACGACCTCGTGGTTCAGAAACAGGCTCTGGCTCAGTACAAAGAGATCTACCAGGCGGCGTCCGTGATCCGCAGCAGATGTGGACCCGCCCGCCACCACCGCCGCTGACCAATCATCACGATCATCACACCTCGCTCATTAGCATAATCTAATCTAGTTAATGTTTTTTCTTCTTTTCTTTGTTTATGTTTTTATTTATAACTGAGTTAAGTTGTTTCTACGACGACGTCAGACACACTCTTACAGTGGCACATATTTATTTGTATTTAAGGGGGTTACTTCAGGTCATTTCTCAATCCTGTTACTTAACTGAGTTATATTTATTTTTGTGATCATTTAATGTATTTTATTTATTTTATGATTAATTTAACTTAACTTTATTTGAATAAAAGCAGAAATCATAAACCAGCTCAAAGTTTTATTTCCACTTTGTTTCGTGTTTCTCACATTTTCACACCAAATCATCAGCAGGTTTCACACTAGATGCTGTTTAATGGTTTCGATGTTTATCTGGTAATAGGTGTGAAAATGACAAAAACAGAGACAGATTTGTGAATTTATCGTTTAGATCATAATTATGAACAGTATATATTTAAAGAATATGATATGATTCAGCCACAAGAGCTTTTCAGTGATCCATCCCACATGAAATCAATTATGTTATGAATATGAACAGTGCTGATAAATTTCTGAATGTTTGATTACGCAAATGAGGCATTAAAAATGTTGCAAATTTTTATTAGTTTCCAGAGCAGAAATGTGAACATAAACGGAGGTTGACATATCAGTGTCAAAGAGTTTTTATCATTCTGTAAATCAGAAAATACGGCCATAAAAAAAATCTATTTTCTCCATGTTTTTATGAATCAAGTGTTGTAGAAATAAACGGCTGCTGTTAGCTCAGTTTGTTAGCTGTGAGCTCAGTGGGGGAGTGTTAGTGTTTGTACCACAGACGTGGACCACCGGGAAGAAGAAGAAGAAGAAGAAGAAGAAGAAGAAGAAGAAGAAGAAGAAGAAGAAGAAGAAGAAGAAGAAGAAGAAGAAGAAGAAGAAGAAGAAGAGGTTTATAGACCTGGGGCGCAGAGCCAATGTCGTGCCAGAACAGGAGCTGGGCGAGCGTTAGCAATGTAACAGGGCTCAGCAGCCTCTATGGACATAATGGCAGAGGAGAAGAGAGTGAAGAGGACGCTGACGGAGGAAGCTAAGAAGAGAAAAGGAGAGAGTGAGCGAGCAAGAAGCCGCCGGACAAGAGTAAATCTGGGACTGACTTTTAGTGGTTGGTGAGAGCTTGGTGAAATAAAAGGCTGAAAGACAGACGCCGAGCTGGGCTGACTGCTGTTGGACTAGTCAGTAATATTAGCTGCTGCTGTGTCTGCTGTTGTTTTTTGATCAGAAGTAATGTAATCAGAACAAATACTCGAGTACAGCTGAACATATTTACCACAGTGGGATTACACTCTGAGACTCGAGGCAACAAATCACAACAAATACTGATTTATACGTGACGTCTCTTTAAAATTGTTTATTAACATTAATCATTATGTCATTTTTAAAAATATCACAGTTACTGTCAATACTATATTTGGCCAACTGTAGCGGGAAGTTAAACATTTTTCATCTGCATACGCCCAAACACTTCCCCTTTAAGGGTTCCCTTTAATTAGAGCGTGTCTGCACGCTGTTTAATGAACTGTTCAGGGTCACAAACATGAACAAAACTCACAGTTTATTAAAGAGACTTTTTATGTTTCTGTGTGGAAATTTCTGTTGTCTCATCCCGGTGACATCACTGTGTTCTCCACCAGTCGTATGGAGGGATTTCCCCTCGTCTCATGATGTAATCAGTGGTTACGATGGTTGTGAGTAAATGAGTCAGTAGCCCATGACCACCACTAATCAATTCATTAATTCACTTCAAAATTCTCTCAATGTTCTCGCAATGTTCTCTCAATGTTCTCACTCTGACATGTTTTAAATTTATCAATCATGTTTCTGTACAATTCAAATCTTGAATTTAATCTCAAACTTAAACTATTTTCTATATTTTTGATAAATGACTAAAATTATTAAAGTTTTAATCAACTTAATCAATTAATCAGCTAATCGTTTAACTGTCAGGTAACAATAAAAGTCGTATTTCAGGAGCTCTCCATGTGTTTGTTTATGCTAAATATTGACTTGTATTCAAATGTAGTGGAGTGGAAATAGAAACTAAATATTTGGCATTACTGTTTAAGACACCTTGAAGGCGTTCAGTTCTGCTTTTGTCCCTCAGTGTGTCTGAATATATTTAAACCACAGTTTTTGAGTCAGGTGCCATGTGTGATGTGCAGAGGGGTTTCCCCTTAGAGCAAATCAGAACAGGGGACTTTTCTAACTCAGAGAGGAGAGAAAAGGTGATGTAAGATGAAGGAAAAATGTTTCTCCAAAAGTTTAGAAAAACTTAATCATCGGTTTGACAGATGGACATGGACAGAAGTCCAACGTTAACGTACCGAAGTGTCGGTTTATAGATGAACTTTTTACAAGATAAAAGTGGCCTGAACTGAGGACTGTTTTCAGCAGTGGATTAATCCACATTTGGTGCTGTAATGAGTATTTATGACAGCAGGACAGTGTGTTAATAAACTAGTGTTTGTCAGTGTTTACATTTCATTTTGGACGTGTAGTGAAGGATGAAGTCAGATGACCCTTGTGGTCATTTGTTTATTTGTTTGTTTAAAGGATCCCTGATGACATAGCAATCAGCTAATCTACCTGGGGTCCACACCAAACATACAACACACGACTAATTATATATTTCACATTAAATGCATTAATATACAGAAGCATTATATCAAAGCTTACATTCATATGAAAGTTAAAGCCAGGGATACCTACAGTGATATCTATGGGATATCTACAGTGATACCTACAGGATACCTACAGGGATATCTACTAGATACCTACAGGGATATCTACAAGGATATCTACAGTGATACCTATGGGATACCTACAGGATACCTACAGGAATATCTATGGAATACCTACAGGGATATCTACTAGATACCTACAGGAATATCTACAGGATATCTACAGTGATACCTACGGGATACCTACAGGGATATCTGCAAGGATATCTATGGGAAACCTATGGGATACCTACAGTGATACCTACAGGAATATCTACGGAATACCTACAGTGATATCTACGGAATATCTACAGGGATACCTACAGGAATATCTATGGAATACCTACGGGATACCTACAGGGATATCTACAAGGATATCTATGGGAAACCTACAGGATACCTACAGTGATACCTATGGGATATCTACAGGGATACCACAGGATACCTACAGTGATATATACGGAATACCTACAGGGATATCTACAAGGATATCTATGGGATACTTACAGTGATACCTACAGGAATATCTATGGAATACCTACAGGATACCGAAGGGATACCTCCAGGGGTACCTACAGCATCATAGTTTGGAGCCACTGACCAAGCTGCCATATTTGAGTGAGAATGGTCTACAGCAGGGGTCTCCAAACTGTTCCACAAAGGGCCGGTGTGGCTGCAGGTTTTTGTTCCAACCAACCAACCAAGAGCACACAGTTTGACCAATCAACTCTCCGAAGACTGAGATCAGTTGATTAAATGAGTCGAGTCTGGTGTGCTGCTGCTGCTGCTTGGTTGGTTGGAAAGAAAACCTGCAGCCACACCAACCCTTTGTGGAACAGTTTGGACACCCCTGGTCTACAGTGTCACCACTCATGGTCTGTAAAGAATGGACAGAGCGTGATGTCCCCCACAGGTTTCTGAAACGCTGTTTTGAAGCTGGAAATCTCCATGTTCCGCCACAGAGGGTCAGTTAGGGGGTTCGGCTAACTGGCAAAATTTAAAATTAAGATTGAGATTTGTGATAAATTAGTTCCATGATTTCAAAATTTGACATTCGATGTTTTCTATTTTGTAAGGATGACTTCCTTGGCAATAACTCGGGCATCATCAGTGCAACTCATTGTCGTATTAACATTATGAAAGTGTTTTGCCGCCCACCCAGACTTCCACAGAATGAGCAGAAATTCTGCAGAAATTCAGATGAAGATCATTCAAGTTTAAATAGACTGATATCAGAAAAGAAAATCATCCAAACAGAAACAAACTTGTGAAACCTCTTCCTGTGTTTGTGTATGTGTGAATAGGGGATACCCGCGTACTGTACGCCCCTGAACGTCAACACATGTCTGCTTCCTGTTTGTCTTTGTCTCCTTCCTGCTGAGTTTAGCACTAAATTTCCTCTCTGATAGCGATCACACTGATGACATAGTTAGCAAGCTAGCTGGCTAGTTAGCACCCTTGCTTGCTAACAAGCTAATCAGCTTGATTACTATCGGGACATTGAGTTTATACACTTTGCTTTGTTCAAAACACGTATTTGTAACGAGACTTCTGTCCCGTAACTGCTACGTTTCCTCCAGGTTTGTGAACTTAAGGCAAAGATGCTCAAAGTTAACACATTAGCTCAGTTTGTTAGCTGCTAATGTTAGCTCAGGGCTGCCCGGACTGTGAGCTCAAAGCACCGGGGGTAGTGTTAGTGTTTGTACCACAGTAGTTCTGGACCACCGGGAAGAAGGAGGTTTACAGGCCCGGGGCGTGGGGTAATGCTGACGATGAGCGAAGCCAGTGTTGTGCCAGAACAGGAGATAGACAGATAAATTAGTCATGTTCAACTGGATGTCCGGCTTCCAAACATCACTGCAGCTTCAACCCATTTACAATAAAACACTTTCTCTGAAGCACAGCTCCTCTGCTTTCACTTTCTTAGTTTGTTACCTTGAATGCAGCATACAGTGGGTTTTTTCTCATCTTCATAATTACAATGTTTCCTGCTGCCCAGGGTTTATTTCCATTTGTTTCAGGTAATTATGTCACCTTTGTAAAGGTGTGAGTAGCTGACAAGAAAAACACCATATCCTTTCCTTTAAGCTAAATGGGGCTGCTCTGTCTGTGCATTACTCACTAGTAACACCTCACACCCAGTCGTAACATTATTTCCTGTCCTCGTTTGGCCTGCCACTATCTGCTGTATCATCCATCATACAGTATAATAATGCTCTTATGAATGAATTGAAACTGAATGTTAACACCATTAAGTATGAAAAAAAGGACATTGTTCCAATATTTTTTGTTATAACCAAAGTTACACGTTGCCAACATACAACCTTTGTTTACGCATTACTTTTAGCTAAAGCATTTTCAATGTTTATCCTTCACATTTGGCCAACTACTACAACTTTTAATGTTATCACTTTAAGATAACCTTTTATCCATCTTGCAGCTAAATATTTCACACTCTTATTCATATTCAAACCACTTATCTATTAGCTATTTCAAGTATTCATTACTTAAGGCTAACTTTCAACTTCTCTGCTCACTTTCTAACTAGTTTTCAGCACTAAATTTACTAAAGTTTTCTCCATTTTGTAATTGTATTTCACTCTTTATTTCCAAAAATTGCAAAACTTTGCATGTACTGTTTTGATAAAATTGCAATTTCCTCTTTAAAAAAAAAAAAAAAAAAAGAGTTAATAAATTAGCTGAAAAATCAATGTACTGTCTAACAGCTGCTGACATATCAGCTATGGTACAGGTACCCCTGCATGGAAATCACTGTCATCATCACTACCTGTAAGAATGCAGACAGCTTTCAGGTGGTGTACAGCTGGCAGCAATGTTGGAAAGCCCACATTTCAGAGAAATCTGAACACCAGTCAATTCATCTCAGCTAATTAAGCTAACCATAGTAACTAGCAGTGTCTTTATGATGAACATGTGTGATTAGCATGCTTGCTAACCAGAGCCATGCCCCATTTGTGGGCTAACTTGTGCTCTACTAGCCTTCATTGCATTTGTTGGAGACCACTGAAAGTTGTCCCCAACAAATGCACCATTTCCCCATATTTGCGTAACGTTCATAAAAACTAGTGTGTAGAGTGTTTGCATGCCATGGAGCAAGTCAGACGGTGTCGAGAGACAGACTAACATATTGGTGATTTTGGTGTTCTCACCGGATTTGTCCACAATAAGTAATAAATAGTTTCTTTAATAGTTCTGCAGAGGTGGTGTGCAACTTCCAAAATGCCAAACAGACAACGTGTAGCCAAACACACTAGAATTACTCCATTACGGCGTGTCCAGATAGCTCACCAGGTAGTGCATGCTTCCCATGTACAAAGGCTCAGTCCTTGGTTCAAAATGAGGTCCACCACAACAAAGCTAGAGAAGTTCTCTGATGATTGATGATGAAGGAAATAGAAGAGAAGTAAAGGGGGAGTCATCACAGACTTCATTGACTAATGTCTTCTCTTATTTTACCTCAACAGCTCCAACAGTAAAACTCTGTTTTTCCATGAATGCGTGAGTCATGAACCATCCAATGAGATTTAATTTAGCTTTAATACTTTAAGACTTTTTACTTTCACTGTGTTTGTACATTTACTGTGGTGAAGGATCTGATTATTTCACCCACCACAGATAAATCCACAGATGTTGTAATGGTTTCCATAATGTTAATTCATGCCTTTATATAACCTCAATCCAACAAAATGGAAATACCAACTGAAGGACCCGATGTGTAAATCCACTACTGGAAAATAGGTCCCAGCTGAACCTTTTCTGATGAAAGGTTTAGGTTCTTCAGGTGTGAACGGGCGGGCTAACAGTGTTTCAGGTGCACGAACCACCATCAGACAACTTCCTAATAAAACCACAGGTGCAATGATTAGTCAGGGGTTCGTAATGGTTTCCATTACATTTCTGCTGGATCTAATCATTTCTGACGCGCTCTGCTTTAGGTAGACGTCTTTCCGACATGGTGGAACCTCCAATGCACTCCCATTGAGATGCATGCAACACGCAGGCCTTCACGGGAAAGCATTCCCATTCCCAGTTTGACCAGCGAACCCCGCTTTGCATGCATCTCTGCAGTGAGCTGACAATTAGTGTTTGACATGCATGTGTGGGAGACCCCTCACCCACTTCTATGAACTTTGTTGATTTAAAGGAAACTGCCACAACCACAATTTCACACCTAGATCATCCGTGCATCACACACTCTCTCTCTCTCTCTCTCACCAGTGTGTGTCTATGTCACTCTGCCCCTCTGTCTCACTCTCTCACTTGGAGATATAAATAAAAGTTCGAATCAACATCAGAGCAGAAGACACACGGCTGTCAGACAGTCAGTCAGACCTCCGCACCATCAGTCAGTCAGTCAATCAGTCAGTCAGTCAGACAGACAGGCGTTTGAATCGACCCCGGACCTCCACGCCGCTCCGAAAGGGATTCAAACCGACATTCACACCAGGCTCCGGACAAACTTTGGGAATCGAACTTGCAAACAGTGTTGATACTAAGTGGTGTTACAATGGTTGCAATGGTGAGGGCAGTGGTTTGTCTGTCTCTGTGGTTGGCTGTGTGTCAGGTCAGAGGCTTCAACAACCCCGTGGACATGAACAAAACCATCCAGAGCATCCTGCAGCACTATGTGAGTATCTGCAGTACTGCGAGTACGAGTACTGTTACTTTACCACTGGTGTTACTGCTTATACTATGTAGTATTAGAGTATCAGTTTGCAGTGTGTGCAGCACTTCAGATGCTGGTACAAGCCCTGTGTTTCCTCCCTCTGCGTTCACACACTCTGATGCTCTCACCACAAACACACACTTTCAGATGTGTGTCTTTAAAGGACCATTGTGGTGTTTTGTTTTTGTTTTTTTATGTTGTCATCAACTACAAACATGTTTATATTTTTTAAGTTAACTTTTTAATGACACTATAGTCATACTGTCTTTGATGGTGCATTCAAGGACGTTCCAACTTCTGAGATTTCAGAGACAGCAGCCCATTTAACACAAGAAAAACAACCACATTGGATTGATTTTGAGTTTGTGAGTGTCCTTGAACGCACCATGAACATTATATAAAAGTCCAGGAAAGATCAAATTCATGCAATCTTTCTCACAACTTGTGACTTGTCAAAGTGCATCAGTTACAGCAGATGTGTTCAATACTTTTTTAACACTTTAGCTCATCAGTTAAATACTTTGCAGCTCTAAATTCTCCAGTGTCTGATTGTCCATGAACGTACCACTAATTAACAGTTTAGTAGTAGTTTTGTTTGATTTGTATTAATTTGTGAAAAAACAATGATCTGGTTCGTTAAAGGTGGAGAGAAACTTTATTGACATAAAATGTGAAAATCTGAAAAAAGTTTCTTTGTTTTGTTTTTTCTGCAGAACGTTCGACAGAGACTGATTTTCAACGGGAAGCCGGTCTTCCCCAAAGAAATGATGCCTGAACAGCTCGAGGTAAATAATCGCTTCCATACGTCCACAGATGGAAACATAAAGTTGCTAGGTCAGGGTTTGATTCATCTGTTCGCTGCCTTTAGCCTCACAGTCTCTTTAAACGTCCAAGCGATTGGGAAACGATTAGCCTAGCTTAGCATACAGACTGGATGCAGGTGGAAACAGCTAGCATGGATTTTTTTAAAGTGAGACCAACCAGCGGCTCTTTCTGGCTTCAAACATCAGTGTATCCATCCACTTTTTCCTGTACACCATCTCCGACTATAATGCAGGTTGCCAGTTGGCACAATTGTACCAAACCTGGCAACCTCATTGTGACGGCACTCTGATGGTTCAACAAGGTATTTCTGTTTATGTACAAACAAGATGTTAATTTGTGAGTTTTAGGTGTATTTCTGAACTTTAGAGAAAGCCATGCTAGCAGTTTCCCCTTGATTCAAGTCTTTATGCTAAGCTAGGCTAATCACCTTCAGCTCTGTACTTAAAGTGATACGATTAGTAACGCTCTTCCCATCTAATGAACTCCCAAAAAAATCAGACACAGGTCAGGGCAAAAAGAAGCACATGGCGGTGCGTTGAGGGTCTTCAGGGTGTTTTAATGTAAAGGAATATTTCACTTCTCCGTGTTCTCCTGTTGATCTTTATGTGTTAGTAACTGAGTCAGCAGCTGGCTGAGTTTCTTTATCGCTCTGGAGTTTGTGTTGCGGTTTTTGTGGCGTTGTTTTCTTCCTGCTGGCTCAGCGCCGTGCAACTATTCTCAGGCTCCGAATCAACTTTCACTCCCTTTCAGTGATGAGACGATGCACGTCTTCACATGTTACAGGCCGCAGCGCTTCGCTTTGGTTGTTTGCCACTTTTTGAAGTTGAAGTCTTGTGTGATTATCGAGACCATATCGAAGAAAGATTAGATCGAGGCACGAGCTGCAGATCAGGTTCAGGCCATCATGCTGGCTCACATTAAATACAATTAATAAGTACAATGATGAACTGCTGGAATTTGAGCATGTTTTTGTTGTTTTATGCCGTTTCTGATGATTTAAAGACAACCAATCATGTTGATCGAAGAAAATATACTTCATGTAGAGACACACATCATCAGTCAAAGCTTAAATGTTAGCCACTCTGGCCCGCCAACATTTTTTAGCAAATATTCGGCACTTGGACGAAGCTTTGGTCGATTGTTTGAACCCGATATCAGCAACGAGATGTTGTCTTGGCCCAATGTGGCACATTTGAATGACACATGCCAACTCAAACAACACAAATTCATCATATTTGGATATTCATGGTGGCACATAGGGGACCAGAAGTGGTATATTAGCATAGACTTAAAGGCCAAACCCACCCACCCCACCCCACACACACCTTCTGGGTTTTCCCGGTTTGTTTTTTTCGTTCCCCTTGACAACATAGATGTTACGTTTCACCACCTTTGAATTTTTTCCAGTGTAGGGTCTTCATGTGACTCATTTGAGGTGATTGAAACAAGTCTTTTAGCTCATTAAACCCTTTGAAGACACCAGTAAATTATTTAAGAAAACTTAAGACTTAGACGAGGTTTAGCTTAAACATTTAGTCCTAAAAATATGTCCTCACTGATTTCTAAAAATGTCTTTGAGTCACTACGTCCAAATGAGTTTCACCGTTTCACTCTGTTGGACGTTCACCGTCAATGAGTGGTATTTCCCTTTAAGGCTTCCTCTGAAGGAAACCACAGAGTCTTTCCACTGTGTAAAAAGGTTTTCAGCACCTCCATGCTGATACAAATTCATCAAGCTTGAACATTAAAGTACACATCTACAAATGTGTACTTTAATGTTCATCACCACCAGTTTTTAGTTGTCCAAATAATGCAGTGAAATATATCTAAGACTACTACAGATACTGTACCGGCTTCACACTTCACAGACAATTTTAAATAGCCTAAATTTTGAGCAACCTGGCAACGTACTGTGACGGCACTCTGATGGTTCAATAAGAAATAGTATTTCTGTTTACGTACAAACAAGATATAACATGTTAACTTGTGAGTTTCAGTTGTCTTTCTGGACTTTAGAAAAAGCCAGGCTAGCAGTTTCCCATTGATTCTAGTCTTTATGCTAAGCTAGGCTAATCGCCTCCAGCTCTATAGATCTACTCATCAAATGAACTCCCAAAAACTCACTGATCTCATCTTTGTTTTCTCTCAGGCAAAGAAAATGGTCATGGGCGGTGTGTTGAACATGTACGAGAAGCTCATCAACCAGATGTTGAAGGGCCTGCCCACCCCGAGTCCCCCAACGACTGGAAGTACCGGGACCGCCAGCGATCCTCAGGTGGGATCGGGCGGAAAGGTCAGGAAGGATCTGAACTACATCCTGAATATCATCACGGAGCTGAAGAAACACCGTTACCACGATCAGGAGCATGAGAAGGTCCTGGAGGGACTGCAGCACCTCAAACACATCCAGGTAAACAGACCCAAAGAAAACTGGCTCATGTAGGCTTGAAGGACGGTTTAAAGAGGTTTAAAGGCTCTGTGAAGGACAAGGTACGGTTCTTAAAGTGTTTTAAACACTGGTTTAGGAAGGTTCGTGCAGGCCTTGAAGTAGGTTTCCAGAAGGTTTATGGAGGACTTAAACTAAGGCTTATTAAAGGTTTGTAATGGGCCTATGTTCAGCTTATGCAAGGCCTTTAAAAGGTGTATGTGGGGACTTATGGAGGGCCTAAAGTAAGACTCATGGAAAGGTTTTGTAAGGCATACATGGGCTTGAAGTACAGCTCATGGAGGGTTTATTTAGGGGTAGTAGCTGTTCATGGAAGGTTTACAAAATGTTTTATCTCCTTCTTCTAGATGAATGACTCTGTCATTCAGGCCAAAGCATTGTGGGAGCTGACGGGGCTCTACGAGGAGGCGAGCTCGCTGTACAACAGCACCAGGAAGGAGAAGCAGCAGCAGCGACGACGGCGGCGGCAAGCACGGAAGGCGAGCAGAAACCACCTGAGAGGCTGAAAAACACCAACGAGAAAGTAAAAACAATACAGCCAAATTCAAACCAGTGTGCCAGCTTTTTATAGATTATTTTAGTGTGTATAAATGAGATTATGTCATGTATATATAAATGTGGTAAAAATATGATAATTTAGAGGAGGTTTGGGGTTCGATACTTGAAATCAGCACGGCGGTTTGCTGATAACTAATCGTGTTTACTCACTTCATCAGTCACAGTATCAATCTATCGATGAGACCTGGAAATACTTGATTTCTAAGATCAGATAAAATGATCATATCTTTAATTGTCAGCAGAGTTTAAATGATGCACTCTGATTGGACGGTGGTGGAGATGTGGCGGTGCCAGATTGACAGGAGAGCCAAAAAACTGCAGTTCCTCAAACGTCCACTCGAGGCTGGCTCCAGAAGTGAGTCAGTCTCCATAAGTCCCCATGTTTCACCTTTTTTGCTCCCGATGTTTCACACGTGAGCAGCGCTGTTTTGTTTTATAACATTTCACACATTAAATATCTAAAATTTAAATTAAATTGTAAATTCATCACGTGAAATGTAAAAATAAATAAATAAATAAATTCTCACGTTAAACACGTGAAACGCCGTCCCCAGAAATCCAAAATCTCCAAAGTGAATTCAAATTTGAAGCTCACTGATTGGCCTCCACCCACGCCTCCACTGTACTGCTGAAAGGAAGTGATGACGATGACGATGATGTTTACAGTCCAAAGTATACCACAGTTTCATGCTGACGTACTCAGAACATTCAGGTTCTTCTGCAGCTGTCGTACGAGTTTACGGCTCTTTTTGTATTTTTATAACATGTTTTAATTTTCTAATTTATTTTTATTTTAATTTAACGTATATATTTAATATTGAATCACTGTGACTGATTGTTGATAATTTATTAATTGTGTTAATTTGTATTAATTTATTGACTGGCACATGCAGGCAAATGCAGTTGAATTAAAAAACATGATGAACTTCAGATTCTTGTCGTGATTTCTTCGGATGATGACGAATGTTTGTTTGTCTGATATAAAAAAGGTTTTTGTATCACATGACCTTCATCAGCAGTTTGAAGGTCGCTCACCCAAACACGCCGTGACAAACTAACACAAAGAGAAGGCAGGATTCGTCATCGACAAAGTTTCACAAAGTTTGAGTCTGGCCCACACTGATTACTGTTTTACTGTTACATTAGTTACTTTAGTGTAAATGACGTTCAGACACCTCGCTGCTAAACGCTGACAGGTAAAGGGAAGCCCGGGTAGCTCACCTGGTAGAGCGTGAGTCCTTGTGAAGCTCAGTGTGGTTGCTCTGGACGCCGCCATGTGGATCATCGCTAAGGCGGGCTGAATGACGCCTGGTTGCTCAAACAAGTCATCTGTAACGACACCCAACTGTCAATCAAAGCGTCCACGCTCTTAATCCTGCATAACTTTAAGCCTTAATATAACCTGAACAGGTGAGTTGTATATAAATTCACCCTCAGTACAGTTGTCATGAACGAGACCAAAACTGTTTTTGTACCAGGCTGTAAACATGTTTATTTCTGCTGTGAAGCTGGACATTTGAACATGGGGACTTATGGAGGCTGACACGTGGGTTTCTGCTTGGTCATCTCCTCTCTCTCTCTCTCTCTACAGCTGTCCTATCCAATAAAAGCCTCTTCAGACAGTTCATGTGTTGCATTTAATGCTGAATTTACAAGAAGACAGGAATAATTAATAATTTGCCGTAGCGGTTTAGTTTCTTCTCGCTCAACAACTCTTAAAATTAGGCGATTTTTTTAAAGGGCGCCTGGAGATGTTGCAGTCTCAGAGCACAAACACAGTGAGCAGATGTAAATGAGACGCCGTGGTTTGTGTAGGCGGTGCTTCGATGCAGTCCAGACCACCTCTGATCCCCCTCTGGTCTGTGCTCAGATGTCGGTGCATCTTTTGGTGCATGCACACTTGCACACGTTTGTTAGCTTAAAAACAGAACAAGAGAGCTTTAATGTGTTGAACTGAATCATCTTATCAAACATGTTTTATGTCAAATAATAACCTGCAAAGTAATTCATCCAAATAAACTCAAATTAAACAAAATGTTTATGTGTTTCACTGATAATCCTCTGCAGGCAGCTACAGCCCCAACCCACAGTGGCGATGTCACTTCCTGTGACATCACTTCTGGTAAATGGCAGGTGGCCTTTCTTTTACTGTAACTGCTGCAGCCCCTTTTACCCACAATGCACCCCGGCGCCCTGTGTGTTTTGTTGAGGTTGTGATTTCTAAGAACCCGAGCTGTGCTTCCCCCGCAGCAGCTGAGAGGCAGCGCTGTGTTTGTGTGTGGTCAGTGAACGTCTCACAGGGAATTCACAACCGCTCTGAAACACAAACAAAGTAAAATATTTGAATTTGATCACGTCTTCAGAGGAAAATGTTCTTTTATTAAACACTGACTGATAAAACACACACGAGAAACTAACAAATGAACTTATGACAGATGAACTTTACTGCTCTCTTCTCGTCTGAGCCCGGTTACATCACCAAATCCAAATCTCCTCTGCAACACGAGCTACAACAAGCGACCAGCACCCGGAGTCAAAGCTAACGCCACTCTAAAGCATGTCAGATATACATTGCCACACTGTGGTTTTAGCTGGCTAACGTTAACTTGCTAGCTCCAGTCTTGGGTGGGATAACGTCAGCTAATTCATCCAGACTCTCCGGGCCGAGCTGTAAATCGTCAGTCATCTTGCAGATTGACTTTGTCAGGTGGCATTGCGAGGCGGCAGACATTAGCTAACAGTAGCTAACAAGCTGAGCTAACATGAGCTAACAAGCTGAGCTAACATGAGCTAACAGCAGCTACAGCTGTCAGCAGTTTACTTCACTGTCCATCATAAACTCTGTAAATCACAGAGAGTTGAGGCGGAGCAGCCGGAGGACATCAGAGGAAAACCAGAAAACATTTTCTCCATAAAATATGATCCAGTTTCACCAGAATCAGTGAAATAGTTGGTGGTGTGTGACTTAGTGCCGTAAAGCGTTACGTACTTCTCCCGACCCGGAGCCCAAAGTTACAACAAACTGCTCTTCTTCCTTCTCATCAGTAATAATAACGATGTCTGCACAACGTTAAAGCTGCGAAACACAAACGAGGTGACACTTCATTTGAAATGTCTGCACGCAGCGAGCTCACACAGCAGCTTACACGATCAGATAACACAGCTGTGGTGAAAGTTTGAACGTCATGATCATAAATCACCACATTTAGTCTGCAGATTATCATCTAGAGACAAAGCAGTTGAACAATGAATAAGAGGCAGGAGGATGGAGGTGGAAGGCAGTTACAGATGAGGAGATAGACCTCAGCTGTAACTGTGGGGGGGCATCGAGGGGGCGGACTGATGCTGCAGGACAGCGATGGAAACCATGACGACAGATAGAGAGAGAGGCTGCAAGTCAACTTCTTCTTCTGTGGTTGCTTTTCAATGTCGGTTTCAGTGTGAGTCAGCGTGTTGCAGATTGCTGCAGAGAGGAAATAAGTTGTTGCATATCTATAAATGATAACTCACCGCAGCGCTGCTGCTAACTGCTGCAAACGACGGACACATCAGCAAACAATATATTTAGATACAATCGAGCTCAGCAGTCTGCAGCCATGCTGGCAGCTCTGTGAGCTAAATGCTAACATGCTAACATGCACATGTCACCAATCTTAATTTGGGTTTGTTTGCATGCTAACATTTGCTAATTAGCACCAAACACAAAGAGCAGCTGAGGCTGTGAATGTATCTCACCAGTTCCGCCACGTCTGTTTCACTGCTCTTCACATAAGATGAATGAAATGCTGAGATACAGGTCGACTATGGATTTTTCTGAAGTTCTTGGGACCCTCTGTGAAGCTTTGGCGACCTCTGGTGGGCATCAGGGCACTCCAGGTTGGGAAGTGGTCTTAAGATGTGTTTTTAAAGTCACCTGAAGGGAAGAAGCACCTCCTCATCTTCTCGATCTTGGCCTTCAGGCAGCAGTAACTCCTCCATCTGTTGTTGGGGTGATTGAGGTCTTTATTAATCCTCTAAGTCCTCGTCTTGGACCTGTCTGAGAGCTGACATCTGATCATGCAGTGCAGTCTCTCTTGGTGCTGATCCTACACCATGCGTCAGAGCTTGGAAAGTCTTCAGCACCTTAAGCGGCAGCTTGAAGTCCGTCAGCCGTCTGAGGAAATAAAGGCACTGATGGGCTTTCTTTACCTGTTGAGCTCCTTAATCTTTCTGACATTCACAGGTAGATCTTCTCTTCTTTGTCTGAGACCAGGCCCACCATGACTGTCTCAAACGTGGCCTCGCAGTCATGTGAGGTACGGGAAGTAATTCAGGGGCACCAGGACAAATCCCTGAGGGACTCCTGGGTAAGAAGGGATGAGGTGTGGCTCATGGTCACGTGGCTTTGTGACGAGTTTAGAGGGCATGATTGAGACTCAGAGGTAGTGAGGAGGTGATGTGAAGTATTTAATCATGAACCAAAGAATTTGATACTTCGAGTGCTTCATGACTGCCTCCCAAGACTCCAACTCTAATCCTAAATATACAGTCACTGACGACCAAGGATGTTTGGTTGATGACAAGGTGAGTGACCCGTCAAAGTGTCCCACCGGTGCCTCAAAGATGCCCCAAAAATTCAGTATATGTGCCGTTAGTCTTCATCGCATCATCTACATCCACTGTGAGATCTTTCTCAGAGTTCAGAGGCTTACTGAAGCAAAGTTTTCATCCTGACGTTGAATTTTTATCAAGTTCAGGCACATCACAAAGCCTCGACTGTACACGACTGTATACGTGACCTTTATTTTGATGAAAATGAATCAAAAAGCCGGAAAGAAGAAAACCACAGAAAAACAAGAATTAATCAGAACGAATCTCAACAAGTTTGGATGTTTCTGTTTCATGGTTCATATCAGGAGTAGGAAATGTCCCACACACACTCGCACAGATCACTATCTAACCACCGAAAGAAGATAAAACGATGGAAATAACAGAGATAAGAAGGAAATACACAGAAAGAACATAAACAAACGATATACTGATGACAACACTGTATTTATGTTTATTCCATTCATCATTTTGAGGAATGGTTCGTCTCTTTATTGCTTCACAAAGACGTGACGCTTTCGTCATATTTAATAAATGTCATGGACGTAGTCTCTGTGAGGTCACGGGTTTCTGAAGAGCCGTTGTGAAACCCGGCTAATCTAAAGTGTGCGTGGACCTGAGGCACCCCACCTGTCAATCAAAGCGTCCACGCTCTTAATCCTGCATAACTTTAAGCCTTAATATAATCTGAACAGGTGAGTTGTATATAAATTCACCCAAGAGGAACCGCAGCTTTTGGCACTTCCGCGTTGGCTTCACTTCACAGACACAGAGGTTGTTGCTTGGTTGTCAACATGTTGTTAGCTTGTTTTAGCCTGTTGCTAGGTTGTTATCCTGTTTTAGCTTGTTGTTAGCTCAGTACAGTTGTCATGAACGGGGAAATTAGCCAAAACTGTTTTTTGTACCAGGCTGTAAACATGTTTATTTCTGCTGTGAAGTTGGACATTTGAACATGGGGACTTATGGAGGCTGACTCACTTCTGGAGCCAGCCTCAAGTGGACGACAAGAGGAACTGCTCGGTCTGCAACCATAAAGACTACAACTTTACTGTCCAATTCTAAAGAGAGTCACACAGTCTGTGGGACAGGAAGTGGTGTGCTGGCGGTCCACAACGAAACCAAAGCCTCAGCAGCCTCTACGGACATAATGGCAGAGGAGAAGAGAGCGAAGAGGACGCTGACGGAGGAAGCTAAGAAGAGAAAGGAGAGAGTGAGCGAGCAAGAAGCCGCGGACAAGAGTAAATCTGGGACTGACTTTTAGTGGTTGGTGAGAGCTTGGTGAAATAAAAGGCTGAAAGACAGACGCCGAGCTGGGCTGACTGCTGTTGGACTAGTCAGTAATATTAGCTGCTGCTGTGTCTGCTGTTGTTTTTTGATCAGAAGTAATGTAATCAGAACAAATACTCGAGTACAGCTGAACATAGTTATTAATGAACCGGCACTTTAAGACGAGCTGAGCTCATGGTAAAAAAAAAAAAAAAGATGAGTTGTGTTCAGTGAATGTGCTGACTCTTCAAAAGAAAAAATATAACACTGTGTCATCACACACACACAGAGCTCATTAACATATCAGACAGAAATGAACTGCGGCATTTCCATGAAGTTTCGTGTTGTTTCCTGTTGCAAAGGATGCTCTGAGCAAGTTTACAGCAACCACACACACACACACACATGCACACACATTAAGTTTCGTTTAAAAGTGATAGTAAGTGGGAGGTGAAAGCAGAAATAAAAGACGTGAGCATGATCTGCAGCTTTTTCTGCTCAGGACTGAATAATTCTGTTCATTCATCAATTCAGCACAAATCAACAGTTTTATTATTTTTATTTGAATTTTGTCGCGTAAATAGAAACTTTATTTATTTACTCTACCTTAAAATGACGTCATACGTTATGGAGGAAACATTTTCTGGTCTCTGATCTGATCTGAATAAATAAAATATCCAAATATTTCACCAATATTAGTATATTATTAATATATAAGACGAGAAGCGTCCAATCAGCAGCCACCACCACCACCACCAGTGTGAGGCCTGAGCAGAAGCTGCAGTTCCTCTGATGGCCACAAGATGTCGCTCCAAGAAAACTCAGACTGTGTTAAAGTGACACAACCAGGTGTCATTCAGCACGCCTCAGGTCCGCCGATGATCCTCGTCTTTACCGATTTTGAGATGAACGGGAGAAGGAAGAGGCCGGACTGGCAAGATGGCGTCAACCGCGCGACCACACTGAGCTTCACAGCGGGGTGACGTCACGGAGACTACGTCTGTTGTTTATACTGTCAGTGATCATCACTGAAGGCTGAATGATCCAGGAGATGACACTCTCAGTGAATTAAATGGAAGTCTTGTCTGTCTTTAATCGTTTAACTTCAGAGCGTTAACTCCTTTAAATATTTCTGGATCCTGGTCGATGATTCTCTGATTGACTTTAAAGCTACATGTGAAGTTTCATCAACATTTTTACCTGTATTGGATGATGCAGATCTTTTGTACCTGCTCACTAAACTGTCAAGATGGAGGACGGCCTTGTTTAACAGCCCGTGGCGCACACACAGGTTTATATTCATAGACAAGGTGATTCTGATGGACAGTGTTAGCTGTTTGTACCAAATGTTGGTTCAGAGATTGAGAAGAAGGTGTTTGGTAGTACCTCTTGTAGATAGTTTGTCTCTGTCAGGACTCCCAGGAACATTAAATAAAGTATTTAGATCAAGATGCTTCACCTCGACCGGGACATTAAACACACGTCAGAGTGGTGACAGAACTGACACTTTTATTTAAAGTCTCTGCTGATATCTGGTGGACAAACGGTGAAACTACAACCGACTCTCACGGGATTATATGAATCAGATTAAAGTCGAATCTGAGCTGAAATCACTGAAGGATGAGAGATGACGGATGAGGGATGACGGATGAAGGATGACGGATGAGGGATGAGGGATGAAGGGATTAAGAGGTGAAATCTGGGTTGTAGATAGATGTAGATGGAGGAGTTCAGGGAGAGGGAACCAGAAAGGTCGAGTCTCTTTGTCAGTTTTTCCAGTTGTTGACCTGTCCAGGGTGTAGCCCGCCCCCTGCGACCTTGATAAGCATGAGGAAATGGTAACTACCATCAAATGTGAATGGGTGTAGTACCAGCTTCTTACTGCTAGATGGCAGCAGATTATAACTTTAACCGTAGCTACAGGAGAGAGTTTTAAAATCTGACTTCCTGTCAGCGTTTAGAGTTTGAACAGCTGATCATGAATTATGTTGTTCATTCAGTAAATATTCACATCGAGCAGTGAACGACGGACAGATCACACCGAGGGAGTGTGTGTATGTGTGTGTGAGAGAGTTGTATGATGAAGAGAGACGCTGGAAATAAACTGACCTCTGGCCTGACAAATCTGACACCATCTGACGACACACACACACACACACACACACACACAGTTTTCCATTTGTCCTGAACTCAGAGACCCTCCGAGCAGATCACCGAGCGCCTGCTGGAGTCTATATTCAATTATACAGAGAGGAGAGGAGAGGAGAGGGAGGCAGGTAGAGACAGTTTCCATGACTGGTTTTATATTTAGTGTTTCTGGAGAAGGTGAAACGTTCGACTGCAACAGACAAAGAACCAACTCTGAGCTCACAAACTGCTCCACACTGAGTCAAAGTGCTCGAAAGAATTTAGACTTTTTAAATCAACATGAAACTTTAATAATCTACCGTCTGTTAGCTCCTGTTGATCCACACTGACCTGTGATCAGGTGAACGGTGTCTCTGTCATTCGTACGTCTGTTCTCACACTATGTAACTTTGGGCTCCGGGTCGGGAGAAGTACGTAACGCTTTACGGCACTAAGTCACACACCACCAACTATTTCACTGATTCTGGTGAAACTGGATCATATTTTATGGAGGAAATGTTTTCTGGTTTTCCCTCTGATGTCCTCCGGCTGCTCCGCCTCAACTCTCTGTGATTTACAGAGTTTATGATGGACAGTGAAGTAAACTGCTGACAGCTGTAGCTGCTGTTAGCTCATGTTAGCTCAGTTTGTTAGCTGCTGTTAGCTCATGTTAGCTCAGTTTGTTAGCTGCTGTTAGCTCAGTTTGTTAGCTGCTGTTAGGTCATGTTAGCTTAGTTTGTTAGCTGCTGTTAGCTAATGTTAGCACAGTTTGTTAGCTGTTAGTGTTTGTACCACAGCGTTTTGGACCACCGGGAAGAAGAAGAGGAGGAGGTTTATAGGCCCCAGGAATGCTGATGGGGAGCGGAGCCAGTGTCGTGCCAGAACAGGAGCTGGGCAAGTGGGCAATGTAACTGGGGTCAGCAGCCTCTATGGACATAATGGCAGAGGAGAAGAGAGGGGTTATAATGGGATTAACATGGATATAAGATTGTTATTGGCCCACTATTGGCCAACTAGACATAGCTTGGTCAAAATGTCACCATGGCAACACAAACAAGACACCCACCACTAATTACCCCAGCAACAGCCTCTCAGCAGGACCGTGGAGCCAACATGGCCATCGGTGAGTGTGACACCTGCTGCTAACTCATCTCTGCTCTCGTCAGCTGACTCTACCTCACTCTCTCTATATTCATTATCTGGGTCTGTAGGTCAGACCCCCACCTGCTCAGGTGACAGCCCAGTGCATGCTGGGAGAGCTGGTGGGGGGTACAGAGTCAGCTTTCTGTCATCTTCACAGCGGGGGCTCTCTTCTCCCACAGTCTGGACTTCTAGGTTTTTAGTAAACAAGATGCAACATGGGAAATATACGTCTGATTAAAAAATAACTTTTAAGGAGCGAGGCTAGCAGTTTCCACCTGCTTCCAGTCTTTGTGCTAAGCTAGGCTAAACACTTCCTGGACTGCAAAATTAAATTTAGATATACAAATATTATCATTAAAGCATGTTATTTATTAATTTAATGGTGATCTTTAGGTTTATGTACAAAGTTTAAAAAGAAGTCTGAGGAAGCGTTCAGGATCGACAGGTGCGTTTGGTTTGAGTTACATAAACAACACAAGTTAGGTGAGGTGGGTGGAGTCAGGTGTCAGTATCAGCAGCTCAGTGTAATACAGCGCAGGTAAACAACTGTGTTCAACTGTTTGTTGAACACTTTGTCATCTAAGATAATGTGATTAAGTATTAATCAATGAATTGAATAAATAATTGGCAGATTAGTCAATAAAACAAACAGTTCTGCACAGCAGTAAACAGACACTTGGCTGACACCCATTTCCTGCTTCAACCCACTGAAAAATCTACAAACCAGACCAACCCGAGGGTGAATTTTCGTAATACTAATGGATGCAAACAACAACAAGAAAGAAATATCTCGAAGTGAGGCCTGAACACAACCCAAACCTCCCAGATTTGTTGGGTTTGGAGCAGCAGAACAAACATTTCCACTGCCGACGGAGATCTTGTGGGTTATTCTCGGATGGCAGTCGCCCCCTCCAACAGACGAAGGCAATCTGTGTAAGTTATTCAGTGTCAAAACACTCGTCTGAGAACAGTTCTAACACAGGAAAAATAACATGAGTGTACTGCTTGTGTCTGACGTCCACAGTCTGGATGTGAACCCAGCGGTGATGAGGGCTTCTGATTTCAGTCATCAAATCATCTGATTTCTGAAGAAAGGTAGAATTAATATGAAGTCTGGAAACACATGAAACTGTGAAAGTGCAACTTCAGCCAGGAAACAGCACAGAGCTAGCAAGAGATAAGCAGGTTACTATCAGCCCACCATTGACCAACAATCAGCCCACCGCTGGCCAACTATCGGCCCACCATCAGCCAACAATCGACCCACCGCGACCCACCGCTGGCCAACTATCAGCCCACCATCAGCCAACAATTGACCCACCGCTGGCCAACTATCGGCCCACCATCAGCCAACAATCGACCCACCGCTGGCCAACTATCAGCCCACCATCAGCCAACAATTGACCCACCGCTGGCCAACTATCGGCCCACCATCAGCCAACAATCGACCCACCGACGGCCCTGTGCAGGCAGAGTGTAGACAGTATGTGCATACACTCGTGTGTTTTAGTGAAGGTTTTTTGACATTTGTACAGTAAGTGGATATTAATTTGGACCCATAATCCCTTGCAGCAAGTCACACTCTATCAGGTTACCAGTGTGTGTGTGTGTGGCCGTCATGATCTCCTGCTGAGCTCTGAGTTACATCCAGTTTTAGACACACACACACACACACACACACACACACACACACACACACACACACACTCGAGTTGTGTCCAGGAGTTGAATCTCATTTGTTTGACATGAGAGATGCTGCAGACGGCGTCACGTGGTGAAACCTCCCAGAGACCCAAACCAAAGAAAGTCCAGATTAAAGTCACTGTTAGAGCCACATTACGTAACTTAAAAACACAACTTTAGAACTTTATTCTTATATTATACACAATATATTTGCTGCTTTTCCCTCTAATGTGATTGAGGGACTGAACTTGCTTAGCTCTGCGATGCCAGGAGCCAAACCCAGCAAGAAAACCACCTTAGTAGGCTACTGTATAGCAATGCATAGCAGCTGGGGTGTAACGCACACTCACTATTGGCTACTTCACTCTACTTCTTGTTTTATGGGAAAATATTGGCAATAATGACTAGTGTAAGTCAAAACTCTTATTCCTACATTTCCCATAATTCAGCTCAGTAGTGTCTTTCATTAGACCCCATGGCCTGCTGACTGCCCCAGACTATCTTTACATTGTTTTTATCATTATATATTTTTCTCCAAGTCCAAACTGAGATGATGACATCGCTATGACATCATCAGTTATTAGATGAGGTCAGGAAAACTTAAAGAATACATCATACAACCTCTGTTTTTATGTTTTTACAGGCTGCCTCGTATTAAACGAGTTAAATTGATTAATAATTACATCATGCTTTCTCTAAGTGACCAGCAGGACTGCTGCATTATGAACCTGCCCTTGAGCCAGGCAGCAGCAGCAGCAGCAGCCCCTCTGCAGGAGCTCCTCCAAGCAGTTAGCCTCGGTTAGCTTCAGTGCTAGCTTCTATAATTAGCAGCCGTGTCCTTCCAGCTAATCTCCCCGCTGCCTAATATGGAACACAGCTGCTCCAATCACATGGCTGCTCCTCGTTACCATGGCGAATTCATTAACTGGTCAATGACAGGAGAGAGAGGCAGGAAGAAGGCGAGCACAGACGAGTTCAGATCAACCAAAAAAAACTTAATATTTTATAAATATTTTATTTCAGTGAGACTGAAAATTAATCTGCAGCTAATTTATTAATTTATTTATCATTTAAATCTAAATTTGAAAACATTAAAATTTACTGCTAACAGATAATTTAATGCGAGATTTAGATCACAGAGTCATGGAGACTTTGTCCAGGTTTTAGACAGTCTGCGGGGACGTCACAGAGACTACGTCCAGGTTTTAGACAGTCTGCGGGGACGTCACAGAGACTACGTCCAGGTTTTAGACAGTCTGCGGGGACGTCACAGAGACTACGTCCAGGTTTTAGACAGTCTGCGGGGACGTCACAGAGACTACGTCCAGGTTTTAGACGATGAGGCTATGGATCTGTAGGTATGAAAGTCTCATTCTAAGGTAATAAATCTCATTTTCAGGTGATTATTCGCTCATAAAAACATTTTTTTTCTGTTCAGCCATGTTCTGTAAATAGATTGGACCTTTAAAGGTTTCTGGAATTCATCCTGAAGGTCTGAACACAATTTAACGTCGAACCATCTGATAGTTGAAGACGTTTTACCACAAATGTCAGCCTCATGTTCAGGTCAGAGTTATAAAGATTCATCGTCTGAGAGCCGCCAACGTGAAATAATTTTACTTCCTCTGTGTGTGTGTGTGTGTGATAATCTTAAACAGTGTTATTAACATTGTGGGGTGATTACCGGTTGTCACGACCACGCGCCTTGCTGTTTCCTGGCTCCTCATCACAGAGCTGTGATGTCACATCCTCCTCCTCCTCCCTGACAACACTGCATTCATTAGCACCTGTGAGCCAGCGTTGTCATGGTAACCTCGGGTCTAATCCAGGATCCCTGTGTGTGTGCGTGTTTGATGCAGTTGGATGTGTTTCGACCTGGGATGGAAGAGGAGGAGAAGCATCAACCTGGTAATGTTAAGAGCTAACAAGCTAACATAATGTAGTTATTAAATGTAGTAAAATACTTACGTTAGCTTTTTAATGTGATGTAGTTATGTTAAAAACACAATGTTAGCTACAGCCACAGAACTGAAAAATAAAGTTCAGAACCTGATACCTTCAGCTGGTATCATATGAATTTATTTTACACTGAAAGAATACGCAAACATGAACAATAAAACTGTTTTATTAATAATAATAATAATAATATTTTTTTCCACCACAATAAAATTTAACAAAGGCTCACTAGAAAAAGTGTCGACTTCTGTGTTCTGTACAGTAGATACAGTACGTTGTAAAACTGGCCGCGGCGTGGCACAGCAGCGCATTCAACCCAAAAAAAAAAAAATTTATTATTCAAACATTTTTTCCACATTATGTACAGATAAAATCCACAATAAAATAAAACCCAGCTGGCAAACGTCACAGAAATACAGCGCAGCTTAACGCTGACAGCGGCGGCGGCGGCTAACCTCCGGATAAGAAGCTAAATGGCTAAAACGAGCTGGTAGGCTAACTGGCTAGCGTGTGTTACGAGCTAGCAGGCTAGTTAGGCTACAGCTGCTTTCACACGTGAGCAGAAACAAACATTTCTGAATGCTACCGAGAGGTCAGTTAAAGCAGACTCGCGGCCTGTTTCGTAATAACCTGTTTAAAAAAAAAACACTATCACATGTTCTCCTTCCCTCCGTATCGTCTGAAAGGCAGCTGCTGCTTTCCCTCCGATTGTTCACTTACTTTTCGTACTTTCCGTCCTACGTCCTACAAATCTGTCTGTTTGAGCGGCTAGCTCTCAGCTAGCTTTGTAAAGGAATGCACTTTGGTAAATTCAACCAAATGCCCTGGGTGTTAGTCACAACAATGACAACAGTAATAATCATAATGATAACTGAGCAGTCTGAGGTACCAACATGAAAAAAAACAACAACATTAATGCTAATGCTAAAGCTAACAGGTCGCGTGAGCCGAGGAGCGCCGCGCGAGCTGTTAGCGAGCTTGGTACAAACGTGCTAGGTGCTACTAGCAGTCAGTTAGCAGTAGGCTAGTGTCAGCTTCACATCAGTGCAGCAGCTAGCGACTGGACGCTAGCAGGTCGATCGGCTAGTGTTAGCTTAGCCCTGTCGTCAGTCCGTCCTGAGGCGACATGTGGCGACAGTTGGCTGATATGTGTCTGTACATTGTGCAGCCATGTTATATACGACCTCCCACACCCCAACACACACACACACACACACACACACACACACTTGTTTAAGTCAGTGTTAATCAGTTTAAAGCTACAATCTGTTGTTGGTGCGTTGGTCTGCTCTGATGGCGCTGTAAACACTACGGAAGCCCATTTCTACCAGAAACAATAAAGAGAAACATAAAAAAAGAAAAAATCTAAATTTTGACTTTCTTAATAAAAATTAGACACTAATTTGAACTTTTTGAGTCAAAATTTGGACTTACTAAAGAAAAAAAGACAAAAAATGCAATTGTAACTACATTACGTTAGCCGGTTGGAATGGCAGCTTGACCTACAGTGATGTCAGTTAGCACCTGCAAGCTAACAGTAATGTTAAAAGCTACCAAGCTAACGTTCTTTAGTCAAAATTTTGACCTACTAAGTCAAAAAGACAAAATTGCAAGATTGTTACGATTGTACAAGTCAAGTCAAGTCAAAATTTTGACAGTTTCTTGGAGGGAATGGGCTTCCACTCTTTTTTTTAATGCTGCATTCAAGACAACCGGGATAATCAAGTATCCGGTCCCCAGCTGATAAAAGTGCGAAAGAGCCAAACATTGTTTTGCATACAGACCACGATCACTTCATCTGTTCGTCCATCGACAGTAACAAAGCGTTGGCACAGTCTTAACCGACGTTCGATGAACACGACTTTTAATGTTACCGTTGTGAACGAGTCAAAGTACGATTTTATGTTAACGGGATTTGAATTTTTCATTGGCGGCGCCTTGGAGCGTCGCTGCCTGAAAGACTCTGTTCAGGCCACGACAGTGCTCGGAGGTTCAGAGGTCACCGGGTGGTGGGGGCGGGGCATCTTTGGGAAACGAACCGGGGAGCCAATCAGCAACGCACGACTTTGGCTGCCAAAACTCGAGGCGAGTTACGGATTTTGTTGCCATGACATCACCATTGTAAATGTGTGTGTGTGTGTGTGTGTTGGGTGGGCGTGGCATGGCGATGAGATACTGAAGGCACAAAGTTACGACTCTCAGCACTCGTCTCACTAAAAAAACTTTAAAAAAACCCACAATCAACCAACCAACCAATCAAATCTTTAGAAAACAAACAGGAAAACACCCCCCCCACACACACACCCCTCCCTCTCCTTCAGTTACATCCTGTTTCCTGTCCAGGAGTGGGCGGAGCTTCCCCTGAGATGGGCGGAGCAGGTAGCGTCTGTGTGTTTTTACATCATCAGTTCCTTCCATGCGTCACGTCGTCGTCATGTCCTCATGTGCTACATTTACATCACAGTTGCCGCGCAGACGGCGCCCATGACGACCACCTCCTCCTCCTCCTCCTCCTCCTCCTCACGGTACGTCTCGACTCGAGTGCGTTCAGATACGTTTGTGTTTATAGATTTACGTGTGTGTGTGTTTGTGTGTGAGGAACAAGCTTTAAGAAAACCGACATACAAACACACACTGCTACATACAACACACACACACACACACACACATACATTCAAGTATACGGTATGAACTGCACATCATAGTAAATCTGTTGATTAGATTAATAAATATTAATAAAATGTAGTAAATAAATAATCATCTTCAGACACCTCCCCCTCCTCCCCTCCCGATCACATTGACAGTTTATCAATACTGACCTTTGATCAATAATCTACAGCTCGTTGTAGCTGCTTATTTTATGTTTTGGATCTGTTTATTTCATATTTTAGATCTCGTCTGATGACGTCAGAGCTCAGTCACAGCAGAGGTTTCACAGGACTCTTTCCCAGCATGCTCAGCGGCATCTCAACTCTCTGATTTACAGATTTTCCTGATGGACAGTGAAGTAAACTTCTGCCGACTGTAGCTGCTGTTAGCTAATGTCTGCTGCCTCGCAGTGCCACCTGACAAAGTTAACCTGCAATCGGAAAGATGATTGACGATTTACAGTCAGATCAGCTCCGAGAGAGTCTGGAGTCCTTGCGATGTAGCTGGGCTCAGCAGCCTCTATGGACATAATATGGCAGAGGAGAAGAGAGCGAAGAGGACGTTGACGGCGGAAGCTAAGAGAAAAGGAGAGAGTGAGCGAGCAAGAAGCCGCCGGACAAGGCCAGCGTTAACCCAGAGTTTCCTTTCGCCTGCTAATAAATCCTGACGTACACCTTTTCCAGGACTCATTTAATATTGTCATTATATTTATGTTGTTTTTAAAAGGATTCTACGACTGCATTTAATGTGACATCATTATCTTTATTATATTTATAATCTGAACAGTCGCTTACGGTTGTGACAACCACTGCAAGCAGCTGAGGAAACACCCGTACACGTCCTGATGTGACTGGAGCTCTTTGTAACGACATTATTATCTTTGTTTTACCGGACACGTTTCACATTCAATCCTCTCGGAATCACCCGCGCTAACATCGCGTTAGCTTCAAAGTTAGCCGAGGCTGTAAAAAGGCTTTTTGTTCCAAACATATATTGCAGTATTTCTTGGCTGAGACTTCACGATGTGTTGAGCTGGTATAGAAATTGTTCCCACCTTGAACCCAGAAGGCGCTCTCTCTCTTTATAACAAGCTGACCTCCGTGGACTGACGACAGTAACAAAGTGTTACAGTTTGTCGTCCTAAAATACAACTCGAGGCTCACATTTCTTTGCACTGGACCTATATTTAAGGTCCCTTCAGGCTATTGCTTACAGCTGAGCTCAAGTTACATAAAAGTTTAAAGGACTGCCATAAAACGTCTTCGTTGTTTAGACACACGGTCTCTGTACAGACGATTTGATTGATCATTTAAACAGTCAGCGCTCTATACAAACAAACACTGCTCTATGCTGTAACATTACAGAAGGTATTTTGGGGTCATGTGATTTCTGTGTGTCTGAAGGTCATTTCCTGAAGCCTGGAGTTTTATTAGCGTGATAAAAAAATGAATTAGCCACGGGATAATTCATCATAAAAATAGTTTAAAACGCGCTTGTTGCTGTTGTTTGTCTATCCAGGCAATAGTTTGACCCATGTTAGCTTCGAGCAACGTTATGACAGTTTCTGTTTGATCATTTTTACATTTAAAAATAGCCTAATTTTTAGCTAATTGAATGCTGCTAACATCTTAATTTTCTAGACTTTGGTTCTGAACATTCCCATTCGTCCTTTGATTTATAACTTTAACCTTTGTCCTACCTTCTTCTCTGTCCTCCTACAGCCATTTTGTGTCCTTAATAAATCAGATTTGGTTGCTTAAAAAGGGAAGTTAGCATCTTTATGCTAAGCTTCAGAGAAAAAACTTTTAAAAATCTGTGTTTCGTAAGGCCGGGCAGTGGAGAGCTAACAGGCTATGGCTAAAAGAAGGCTAAGGCTAGCCACCAGACTGCCAAAAAA
Source organism: Miichthys miiuy (assembly GCA_036365135.1). Taxonomy (NCBI): domain Eukaryota; kingdom Metazoa; phylum Chordata; class Actinopteri; family Sciaenidae; genus Miichthys; species Miichthys miiuy. The sequence goes on along the minus strand of CM071604.1, from coordinate 722,507 downwards.
AGGCAAATAGTGAGCTAGCTGTAGCTAGCTGACAGATATTAAAAGTTAAACAGGTAGCAAAGTGACAGCTAAACACAAAACAAACAGCTGTCTAACAAACCAACAGCCGGTTAACAGTTAGCCAGCTGACAGGCACAAAGCTAGCTCGATAACACGGGCTAGCTACACACTGTAAAACATCAGCTGAGCTAAGAAAGTTAGCCAGCTAACTAGTTAAATGGTTCGGTTCAGGTTGCTTGGATTTTGTTTTGATTGACTGAAACGTAAAGTAGTATTTCATGATGATATGACACAAAGATTAGCAAGCTAATCATTGATTTTTAGTTTTAGAAGGACATATTTGACTTATGTGTCAGTAAACTACACCAGCCACGTCTGCAGATATAACCTCGTAAGACTAAGGTCGTAAAAGTTGTTTTTGGTGTCTAATCGATTTGTCGATCAGCTCAGCTGAATAGTTTCTGTGCTAAAAACATAAAAAAAGCCTTGTTCCCTCCGTCAGCACCATGTTTCTGATGTGTTTGTGTGTTTGGAGCTACAGAGTGGTGTGTTCTGATTGTCTGAGCAGCCTTCCGCGATCAATATTACGTGGTTACTTCCTGTTGCGCTGCTCGTAACGTAAAACAACTATCGTCTCTTTTTTCCAGACAGGACTGTCAAGTTGAGGAGTCTGAACGCACCCGGATTTATCAGTAAAGTTTCCTTCAGCTCAGCTTTTACATCCCAGCCTGGCCCATTCTGCACATTTTAACACCCCAAACGCTGAGTTTCCACAACTGCATTTGTCTTGAACGCACTCCAACAACGCTGTGAAAACCAGCGTGAAAAACCAACGCTCTTCAAAACTGGACAAAACCAGTTTTATTCAGTTCCAGCTGGTTTGCTCACGGAAGCTCATGAGCTTACAACACCACAGCGAGTGGGGTGCATTCACTCTCAGCTGACCAGCTTGGGCAAAACCGTCCTAGGCTGGATGTTTCCGTTGGCGTCAGTGATCGCCGCCAAGTTAGTCCTGGTTTTGGAGGAGGAGGACGTGGTGGTTGAGGAGGTGGTGGCGAGTTTGGAGATTGAGGTGATTGCGCCATCGGTGGTGGTGGTGCCCCGTTTGGAGGAGGAGGAGGTCTTTTCCCCAGTGGTGGTTCCTGTTGGCGGCTTAGGAAGTCGCCTCCTCAGCCAGGGGTGGCGCAGCGCCTGGCTGGGCGTCATCCTGAGAGCCGGATCCCACTCCAAACACTGTTTGAGGAAGTCCAGGAACAGTGGGTCGTCGCAGCCTTTCAGCGCCGCGCTCCAGTCCTTGCTGCCCGGCGGGCCACGTACCTTCCCTCGTCGCGAGCGGCCACCGTTGAGCACGGTGGTGCCATCGGGCAGCGTGGTGACGGTGCAGTATCGCGGGTATCCTTTGGACGACACAAAGTTCTTGGCTCTCTTGGAGGCGTCGAGGAGCTTCTGGCTGGGCATGCCAAGCAGTTCGATAATGCAGGCCAACTGGTCGGCTTCGTCTTCACCCGGCAACAGCGGGTAACCGGTTAGCAGCTCGGCCAGGATGCAGCCCAGAGACCACATGTCGATAGGCATGCCATACCTAGAGCCTGGAGGAGAGGGCAAAGATTGACAAGAGTCAAGATCTGGATTCAACCATTGGAACGTTCAATCAATCCATTGGTTCCTGGATGGATGGACTGGCTTTCTACCTTCTGGGCAGCAACTGTTTGGTTTATACTTCCATGAACTTTAACTTGCTAATCTAACAACTGTGACTTTATTTTTCCTTGATTGGAGAGCTGGCTTGAGTCTACAAAACACAGATGGAAAATAAAGGGCCGCTTGAATTGTGGTTGCTTGAATTATTAGTTGAGTTAGACATTGCGATGAATGTGGACAGGAGTTGCTGCTTTGAAATTGTTGAGTTATGGCAGCAAATCCATTTGAGGTCTGTAATAAATTACATTTTTAAGGTTTATGAATGCAGACGTAATATTCACTTTGATGAATTAAACGACTGCATGTGCTCTCACATGAATTACCACATGCTGATGATAAAAGCTGACTCAGTAAATTTGATTCTCATGGCTGAAAGGAACTGTTTCTGTTTGTTCTTCTTACCTAGAATGACCTCTGGCGCTCGGTAGAACCTGGACTGGATGTAAGTGTAAACTCTCTGATGTTCATAACAGCTAGAACCAAAGTCGATGACCTGGAGAGAGACAGAAAGAATGTTTGGTAGATGGATTAACAAGGCGGTTGCACAAAAACGAGCAGTAAGTACTGTGAGAGTTGTAGAGGGGGGTAGATTTAGCATGTCCAGTTGTTGGCAGTGTTGTAGAGGAGGTCCTCTCTGAAGAGCTGGAGGTCTTCAGGAGGTTTTTAAAGGTAGAGAGGGACGCCCCTGATCTGGTAGGAACTGGTAGGACGTTCCAGCTAGTTAGTTGGTCATCGATTATGACTCCTAAGTTTCTCGCTACCCTTGTTTTTGAGAGGTTCACCTTGATGCCGCTGCGTCCCTGCTGCTTGAGCAAAATGTTCTCGGGCTTGAGGTCGCAGTGGATGATGCGGTTCTTGTGCAGCGAGTCCAGACACTGCAGGATGGAGTGGGCGAACTTCCTGACCAGCGGGAGGCTGAAGCCCTGGAACTTGTTCTTCTTGATTAGCTCGTACAGGTTCATGCTGAGCAGCTCAAAGGTCATGCAGATGTGGTTTCGGAAGGTGAAGTTCTCCAGCATGTGGATGACGTTCATGCCCGAGTCCTTGTCCTGCTTCCTCAGGTGCTCCAGGATGCGAATCTCCTCTGCCGCCTGCCGGTGAAAGCGTTTCTCGTTGCGGACCATCTTCAAAGCCACGTGGGTCTGAGACTTGTGGTCGAAGGCTTTCACCACCTGCAGGGGGCGAAGAAACAAGATGCTCTCATTGATCTTACAAATTTTCGTCCGGATAGTAGGTCTTAGTCGTGTTTCCATCAACTATCACGAGCAGTCACATTACTAGTTGTACCTGTCCAAAGCTGCCCTTGCCGATGACCTTCAGGACTTCGTAGCGGTAGGAGATGTGGTCATGTGGAACATGGATATAGGATCCCTGATCGTCGTCGTAGCCACCGTTGTTGGCTCCGCCCATGACCCCTGACCTCTTCTTGGCATTCGGACCAACAAAATACACTGAGGACAAACAGGTGAACGAGACAGATTATTGGTTTGTCCTCATCAGTGTCAACCAATGAAAACGTCTTCAGACCACTCACCTTCAGGGTAGTTGAACACCTCGTGGTGTTCAAACGACGACATTTTGGACATGAACTGCTTCATGGCCTGCTCCGGGGTCAAGGCGGTGGGTTTTGGCTTGCCGTCTGTCGACTTATTGGAGGCAGCGCTGCTCTGCCGGCAGTGGTGGGCGGGCTCTGAGGCAGAAGTCTGGCGGTCTGGCAGTGGCAGCCCCGGCCGGGTGGAGCTGAGCGGAGCCAGGCCGTTGGGCTGGGAGGTGAGGACCGGACGCTTGTTTGTGTTCTCCTCGTACAGCTGGGTGACTTGGACCTGCGACTGCGATGACAGCTGGACGGCGTCCGACATGGCGGCTTTAGAGCTTCCCTGGTGTGAAATACAGGAAGACATCAGATCAGCCAAGAGACTGAGCGATACGAGAAAAACTACTGATGATCATTGATGCCTTCAGAGGCGTTAATAATCTTATTTTAATTATTACTTCTTAAACGTTTGATTTGTTAACATATTAACTGACCCTTCTTAAGCCCTGCCCCTTTTTTCTCTGTGCTCCAGATGTTGAGCAAGCCTCGGTCAGAATCGAATCGTACATCGAATGCCAGCATTGTACTTTCTGTTTTATCCCCCAAAGCACTGTGGGAAATGTAGTTCCAAACTTAAAAATTTGAGCATACGCCAAATAAGTAAGTCTGAGAATTATATAAAAGTTAATACCAATCAATCTTGTTGTTATTAAAGTTCAGAAACTTCCATCAACATTACTGGATGCATACAATCACATTTAAATGGCTGTGCATTATTTTCTGTCAATCGACCAACTGACTAATTGACTGAAGTGACTTAGTTTTAAAGCTGTAGATTGTTTCTGCACCTTCCTTCAGATTTCTGGTCAAGGTGTGTTAAAAACTGCAATAAGAAGAAGACAAGAGGGGTTTGCTGTCATGTTTGGAGCCTGACAGATATCAGAGATTAAATTTGGTTAATTAATGCCCAAAATGAGTAATTTGTTCCCTGAAATGAAACCTTGTCCAGTCTAATTACACAGCTGTCTTTCTCTCGTTTGGTTTCTTTGTCTCTCGCTCAGTGAGTCACTCCCTGTTGCCGTGGAGACCAGCACACCTGGGTCCTTTCAGATAACAGAGGTGTGTTTGGTTTCAGATCACCGTTACATGGCGGCCGGGTTCAAACACCTGCGTGTGTCTGCGCGTGTGTGTGTGTTCCTCTAATGATCCGACCGATGAGTGGAGCATCGTATAAAAACAAGGAAGTGGAGTCGAGAGAGGAAATCGAAACAATAACGTGTGTTAGTCACAGTGACACATGAGAGTGTTTGACTCGCCTGACAACACATACACACAACAATACAACGTGTGTGTTGAATCTGACAACACATACACACAACAATACAATGTGTGTGTTGTCAGGACAGTCTGCAGGGGTCGTCACAGAGACTACGTCCAGGTTTTAGACAGTCTGCAGGGGTCGTCACAGAGACTACGTCCAGGTTTTAGACAGTCTGCGGGGACGTCACAGAGACTACGTCCAGGTTTTAGACAGTCTGCGGGGACGTCACGGAGACTACGTCCAGGTTTTAGACAGTCTGCGGGGACGTCACGGAGACTACGTCCAGGTTTTAGACAGTCTGCGGGGTCGTCACAGAGACTACGTCCAGGTTTTAGACAGTCTGCGGGGACGTCACAGAGACTACGTCCAGGTTTTAGACAGTCTGCGGGGACGTCACAGAGACTACGTCCAGGTTTTAGACAGTCTGCGGGGCGTCACGGAGACTACGTCCAGGTTTTAGACAGTCTGCGGGGACGTCACGGAGACTACGTCCAGGTTTTAGACAGTCTGCGGGGACGTCACGGAGACTACGGTATCGACCGTCTGATCAGAACTCATAAAAGCCTCCATTATGATGAGTTACAGGAAATCCTGCTAATGCTAACAGTGAAGGACACCACTCTGAAGGTAACAGAGTAAATAAATGCTGCATCAGCTGTGTGTGTGTGTGTGTGTGTGTGTGTGTGTGTGTGTGTGTGTGTCCTTCACACCAGCCTATAAACCAATCAGCTGTTTAAAGCATCCTGGAGCCGACGGCTATTATTAGCTGGGGTGGCTACAGCTGACTATCCCAGAGAACTGCTGCTCTGGCTCATTGCTACCCGCTAACTGCAGCTCGCTGGTCAAACTACAACCTTCGAAAGTCTCTACAGCGACTGTGACACAGAATTAAAGTATTCTTATAATTATTATATTAGAATTTTATACACAAGCAACGCCAAAATGATGAGCACTCAAACAACATGCCGAAAAAGCTTGAGGAACGTTCAGAAGACAAACTGGGGACAGAAATTCAGACGATAAAACGCAATATTATATAACGTACAGCTGCACGAGGCAACCAAACTCAAGCCCCAAAAACACGTCAACATCAAATATATCAATGTTCACATGTTCCTCAAACATACTGGAGCTTGTTAACATCAAAATCTGAATTATTACATTCAAATTTATGAATTGTCCTAAACAATCAGACCAGAGTTCAGAGTCTCTGAAAGTCTCATCCTAGCTTCCTCCGTCAACGTCCTCTTCAGTCTAGTCCCCTCTGCCATTTTGTCTATAGAGGCTGGAGAGCCCCACTCGCCCCAGCTCCTGTTCTGGCGCGACACTGGTGCTCTGAGCTCACAGTCCGGGCAGCCCGGCTAAAAAAAAAACCTGAGCTATCATTAGCTAACAGCAGCTACTCTACATCCCACACAAAATCAGTGAAAGAGAGACCAACTTGCCTCTTAGTGACTTTACTTCTAAAAACAAAAGACGATTTCAATGTTTTTTTTGGATTTAAGTGCAGAGAACAACGAGCAGAACTTCCATGGCGACCAGAGTGAGTCAAGTTATTAAACTACAGCATTGGTTCAGGTATCCAATTTACCTGGATAGGTATTCATAAACACGCCTACGGATTGGACTTTAATAAGTTCCTTTAATAAGAGTCCACACTACATCACCCTACGCCTGTAAACTCTGATGAATTGGGGGGTTATAAACATAACAACAACGTACAGCAAACTGGTGATGACACAGTAAAAAGCAGTGTGTGTGTGTGTGTTTATGTGTGTGTGTGTGCTCATACCGTCAGCGGGTTGTGGTTGTTGTTACGGAGCCGCGGCAGGGCGACAGGCGACGTCGTCTGAGAGCCACTGTGACCAGGAGAGTAGACCGGCTCGCCCACTTTGCCTGGAAATAAAAAAACAGAGGTTAGCCTAGCTTAGCACAAAGACTGGAAGCAGGGGGAGATCTGCTAGCCTAGCTCTGTCAAAAGTGAACAGTGATTTACGTGCACAGAAAGAACGGTGGGGTTACCAGGTTTGAGCAGCATGACACAGTATCAACCTTTCAAAGTACAACATGTGTGGATGCCTCCCTGCAAACATACCAAACATCACATGACATAACCACAAAAAGAGCTCGTTATGTAACACACACACACACACACACACACCACCAACATGCTCGTCAATCTCCTAAAATATTCATTAGCGCTCAGAATCTGTCCGACCCCTGAGGGTTATCTGAGTGGAGCGAAGACGCCGGTGTTTTCACGGAGAGACGGCCAATCAGGGTTAGATATGTTTAGACTGAGGTAAGATCCTCACACGGACAGACAGACGTTAACTGACCATGAACTCACACACCACCAACTGTTTCACTGATTCTGGTGAAACTGGATCATATTTTATGGAGAAAATGTTTTCTGGTTTTCCCTCTGATGTCCTCCGGCTGCTCCGCCTCAACTCTCTGTGATTTACAGAGTTTATGATGGACAGTGAAGTAAACTGCTGACAGCTGTAGCCGCTGTTAGCTAATGTTAGCTCAGATTGTTAGCTGCTGTTAGCTAATGTTAGCTTGGTTTGTTAGCTGCTGTTTGCTCAGTTTGATAGCTGCTGTCAGCTAAAGTTAGCTCACTTTGTTAGCTGGGTTGCCCGGACCTTGAGCTCAGGGCACTGGTGTCGTGTCAGAACAGGAGCTGGGTGAGCCAGCAATGTAACTGGGCTCAGCAGCCTCTATGGCTACAATGGCAGAGGAGAAGAGAGTGAAGAGGACGATGACAGAGGAAGCTAAGAAGAGACTTTTAGAGACTCTGGTCCAACATGGACGTTCTGATAGTTCTTAAAAAAAATTAGAGCGGCTGCCTGCAAGGTCAGGGCCGCCTCAAACAGGACTAACCCAGGCCAAAGTGATCCAGTCCGGTCTAAGGAGGATGAAGGTTTTAATATAGCCTCATAATCCCCGATACATCGTCGAGTACGTCTCTTTCTCTTTCAGCTTCAATCGCTTTGATGGCAGCATGAGCGGGTCAAAGGTCAGAGGTCGCAGCAGACTATCTTCACACACAGAAGTGATAGTAAGAGCTGGACTTTGACCGACTTCCCGTCCACCGCCGTTATCTGCTTCAGTCAGACGTTTCGTACATTTTCCAGCACGCCCTTGTCACGACACGAAGCCTCCGAACACACACTCAGTGTCAACAAAACACAACCCAGCACGGACCACTTCTTCTTTCTCCAGAAGAATCAGGAACACAGTGGCACTCAGAACATTCTGTGGAGAATGACGAGGTCTTATCCCACGTCCTCACATGAACTCTTGTGTTATCTCGTCATACATGTGTACCAAAGTACGGCTGCAGCTAAAGATTATGTTTTTAGTCAATGAATTTCATGTTTGAACGTGAAGTCTGTTTTCATCATTCTTCTTCTATTTCTTCTTCTTCTTCTTCTTCTTCTTCTTCTTCTTCTTCTTCTTCTTCTTCTTCTTCTTCTTCTTCTTCTTAAGGTGACAAAAACATAACGAGCCTCATGTTCAGGTGATTAAACACTAATGAAGACAGAGTTATGAAGATTAGATTCTGTAAATCAAGCCTCATAAAGCTGACACACTTGAACTTTAACTGTTGTGAATGTTTTCTCGAGCTCAGACTGGATCCAGCGTTCAGCTCATGAACGTCCTCGGAGCTTTGGACCTTGCAGGCCGCCGTCCGTCCGGCTCTCGTGCAGGTTGGAGTGGACAGATGGTCTCTGCTGCAGCTCGCCGCCTCTAATCTGAATGCTCGCTGTAATCCTGCTAATGAGGACGACTCAGCGGCACCGTCGCCACGTCACGGCAAAGAACGCGCAAACGACACCGCCGCCTCCAAAGAGCGCACGCAGCAGCTTCACTGTAATCCTGCTAATGACCGACGATCAATATACTCTGATCGTCTTGTCAATACACGAGCAGCAGACGACGGCAGAAACTCACTGACTCACCGATCAGGCAATCAGCTGATTGAAATAAAACATCATCAGCTCAGTTTGGAGGAAACAAAGTGAGTCTTCTTCAGCTTCCTCAGAGTCCAGTGTTTACTGCTTCATCCACTTCCTGTCAGCGTTTATCCTTAATCATGGTCGCAGGGGGCTGACACAGGGCGAGAGGCGGGACGACGAGTCGGCAGTTCTTCTGTTTATGTTGAAGATTTTAGACAAACAAACCAAACAAAGACGTCTTATCGTCTGCAGCCTCATACAACCTGAACACATGTAACAGGAACATGAATGAAATCCTTCACAGCTGATCTGATTTAGGCAGATTTATATATCTTGTGGTGTGTGTTGTCACATTTCCCACCTCTAAAAGTGGCACAGTCCTGAGAACATGCAGCCTCCTTCAGGCTCTAATTCAAACTGTCCGAGGCCTTCATCAGCTCCACGGTTCATGTCGACACCGTCCTCCGCCCGTACAGTACATACTGTTAATCTAACAGGGATCTATAGCACACACACATGGCGTTCTGTGCCGCGAGCCTGACAGATGCATGCTAACCGAGTGGAAAAGCAGTGTGCTCAATGTGAACCCGACACTCAGCTGGAGATGCCAGAGCGCCGGCGAGAACGCTCGGCATGTTGCTCGACAGGACGGGTGGGAAAATGTGCAGCAATGTGACTGTACGCACATGCACGAGGACGAGGACAGTGAGACGAAAACAAACTGCAAAGTGTCGACTGCAAGACGACTTTCTGAGTCTGTAATGTGTCCACACTGTAAAAATAACTTCATTAAGTATAATTAGACACCTAACAGCAGTGTATCGGTGTATTTTAAAGTCCTTCGCGTGGTCCTGAAACACGTTTACACAGCAAACGATTAATCGATAATCAAACTTTCCCCAAAGTGACGGTCTAGAAGCTGAGCGGGGAAGGCTAACGCTAACATCGTGTCGTAAAACGTGCACAGACGTTTCGTAATCCGGCCTTTAATTGTAGCGTTTTTAAGTAAAATAAATCCATAAAGATAAAAACAACACTTCTGTGATCTCTCCAATCGGAGGCTCTGTTTCTGACTTTCTAACCAATCAGGTGAGTCTTCACGAAGTGCAGGTGGACGCAGTGCAAACTGGTTACACCGCTTCAAGCCATTTAAATCCAATGACTGACGGGCCGCCACGCCTAGTTACTGCTGCTAACTTATGATTGGACAATCGCAGTTCAGGGGCGGGGTTTAGCAAATCTGTGTCCGAGAATATTTGAAATTTTCCAACACAAACAATCCAACAATTGAACCCACTTCATGAATGACTCTGAAGAGACAAACACAATTCAACACACACAAAACATTGAACAAACTTGTTCATTTGAGGCCCAGCGAGGGCTAACAGCGAGCTAACAGCGAGCTAACAGCGAGCTAACCGGAGCCATAAGACTATCTGCAGCTCTGCAGTCAGCAGCCCGTACATTAGGAATTAGTGTAATAATCTGTGAGCTACATTAACATTGACATTAATAACAGGATAGCTGTCTGTGTTTACATTCTGTAACTGTAGCCATGCACACGGGCAATGACGAGCAGCCACGAGGTTACCAACCATTGACTCTACGATGCTAACAGCGGGCTAGCACTGGTCACATGGGTGTAGTCTGTGTTTACATCAGAATAATTCATTTACAACACTTTACAGGGTAGCACTGAGGTGTAGCAACCGCACAGATATCGGACGTGTCAGCTCACCTACCATGGCTAGCTCAAGTTTCAGCTTCTCCTCAGTGTTTTCAATGCGTTTGGTCACAGCAGCGTTTGATAGCATGAGGTTATGTGGGCTCGAGGTGACTTACTGAACTTGCTCTTTGAATTCTTCGTCCTCTGCCACGCGTATCGGCAACATATCGGATGATCTCGGACCAGCGAGCGTCACACTTTCTCCCCTGATGGCTAGCAACAATGCGATCTTTTAGCAGCGAAGTAACCTAACAACCGTGTGTGCATCTCGTGCTAGTTTGTATGTTCAAATCGTATCAAACGCCTCGGCAACTGAAATGTCCGGCTTCCTAAAGATGGCCTCTACAACCACGATAGCATAATGCTACTGGATCAGGGCTACGTTAGCCGCTACCAAACAGAGTTAGCTTTTTATTTGTCAATTTAGTTTACATTAGCACTGACAGTACAGTTGTCATGAAATTAGCTATAGAGACCAAAACTGTTTTTTGTACCAGGCTGTAAACATGTTTATTTCTGCTGTGAAGTTGGACATTTGAACATGGGGACTTATGGAGACTGACTCACTTCTGGAGCCAGCCTCAAGTGGACGTTTGAGGAACTGCAGAGGCCCTTTTATTTATGCTATTACAGGTAGCTTTTTGTGGCTAATATCAACGTTAGCAATGTAAATTAGCATGTTTATGTGGCTATTATGCTAACACCGACGAGCTAAAGCATGCTAATACACCAGTTAAGCTCAGACAACAGGCTGTAACCATGGAAACGTTATATATATATTTAGATTTAAACACTTCGTAAACCTCAATAGAAACCTCTAGAGGACAAAGCAAAAAATAGAAACATTAGCAGCGTGTGAAGCTGTGAAACGACGACTCCACCAGGCTAACGTTTAGCACGGATACTACCGTGTAACAAACGCGCTGTAACGGCGTTAGCACGCGTTTGTCAAGTTTTATTCCACGTTAAAGTCCGCCAAACAGCCGAAGAGATGCACAAACAAACCGGCCTTTGACTGAACCGAGCCAGGGCTTTATTTCTGTCTGCCGAGCTGGAGGCCAAGAATTACCCAGCAACCGAAACACACACACACACACACACACACACACACTCACACACTCACACACACACACACACGACCAAACACAAAATATCACACATCTAATATCACACACACACACACACTAAAACACACCGTGAGTCGTGTTGTAGTTGTTATAATGGCGTTACAGTGACATAAACAGGCACAGGCACAGGCACAGGCACACACACACACACACACACACACACACACACACACACACACACACACACACACACACACACACACAGCCTGTCTGTGCTGCTGCTGCTGTCACTTCTCATCTGTTGGTTAGCTAACGCTAGCTATAAATAAACCTCCGGAGACAGCGGAGGAAGACGTCTGGAGCAGCCCCGCTTCGTTCCCCTTTTATCGGCTTTACTTTCAACATCCAGGCCACGGCTTCCTCCTCCGTGTCGCCCCTTTTTATGGGATTACACGTAATTTAATGTTTCTATTAGCGAGCCCTTCCCTCACACTGTTGTCTTCCGTCTCTGACTCATAACACACGGCGTTAAACACAGAGAACACAAGCGGAGGGATCAGCGGCGTGTCCCGCCCGTCCGCCCGCCTCACCGCGCTACACTGGCCGGGCTCAGGTAGCCCTGCGATCGGCTACAGAGGCTGTGCTCACCCGTCGGGAGGACCGAGGTTCCGGGCTTCTTGGTTAACATGGCGGCCGCTCCTCTCCTCTGGACACAGACGGACAGGACGCCTCCTCTTCCTCCATCTGCATCTGCAGCTCCTCCTCTTCCTCTTCCTCTTCCCCCTACTCCTCCTTCTCCACCTCCCTACTCCTCCTCTTTCTAATCCCTGTGTTCACTAACTCCTTCAGACAACAGGGTAACTCCTTAAAATCACTGTTTGTCACACACTCCTCTTCCTCCTCACTCACACACACACACACACACACTCAGTTTAATGTTTATTAATGATGTTTGTCTCGTGCACAGCTCCTCAAATAAACCACAGATAAAAATACAAGTGCTAATATTGTCAATAAGCCTAATGCATGTAGCAGCAGGAGCAACGTATTTAATGAAATAACCTTATTTTAAATAATATTTCTGTATTATCACAATATTATTTCTACATTTCTGTTATCTAGAATATGTTTTGTATTAGATATGTATAAAATTGCTGAATATATTCTCATATATTTGAGGTTTAAGCCTTTTACTACTTACATACATACTGATATATTTATATATATATATACTAAGTTCCTCTTTTTATTCTTATTTATACACCTCAGGTTCATCTTCACTGTGATGTGTTTGGAAGAGATGATCAATAAAGATACACTTCATCTCAATATACACATATATAACAGTGTAGCTTCCTCTTATATTTCTGCTTCAGTATGACAGTACAGTGACTCATTAACAGTCTCAATGAGGTGTTGGATTTATTATTTATACGCACTGGCAGAATATCAGCTCAGATTACTGTGATGTATAACATGTAAACAGTTTAAAATTTTATTCTTATTTTCATTAAAAAAGATAAATAAAGATGATGATATTGTGTTGAAGTTGAGTGCAGGTTGTGTAACACCTGAAAATCAAATAAAACTGCTGATATTAATAAATATATTTAACAGAAAACATCAACAACAAGTGGATTACATTCAACTTTAAAATCTGAGCGTTGGTCTGTGTTCGCGGCTCGTCTCTGGCTGTCTGTCTGCTGTTTGCTGTCGTCTTGGGTGGATTTTTTTTTTTTTCACAGCTTGTTTCTGACTGAAAGAGAACTGAGCGTGAACCAGGCAGGAAATGAGCCGTGAAACCAAAACTAGAAGCGTTACACTAACACACGTCTTCTGGATTATTCACTTACACGTTACAAATATTCATTATACTGTATTGATCATTTCTCTGGAGGAAGAAACAGAAACAGTGTTCTTTAAGTCACACTTTGTAACAATGTGACCTGGTGTTGATAAAAACACTTTCTAACAGCCTTCTATGTGAACCTGAAGTAATGTGGCTTTTACTAACAGCTGCTATATGCTGAACCTGTTGCCTAACTTGTGGCTGTGTGTAGAAAGTGTTGTTGTGGTGCTATTTCCCTTTTTTTAAACATATTTTTGAGCTTTATTTGACAGATACAACTGAAGAGAGGACAGTATAGAATCGAACCCTGGACCTTTTGACATGACACATTGTCATTTGATCCGTTAGTACTATAAATTATTGATGAATGCAGCTTTAAAAGGAGGTTTAACAAACAGCAGAGAGCCAAATCAAAAGGTTTTGTCCATCAGAAAGCAGATTAATATTACTATTTGTAGCACTGAGTACTTTTACAACTCATTTCTGACTTTGGAAAAAGCAAAAAAATACATTTTACCTGCATTTTCTGGAGCTTTCAACCCAAACTAACTCCATAAATCAAACTGCAGGAGACCAGAACATCGACTGATGCTTCACACCACATCAGATCAGACTAAACAATGATTAAACTCACCAGCTCGGAGCAGAGGATGAATTTTCTCCTGAGTTTAAGTGCTCGGAGTCCCAGAAAACTGAGAATGATGCTGAAGGTGAAGCAGAGCTGGGTGGTGTTCTTCATCTCTGCCTCGTCCAGCATTTTCCATTTGAGGACATCATCGCTTACACAGTGTGAGATTGTTTATTTGGCTGCTTGGAGACCAACAAGTTGTTTACATCAGACACACAGACGTCTCTCTTTGTGTTGCTCCTGGGCAGTGTTGTGTTGACAATAAAGTTTGTTCAGCCACGGTGTGTGTAAGTGTGTAAGTGTGTAAGTGTGTAAGTGTGTGTGCTCTCAGGTTTCACGGCTTTTAGTTAAATTACAGAGTGACTTATGTAAGACTACACACACACACACACACACAAGCAGAAGTAACTAACTCAGAAATAAGCACCACACCTTCTTTTAAATTGTTTTTTTAAATGTAAAACAACACAAGGAGGTTTACACAGTACACAGAGTGTAAAGGAGTCCACATCTCACCAAAGACACCCTAGAGGACATTTATTACATTTTCTCCAATTAAAGGGCAGCCTAGGGGGCACTTTTCTCCACTGGAAAACACCTTAGTGGGCAGTTTATCATGTTTTCTCCACTGGAAGACATCCTAAAGGACAATTTATCGTGTTTTCTCCACTGGAAGACATCCTAAAGGACAATTTATCGTGTTTTCTCCACTGGAAGACACCACAGAGGACACATAATCATGTTTTCTCCATTGGAAGACATCCTAAAGGACAATTTATCGTGTTTTCTCCACTATAAGACACCATAGAGTGCACTTTATCATGGTTTCTCCAGTTGAAGGGCACACTAGAGACCATTTACCACAGATTTTACCACTGGAAGGACACCCTAGATGGCGTTTACAATATTTTAAGAGCACCGTAGAGCAAACATTATCAAGTCTTCTCCTTTGGAAGAAACCCTGGAAGACATTAATCATATTGTCTCCGCTGGAAGACATCACGGAGGACACATTATCACATTTTCTGTGTTGGAAAACACCCGTGGTAAATCATTTGCTGTGATGGGTGCAAATCTGGGATATTTTGTACTTTCTCTCTGATAGTGAGGTGATCACTTGGGGGCAGCGGAAAAGAGTATTTTCCATTTAACAATCAATTAATCACTCTGTAAATGTTATAAAAATTGAGTGTAATTCCTTAAATATTACCCTTCATGGATCGACCCAACACTTAATCTAGATCAATAGGTGTCAGGCCGAAACTCAGACAGGACTCAGAAGCAGAGGTGTCAGTGAGCAGATTTATTTGGAGACAAAAAACCTCTCGACAGAGTGATAACACAAAAGGCTATGAAAATCTAACCTAGAGTCTCCCAGATGGGAGAACTAGACCTAAACTAAAGAAACAAAAAACACTCCTAAGGAGGAAAAACACTACCGGTTATGAAAAATTATCAAAATCACTCTCAAGGAGGAAAATCAAAAGGCTGCAAAACATTAACTTAAACCGGGAAGAAACAAAAACTCTCCTGGAAAGTGGAGGCTAGACAATACAATACACAAAAACAAGGAACTGAAAATCTCTCCAAGGGAGGCTGACAGGAGCATGACTAAGAAAGTTACAACACAAAATCACTCTTTCGAGGCAAAAAACTCACAAACATACACACTGTGACTGTGGTGGACTGTGGAGCTGGCTTGGGTGAACGAACAAAGGACGAAACACTTTGGCACAGGACAAAGGGAGACACAGAACCTATATAGACACACAGACGGGTAATGGGGAACAGGTGGAGACAAGCAGGAATCACGGCAACAGGTGACACACAAGGGAAGGGCAAGTGATCTGAAACGAGAGGGCAGGTAAATTTCAAAATAAAACAGGAAATGACGAGACAGAACAAAAAACCCAGCTTGACTTCACCGCGGTGTGACAATAGGGAATTAACAACAAACGTTGACTTAACAAGTCATTAATTAATGGGTAAATTAAGGACATTTAAGTGATAAACTGAGGTAATGTAAGTCAGACAACGCCACACTGTCATCTAGTGGTTTGGTTTTTGACCACTTGTGTTTTATTGTGAAAAATCACGCTGACCGGAAGTCGCCGTCTTCATTAAACTCCGTGATGGCGGCGGGACGAGGGGAGTTTTTTCGGAGTTTGTTGGAGGGCTTGGAGAGAAAACCCGCCCAGCCAGCTAATGGTAGAGGACAGCCGGGTCCAGGTGAAAGAAAGCCGGGTCCAGGCAGAGGACAGCCGGGTCCAGGTGAAAGAAAGCCGGGTCCAGGTGAAAGACAGCGGGGCGGCAGGAGGAGGAAACGGCCGCTGAGGGCTCCGAGCTCGGTCAGCGGGAATGAGCGCAGGTAGCTACATGCTACATTTCTGCTACACCAAAGCATCATTTACATTGCTATAAATGTATATTTACATTTATTTAAGTTTATGTTGGTGTTTTAATGTATTTCATTTGTATCCAGCCGCTCAGAACCGAGAACAGAGAGACAGAAAGTGAAAACTTCTTCATCCAAAGAAAACTTCATCGAAAGGCGAGTTAGCTATTAAGCTATTGTTAGCAACTTTAGCTAATATACCGTTGCTTAAATATGTAATATTACCATTGTAATGGTTATAATGTTGTCATGAACGGGAAATTAGCTACAGAGACCAAAACTGTTTTTGTACCAGGCTGTAAACATGTTTATTTCTGCTGTGAAGTTGGACATTTGAACATGGGGACTTATGGAGACTGACTCACTTCTGGAGCCAGCCTCTAGTGGACGTTAGAGGAACTGCAGTTTTAAGGCTTCACTTCACAGTCTCAAAGGTTTCCGTTTGAAGTTAACAAGATATTTAAACACCCGTATGTCAGCTTTGGATGTGGGAATCTTTCCCTGTTTTCTGACATTTACAGAATATGTAATCAGTTAATCAGTAGGATGATTGGCAGAGTAATCGTAAACATACAAGAACGGTTGCAAACATTGCGATCAAACTGCTGGTGGCCAACAGGACAACCCAGATGAAGACTGTCTGAGCGATCCAATGAAACTCGAAGTCATATGTTTAACATATTTCATGGTTTCTTTTTCTTCAGGCTGCCGTCTGAGATCCTGATCAAGATCCTGTCGTACCTGGACAGCCCCTCGCTCTTCTGCGTCGGCCACGTCAGCAAGCTCTTCCACCGGCTTTCCAGCGACGAGTACGTCTGACGCGCTTCCTCAAAGTACGAACTGTCCTGAACGTCACGAGAAGTCTCAGCAGTGCTTCCATTTCTTCTGCTAGCTCAGATCATTTGGCCGCTCAGGGTTACGTTGTTTCGTGGCTGCAGTTCTTACGGGGGCGGGAAAGTTTCTGGTAAATTTCCAATCAAACAGATTGCAACAAAACACGTAAAACAACAACATCAGTCCAAGTGTATGTTATATTCAATTCATTTCTGGAAATTTTCCATGGGAAATTAAGCTCGGGAATTTTGGGAATATATTTGGGAATTATGGAAATTTATGGGAATGAACTGTTTATCAAGTCTGAAGTATTTCATTGAACAATCTTATGTAGTCCACCAGCTCAAATGTGTGGCTTCTATAGTCTCTGTGTGCTCTGGGCTCTAAAGTGTGGTCCACGTACAGAAATCACCTGTGCAGGTAGGGGGCGTGGCCTCAATAGCCCAGTGTCTAGCTGTGACCTTCTTTCACTGTAGTGTCATGTGGCATAAGATTTACAACGCAGAGTTTGGGAAGCAAGTGTGGAAGCCGAAGTGGTGGGAGGAGGCGGCGCTGAAGGTCGACCCCGCGGAGGCGGAGGTGGAGGATCCGTCGGCGGGTCACTGGAAGAAGCTGTACTTCAGGACCGTCGCTGGACAGGAAATGAGCAAGTGGAGGAGAGAGCTGAACGACATCAGTCCATACACCGGACTACCCAAGCACACAGAGCGAGTCCTCAGGTACGAGACGTGGTTCACCTGATAAAGAACCGTGAATCAAAGAAGTTGTCTCAGCCTCGTGTTTTTCTTCCAGGAGCCTGAACGTGAGCTGGGAGCTGACGGTGTGCGATTGTCTCGGACACGAGAAAACGATGGAGCAGAGCCGAGCGTACTTCTTCAAGTCGTCTGCGATCGTCTGCTGGAGCGACGGGAGCTTCCCCAAATACCATCACATCAGCAACATCCAGCTGCACGGAGTCCGGAAGGAGGCGCCGAAGAGCCCCGAAGTCAGGAGGTAAGATACGCTCCTCCTTTTGCGACGCCTCATCCCTTCCACTGTCACGCCTTCGCCTCTCCTTCCTCCTCTCCTTCAGGCCGGCGTGGCGCTCTCTGATTTTAAAGTTGGACGTGAAGACTCAGCCCGGTTGGTTCTTCGGCAAAGACAGGCTGATCAAACTGATGCATCTGCCGCCCGGCTTCATCGTAGGCATCTGGAGGGTGAGTGACATGATTATTCAGCTGTTTGTCTTCACACACAAACAAAGTGAAGAGGTGAGGTGGATCTCTGCGTCGTCCAGCAGAGGGCAGCACAGACCTGCCAAAACTAAAACCACAGCAGCGTCACGAGGAGGAAAACACTCAAACACGCTAAAGTCTGTGGAAATGTGTGTGTGTGTGTGTGTGTAGGGTCAGAGTGACGTTGCCTTCATCATGGTCAGCCTTCACCTCCACAAGTTGGTGGAGAAGAGTCTGCTGGGATCTCCGGTCTGGTCAGTTCACCTGTCTTAAACTGATCATGTGTTCAGTTGTCCTCTGGTGTCTCATCCTGTTTGTCCCTTCCTGCAGCCCGTACTCTGAGCCTGCTGACCTTCCACCCGTGGATGACTCGGACCCTGAGTTCGGTCTGCACGGCTACATGCTGCACTTCGCGCTGCACAACACCGGCTCTGAGATCATGTCGGGACACTTCCGTAAACTCTCCTGCCACACAGGTAATCTGATTACCAGGCAGAGTAACCAGCACTACCTGACAGAGTTAACAGCTCCACCTGAAGTTTGTTGTGTTGCTGCGATCAGTGCAGATCCAGCGTGGATGGGTGGAGCTCAGGGTCATCAGCAGGACCAACTTATCCCAGCACAGATCGCTGTCCGGAAACATCACAATGCCCTGGAAGAGCGACGCCCTGGAGGGCTCAGTAGAGGTACATGTACCCAAAACCATGAAGGCAGTACAGCCTCTGTCCACACGCAAACAGCTGCTTCATATTTACACCATCTGACCATCAAAAAGAGACATATTTAGGCAGCATATTAACGGAACAGTTCGACATTTTGGGAAATAAACTCATTTGCTTTCTTGCCGAGAGTTAGTTGAGAAGATTGATCGGGTCTCGTCACCTTAACTTTAGCTCAGAGAGGCTTCAGCAATGGTAGCAGAGGACAGAAAGGGGGGCTGTGAAAGAATGGACCTACACTGTAACACTGTACACTAGTAGTAATCGTGGTTGTTGTACTTCCACTGAAGTATTTCTTCCATGACTCTGAATTGTACATTTGCGACGCTGTTTTGGTCTGTTCTCCACGCGGCGTCGTATCCCACCAGGAGCTTTTCAGACACTTCGTTAACTTGCTCAGGTTTGGTCGTTTATCTTTGGTTTATGTGCTTCTGTCACGGGTAAGTAGATTAAATTGTTTCCATTTCCGATCGGGAGTCCGCACAGGGTGTTTTATTTTGAAAACTGACCGGTTTCTCAATGCTGTTTCCATGTCCGACTTCTGTGAATTATCGTCTGGAACTGATGTGATCAGTCCTGCGATTAGAAAGTCGAATATCTTGTAATGATTACTACAGACTAGGATCAGTTAATAGTATAATAATGTGGTATGTGTTAAATAATTGATACATTTATTAAAACATTTTTGTCTCAGATAAAACCCTGTTTCTATTTTTAACACTTTAAGCACTGAAGATAAAAACATTAAAACTAGTTGAACTTTTTGGAGGTCACGTGTCATTGTTGACAAGTTAAAAGTAGACGCTGATCCGCACACACTGTGGTCGTAGACGTCAGTTTTGTGTGACAGCTCAGCAGAGTGAGTTTCGTTTTGGGTCAGATCCCTTTTTTTTCAGCTCTGATGGTTCTTTCTCAGAACTGCTGCATCATATCGCTGACCCTGCTCGACGAGATCCAGAAACCCTTCTGGTGCGCCAGCTCGCCCATTCGCGTCACCATGGTGAAGAAGACGCCGTCCTCCGACTACAGCGGCGAGCACTTCGCGATGGACTACCAGAACCCGGAGGGTCATGTGAAGATGAGTCTGGTCTGGTTGAAGGAGCAGAAGCAGTTCTTCCTCATCAGCCTCATCATCTATGTTCCTGTTTTCAAAGTCAACAAGCATTTCAGCACCGAGTACTGAGGCTGAACGGGAACGCTCAAAGTTTGGTTTGTATTTTCAGCTCTGATGCAGAGAGTTTTTCTTGTTTACAACATGTCGCACTTTGTAGTTTTCGTTAATGTATTTATGATATAAAGTCTCATCCTGTAAGGACGGGGAGAAAACAAGCCTGTGCTGTTGAAGCTTCTTGTGTAAGTCTGATGAGTTTGGACTGTTTTCAGAAGAAAAGTACACAAATAAATTTCATTTGAAGAAATTCTTTAGTTCTGTTTTGTTCACAGTAGGAAGTGTGCCTCTGTGTGTTTGTTTCTATTACACTTGTAGAATGAAAGTTAAAAAAAACAGCATCACTAACACATTCAGTAAGTTCATTTAGGAGTTGAACCTTTTTTTTACAGTTCTCAGAATATAATAAATAACTTTCACCAAGATTTTTCATTATTTAGAAATTTTAAAGGTTGAACAAAACAGTTTCAAAGTTGGATAACATTTTAATTTAACCAAATTACTTTAAGTTGACTTTAAGTTGTGCTTTATCATTTATTTTATTACCCTCTTCAGATGCGACTTCAGAGGAGATGGTTTTCCAGTAGCCATTCTCAGGACTCGTACGATTCGTCCCCTTCTGTTCTGTTTCAATTCTTTGGCGACTCCAACAGACGCATCTAAAAAATGTTTCAGGGTTGTCCAGTAGTTTGTACTTCCCGTCACCTTGACGCGCTTGTTTCCGTCACAAGGCGAGATGAGATTAGGATGTGTCGTATCAGGATTGAGAGTCACATCGACTGTGAACGTCTGGCCGCTCTTCGGCTCGGCCTGTTTTCCTTCGCAGTCTCGTGGAATGAGGTCTGAAACACGGCAGAGACACACACACGATTGTTGTTATAATTTGTAAACAGTAGAAACAGCTAACAATCTTTCTACCAGCATAAGTCATATCTTGTTGGATTCGTATGCACAAATTCTGAAGTGCTAGTGCGAGTTTATGGTTTTACAGGATTTTCAGGCGTTAGTCTGGTTTCGACCTGGACTAAAACTAAGCTATTCATTCACCTTGAACAACGGTTTGAGACCTCAGTGAAGGACAAACCCTCAGTATTTCTTCTTGTATTGTAACCAATGTTTACATTGGTTACTTACCTTTTGGGTCCAGGCAGGAGTCTTGCAAACTCTGTACCAGATCATTCCTGCTGATCTTCTCTAAGACCTCCATGGTTTCCTTTATAGCTCCAGTGCTGCCATATTTCTGTTCCATCAGGTCCACTGTGTCCTGCCTGTCCGCCTTCTCCAGATGAGCCGCTGAGATGCCCGAGTGGCCTTGTGAAACGTCATTCTTCTTCAGAAACCACTTGAATTTCTTGAACTCATCGTCTTTTAATTGATGCAGTGCTTCCCAGAGCTTCACTGAAAGTGTCACCATTTTGTTTCCCTGCTAAAGTTTAGAGAAACACATCATCACCATATAAAGTTGATATGCTGAATAACAACAACAAACTGAGAATTCAGAGGGACTTTTTTTTTTTTTTTTGCAGCTTTGGTTCGTCAACATGTGCAACCTCTGTCAGATTACACATTAAGATTCATTTATCACATCTCATATCACCAGTGCCACTGTTGTAGTCATGTCAAATGCGAATCAAGTCATCTGTGACATGATCGGACAGATTACAGAAAGTAACACATTTTCATTGTTTTTTTCTAATGTGAAAACTACATCCTGGAGTTCAGAATCAGGTAGACTTGTAGAGAACAAAATGATGATCAAAATTTTCTCTTTGAATTTTCTGTTGGCTGTTGTTTGAATTCAATTTCTGGGTATAATTATTTTCCACAGTTGTAAACAACTTGTGAACAATAAAAGTAGTAACAATAACAACAACGATGATTCCAGCACAGACACGACTGTAAAAAAGTCCTTCAGTCTCATTTAAAGACCCCCACTAAAAATTTTTCTTCTATATCTCTTTAAACAACACTGTACTCACAGAAAAATGCGTTTTCTATGATCTGAAATCTTAAACATAACTCACCAATAATTCAGCCGAGTTCTTCAAATGTAGAAAGATCAATCCAGTAAAATGAATCTAAAACTTAGAGGTTTGTGATCTTAAGTCACGGGTGTCTACCTCCCCTCTCCAAAGCCATCACTTCTCACCATTTCTGGTTTTGTACATCTTATTCTGTCTTGTCTTAAAGCTCAGGTTCCTCATTGAGGTGGACTCAAAGCATCAGATCAGCACATAAAGAAGTATATAACAAGTATAAGAACAAACAGTCACACCATTGTTGTAAGAAGTAAGTAAGATATTACTTATTATAGTTCATAAGTTAGTCAATGTAATGTCTTTATCTACATTTCATCCTATAATGGTGTCTACAGTTCACTGTAAAAACCAGACAGACGAAAAATGTCCAGAGAAAGGTTTCACTTCCTCCTTTCAGGGTTAAACGTGCTTCTCATGTAAATTTTATCTGACCACATATTATATTAAGAAATGTTTGTCTGACTGCCTTTCTGCCTTCGTCAACATATCAGCGCTGTTAGGAGCCTGTATTTCCTGTAAAAGCAAAGGCAACCCTTCAATAAACCTTTAAAATTCACGAATTATGAATATACAGCAATGCATTAAAACGTAATCCGCGCTGTTTAAAAGCCTCCAATAACCCCCGTCTGTAAGTCTTCAAGTTTTCATATAATGAAAAACAGAACTCAGATCTCTCAAAAATCATACAAATCAGTGTTTCCTGACAGCAGTCGTACACATTCTTCATTTGTCATGTCATATATTTCTTTTTTTTTCTTGACTTGTGTACATACGAACAAAACAATCAAATTCTTTGGAAATGAACTCTCTCGTTAATCCAAGATTAACTACCCTACTATAGAGCTGCATTGGTGAGTACCCTCTGGTCATTTATTCTTAAATACCATAGTTTTTGAGATGCAGTCCTTTTGTTACCTTTCTGCACTACCACAGTTTTATGACTCAAATACTTTACTCCATAATTACTTTATTGTCTAGTGTTAACCATGTTTCTCAAGGGAAGTACATAATATTTACACAAATCTTTGCATAGTATAAAGTTTCCTGTAAAATGGCCTGTTGTACTCTGTAATGCATTATGGACAGAAGTAGACATTTTAGTTTTCATATGATTATAAAGTTTACAAAATCAATATAAAATAATGATAAGTCACTTTCTGTAATAATAACAAGTTTAAACAGTTTTTACCAAAATAATAAAAAAAATCATTCCATTCCATTGATTACATGTGATAATGTTTGATGAGCAACACATTTGAAGTTCATTCTGGTATTATGAATGAATCAGTTTAGAGAAATCAGAGTATTAGTAAAAAAAATACTTTGTTGCAATACAAGAAAAAATAAAAACATAAAAAAACAACAATATTCATCAGAATATGAAATACAGTGTATACAAGTATTTTTTTTATGGCAAAGACTTTACATTGTTTACATGTTGTTTGTTCGAATAGAGTACAAGATACAAACGAGTATTAAAAAAAATTCCACTGGGTAGGAGACAATACTGTTTACGGTAGGTACTGTATGAGACCATGTGATTCGCAGCTCAACTCTGATGATCTTTAACCGTTCTTTCTACAAGCTGACTAGAAGTCTAATCAACAAGAATAAATGAAAACAGTAAAGCATGATTATTTGTCATGAATGACAGGACATATGAAGAGAAGGGCAGAGTTTGTTCCATCCTTATTAGAACATGGACTGAAGAATGGAAGGAGTTTCTCAGTGAAGGAGCAGCCAGTGAAGGAGTAGGGACGATCTGCAATCACATCGACTGTTCTTCCTCACATCACCGTCATGCACTTGTTTGCCATCTTCAGACAGGATGAGATTAGGATGTGCTGTATCAGGATCTAGAGTCACCTCAACTGCAAACTGCTCGACACTCTTTAGCTCAGCCTTCTTTCTTTCATATTCTCTCTGATCACTGAAGTCATGTGTCTTCAGGCTCAGTGAATGATTGATCTGAGAGATCAGAGGGGCAGAGTTTGTACCATCATTATTAGTACATGGACTCAGGTAAGGAAGGAGTTTCTCACTGACTCAAAAATGATAAAATATGCTAAAAAGTAAAAGGCAAATACACAAAAATGCGCAAAGGGGCATCAAAGGGTTAACACATCTGTAAAATCTCTCAGGGTTGTCTGGGAGTTTCTGTCTCACATCACCATGATGTACTTGTTTGCCATCTTCAGACAGAATACTCTTTAGCTCAGCCTTCTTTATTTCATATTCTTTCTGATCACTGAAGTCACGTGTCTTAACGTTCAGTAGATGACTGAGAGGAGAGATGATCAGAGGGGCAGAGTTTGTACCATTGTCATTAGTACATGGACTCAGGTAAGGAAGGAGTTTCTCAGTGAAGGAGCAGCCAGTGAAGGAGTAGAGACGATCTGCTGTATCTACGTCATAAAAACGAACAAGACCCTCATCATAATCTACAAACACTCCCACCTTCTCAGGACGTGACTTGAGAGAAAGATGCACTGACGGGTTATCAATAGCCTTATACTTGTATCCTTCTCTCAACCATATAGTCCAGAAACCATCTTCAGGAGCCAGCCTGATATTTCCCTTCCTGTCAATCGACTCTTTGACAACTCCTAACGTCCATTCAGTCTTCCCTTTAACCTGAACCTCGTAGTAAAATCTTCCTGTAGAGAAACTCTGCTTTCCTAAGACATTAACACATCTGTCAAACCTCTCAGGGTTGTCTGGTAGATTCTTCCTTACATCACCATCATGCACTTGTTTGCCATCTTCAGACAAGATGAGCTTAGGATGTGCTGTATCAGGATCTAGAGTCACCTCAACTGCAAACTGTTGGACACTCTTTAGCTCAGCCTTCTTTATTTCATATTCTTTCTGATCACTGAAGTCATGTGTCTTAACGTTCAGTAGATGATTGAAAGGAGAGATGATCAGAGGGGCAGAGTTTGTACCATCCTTATTAGTACATGGACTCAGGTAAGGAAGGAGTTTCTCAGTGAAGGAGCAGCCAGTGAAGGAGTAGAGACGATCTGCTGTATCTACGTCATAAAACGGACAAGACCCTCATCATAATCTACAAACACTCCCACCTTCTCAGGACGTGACTTCAGTGAAAGAAGGACTGAAGGGCCAGCAAGGGCTTTGTACTCATTTTTATTTCTCAGACCAAAAGTCCAGAAACCATATCTAGGACTCAGTGTGATATTTCCCTTCCTGTCAGTCGACTCTTTGACAACTCCTAAGTCCCATTCAGTCTTCCCTTTAACCTGAACCTCGTAGTAAAATCTTCCTGAAGAGAAACTCTGCTTTCCTAAGACATTAACACATCTGTCAAACCTCTCGGGGTTGTCTGGTAGATTCTTCCTTACATCACCATGATGTACTTGTTTGCCATCTTCAGACAAGATGAGCTTAGGATGTGCTGTATCAGGATCTAGAGTCACCTCAACTGCAAACTGTTGGACACTCTTTAGCTCAGCCTTCTTTATTTCATATTCTTTCTGATCACTGAAGTCACGTGTCTTAACGTTCAGTAGATGACTGAGAGGAGAGATGATCAGAGGGGCAGAGTTTGTACCATTGTCATTAGTACATGGACTCAGGTAAGGAAGGAGTTTCTCAGTGAAGGAGCAGCCAGTGAAGGAGTAGAGACGATCTGCTGTATCTACGTCATAAAAACGAACAAGACCCTCATCATAATCTACAAACACTCCCACCTTCTCAGGACGTGACTTGAGAGAAAGATGCACTGACGGGTTATCAATAGCCTCATACTTGCATCCTTCTCTTAACCATATAGTCCAGAAACCATCTTCAGGAGCCAGTCTGATATTTCCCTTCCTGTCAATCGACTCTTTGACAACTCCTAACGTCCATTCAGTCTTCCCTTTAACCTGAACCTCGTAGTAAAACCTTCCTGTAGAGAAACTCTGCTTTCCTAAGACATTAACACATCTGTAAAATCTCTCAGGGTTGTTTGGTAGATTCTTCCTTACATCACTGTGATGCACTTGTTTGCCATCTTCAGACAAGATGAGCTTAGGATGTGCTGTATCAGGATCTAGAGTCACCTCAACTGCAAACTGTTGGACACTCTGCAGCTCAGCCTTCTTTCGTTCATATTCTTTCTGATCACTGAAGTCACGTGTCTTAACGTTCAGTAGATGATTGAAAGGAGAGATGATCAGAGGGGCAGAGTTTGTACCATTGTCATTAGTACATGGACTAAAGTAAGGAAGGAGTTTCTCAGTGAAGGAGCAGCCAGTGAAGGAGTAGAGACGATCTGCTGTATCTACGTCATAAAAACGGACAAGACCCTCATCATAATCTACAAACACTCCCACCTTCTCAGGACGTGACTTGAGAGAAAGATGCACTGACGGGTTATCAATGGCTTCATACTTGCATCCTTCTCTTAACCATATAGTCCAGAAACCTTTTTTAGGACTCAGTGTGATAGATCCCTTCCTGTCAATCGACTCTTTGACAACTCCTAACGTCCATTCAGTCTTCCCTTTAACCTGAACCTCGTAGTAAAATCTTCCTGTAGAGAAACTCTGCTTTCCTAAGACATTAACACATCTGTCAAACCTCTCAGGGTTGTCTGGTGGATTCTTCCTTACATCACCGTCATGCACTTGTTTGCCATCTTCAGACAAGATGAGCTTAGGATGTGCTGTATCAGGATCTAGAGTCACCTCAACTGCAAACTGTTGGACACTCTTTAGCTCAGCCTTCTTTATTTCATATTCTCTCTGATCACTGAAGTCAGAATCAGAATCAGAATCATCATCAGAATCAGAATCATCATCAGAATCAGAATCATCCTCCAAATCATTTAAGAATGCAAGGAGTTCCTCAGCAAATGAGAAGTCACGTGTCTTGAGGTCTAAAAACAAAGCAGAGCACAGACACACATGCATACACTTAATTTTCTTGTGTTGTAATGAGTAATGTGTCGTCTTATGCAGTATATCACATTTATTTAAGTTATATATTATGTTGTTTGTTTAAAATGATCCAGACATTTTAATCAATAAATTACTATTGTATGCAGATGACTTGATTCTCTACCTAACTAATATATCACACTCATGTACGGGACTACAAACTAAATCACAACAATAATAGCAGCAGCAATTATTGCATACAATTAAATCTTACAAACTAAAATGGGTCCAAAATAAACTGAAACATTTAGGGATGACCTCAACCAGCTCAGGCTTAATTAAAGAAATGAAAAGTGCTGAGCTTTCAGAGTATAATGCAACAGAATCAGACTCAGCTGTAAGTTATTGTTCTTTCTGGTATAAAAGCAGAAATATGAGAAGAATGTGACACTTCAGTGTTTTTCATATTTTTGCCTTCCACCAACTTACCTTTTGGTTGTGAGATGGATTGTTGTAAACGCTGTACCAGATCATTCCTGATGATCTTTTTTAAAACCTTCAAGGTTACTTTCAGCGCTCCGTGCTCCTGATATTGTTGTACCATTAGATCCACTGTGTCCTGTCTCTCTGCCTTCTCCAGCCGAGCCTCTGGGATGCCTTTAAAGCCTTCCAGGATACCATCCTGCTTCAGGAACCACTTGAACTTGTTAAAATCCCTTTCTTTTAATTTCTCCAGAGTGTTCAAGAGCTCCTCTTTAAGATTCGCCATTATGGCTCCCTGCTAAAAATAAGTTTATATCAGGGGCAATTATTATAAGTATTGTAAGTGCTAAACTAAACTAAAACTATTAATACTCCCTTTGAAAATACTTATTACACCTACAAGTTCTCAATTCTAAACCTTACTGGGGTAAAACTATTTAAGTTTTGAAGCAAAATTTACTCGATGGTTTAGTTTATATTAGAGGGGACATACCATGTTTTTTCTAAGGAACTTTTTGTGTCTCATCTCATGCCATTTCACCAGTGCAACTGTTGCAAATGTGCATCTTAAACTCAAATCATGTAGAGAAATTACTGTATAGATGATAAGGAAAAGATCATTTTAGACTTTTCATTAGGCCAGAAATGTGGAAGATGTTAAATGCTAACTGGACAAAGGAACAATGACTTCAAATCATATTGTACAACAAAGTAATATACAGTATGATTTTAACTTGTGGACAATAGTACTACTACTACTTATATTAATTATTATAATTCTGATTCTAGGTCAGACATGACTGGAAAAGTACTCTCTCCAAATTCAGAGAAAAAGAAGATTGATTCTAAATTTCAAAGACCACCAGTATCAACATTTTTTGTATCTTTAAACAAGAAATACTAAATCACATGAAAATGTGTCTTCTAATCTGTTTTTATACAACTCACCGAGCAGAGTTCAGAATCAAGTCCATTAAATGTCCAAATACAAAACAAGTTTGTGATCTTCAAGGAGAGGTGGAGGTGTTCTTAACCCTGATATAATCTTCCTCCTGTTAAATATACCCAGCTCACACAAACAAACATACAAGACATCGCTTTTTACCATTTTTGGTATTGTACAAGTGGCCCATCTTATTCTCTCTTGTCATCAAGCTCAGGTTCCTCATTGAGGTGGACTCTACGTGATTTCAGACTCGTAGCATCAGATCAGCTCATAAAAAAGTGGAACACAAGTAGAAAAACAAACAATAACACATTTTATACACTTCCTTCTGCTTGAGTAAGATGTACCTTTTTCAACTTAATCATCGTCTTTGTCTACATTGTATCGGCGACAGTACACTGTGAAAACCACGAAAATATTCGCATTCGCATTTGTTTCCCTCAGGGGTAAATGTTATGCTTCTCTTAAGTTTTAATTGCATCTGACCTCATTGAGTTTCACATAACTCTCTGCCTTTGTCACCTTATCAGCATTGTTAAGATTCTGTATTTCTTGCAAAAGCATAAAGATGAACTTTGTTCAAATCTATGATTTGTTGAAAACTATTACCAAAGAGCAAACTTGCCCTCAACACATTCAATCAATTAGCAAGATCTATACTGGTAATACCCACAAACAGAAGCTACCTTAAACCAACAGGGCCCATGCAGTACCTGGAAGTTCTGGAAAAAATCTTGAGGCGTTCACAGACCACAGTTATTTTGTAAAGTGAGTAGTATAGGTAGTAAATTAGTGAATATGTACCATATGGAAGTTGTGCTGTGAACAGATCAAATCATGTCACACTTTTTAATTTTTTTTTTTAGAATATTTTATTTTTAACTTTCAATTCAACAAGATATGCATGAAAACATAAACACACAGCTCCAAACCCCCCCCAACCCACCCACCAACAAAATGAAGACAGAGAGGAAGAGAAAAAAAAATCATGTCACACTTTGAGGGCATTTTTATTTTGTTGTGATGAGTTATTTATTGAGTTTTTAACAGCCAAACACATCTGACACAACAGTAACAATATTTAAGACAATTACAAAACAAAGATGAAGACGTAGTATCCTCAACATCAAACAAATAAAATTCAACTATTGGAAAACAATTAACATTACAGCACAGATTAAGAAAGTTCATTAACATTCACTCATAACACAGTGTTCCTAAAAGCAGTACTTACACAGTCTTTGGACGTTTCATTCAGTAAGACACTCAATGTCATAGTTTATATATTTAATGAGATACCTCAAAACAAAGTAGTATAACAAACATTCACACCTTTGTTGGAAGATGTTCTTCCTTCTGCATAAAAAAGACATACCTGCCAAACACACCAAAAACCTGAATCAAAGTCCTTCCCTCTAACTGCCTTGCCAAAACTAAATAACCTCCTTCAGTCTTCAGAATAAATGAAAACAGTAAAGCATGATTATTTGTCATGAATGACAGGACATATGATCAAGGGTGCAGAGTTTGTACCACCCTCATCAGAACATGGACTGAAGAATGGAAGGAGTTTCTCAGTGAAGGAGCAGCCAGTGAAGGAGTAGAGAACATCTGCAGTGTCTACGTCATAAAAACGAACAAGACCCTCATCATAATCTACAAACACTCCCACCTTCTCAGGACGTGACTTGATAGAAAGACGCACCAACGAGTCATCAATAACCTTATACTTGTATCCTTTCCTCAACCATATAGTCCAGAAACCTTCTTCAGGACTCAGTGTGATGGATCCCTTCCTGTCAATCGACTCTTTGGCAACTCCCAAGTCCCATTCAGTCTTCCCTTTAACCTGAACCTCGTAGTAAAACCTTCCTGTAGAGAAACTCTGCTTTCCTAAGACATTAACACATCTGTCAAACCTCTTCCGGTTGTTTCGGAATTTCTTGCATACATCACCACAATGTACTTGTTTGCCATCATCAGACAGGAGTAGTGCAGGATGTGCTGTATCAGGATCTAGAGTCACCTCAACTGCAAACTGCTCGACACTCTTTAGCTCAGCCTTCTTTATTTCATATTCTCTCTGATCACTGAAGTCACGTGTCTTAAGGTTCAGTAGGTGACTGAGAGGAGAGATGATCAGAGGGGCAGAGTTTGCACCATCATTATTAGTACATGGAGTAAAGAATGGAAGGAGTTTCTCAGTGAAGGAGCAGCCAGTGAAGGAGTAGAGAACATCTGCAGTGTCTACGTCATAAAAACGAACAAGACCCTCATCATAATCTACAAACACTCCCACCTTCTCCGGTTGCGACTTCAGTTGAAGACGGGTTGGTTCATTATCATTGGCTTCGTACACATGACAGTGCCTCATCATTATAGTCCAGTAACCATTCTCAGGGCTTGCTGTAATATCTCCTTTCCTCTTGATCGACTCTTTGGCCACTCCCAAAGCCCAGGCCCTCTTCCCTTTAACCTGAACCTCGTAGTAAAACCTTCCTGTAGAGAAACTCTGCTTTCCTAAGACATTAACACATCTGTAAAATCTCTCAGGGTTGTTTGGGAGTTTCTGTCTCACGTCACCATGATGTACTTGTTTGCCATCTTCAGACAGGATGAGATTAGGATGTGCTGTATTTGGATCTAGAGTCACCTCAACTGCAAACTGCTGGATCCTCTTCAGCTCAGCTTTCGTGATTTCATATTCTTTCTGATCACTGAAGTCATGTGTCTTAACGTTCAGTAGGTGATTGATCTGAGAAATAATCAGTGGGGCAGAGTTTCTACCACCGTCATTAGTACAGGGACTGAAGAATGGAAGGAGTTTCTCAGTGAAGGAGCAGCCAGTGAAGGAGTAGAGAACATCTGCAGTGTCTACGTCATAAAAACGAACAAGACCCTCATCATAATCTACAAACACTCCCACCTTCTCAGGCTGCGACTTGAGAGAAAGATGCACAGATGGATCATCAATAGCCTTATACATCTTTCCTTTCCTCCATATAGTCCAGAAACCATTTTCAGGACTCAGTGTGATTGACCGCTTCCGGTCATTTGACTCTTTGGCAAGACCGAAGTTCCAGGCTGTCTTCCCTTTAACCTGAACCTCGTAGTAAAACCTTCCTGTAGAGAATCTCTGCTTTCCTAAGACATTAACACATCTGTAAAATCTCTCAGGGTTGTTTGGGAGTTTCTGTCTCACGTCACCATGATGCACTTGTTTGCCATCTTCAGACAGGATGAGATTAGGATGTGCTGTATCAGGATCTAGAGTCACCTCAACTGCAAACTGTTGGACACTCTGCAGCTCAGCCTTCTTTATTTCATATTCTCTCTGATCACTGAAGTCAGAATCAGAATCAGAATCATCATCTGAATCCTCAGGGAATGAAAAGGTCTTGAGGTCTAAAAACAAAGCAGAGCACAGACACACATGCACACTGTTAATCTTCTCGTGTTGTAATGTAACGTGTCATCTCGCAGTATATCACACTCATTAACGTTATATATTATGTTTGTTTAAAATGATCCATCATCAGACAAGAGTAGGCTTTGCTTTCTTTTTTAATACTTTAGTTTAGCCATTGAGGTGATCGTACAGGTTTAATGTTCATAGGAGTCCAGTGCTTTGTGTTTTAATCAATAAATTACTATTGTATGCAGATGACTTGATTCTCTACCTAACTAATATATCACACTCATGTACGGGACTACAAACTAAATCACAACAATAATAGCAGCAGCAATTATTGCATACAAGTAAATCTTACAAACTAAAATGGGTCCAAAATAAACTGAAACATTTAGGGATGACCTCAACCAGCTCAGGCATAATTAAAGAAATGAAAAGTGCTGAGCTTTCAGAGTATAATGCAACAGAATCAGACTCAGCTGTAAGTTATTGTTCTTTCTGGTATAAAAGCAGATATGTAACTTTATCCTGCTACTGTTTTTGATGAAGGCTGGCTACTCCTACTCTTTGCATGTTTTGTTAAGACATGTTTTATTAATATGATATTTAAAACTCATGTAATAATTTATGAGAAGAATGTGACACTTCAGTGTTTTTCATATTTTTACCTTCCACCAACTTACCTTTTGGTGGTGAGATGGATTGTTGTAAACGCTGTACCAGATCATTCCTGTTGATCTTTTTTAAAACCTTCAAGGTTACTTTCAGCGCTCCGTGCTCCTGATATTGTTGTACCATCAGATCCACTGTGTCCTGTCTCTCTGCCTTCTCCAGCCGAGCCGCTGGGATGCCTTTAAAGCCTTCCAGGATACCATCGTGCTCCAGGAACCACTTGAACTTGTTAAAATCCCTTTCTTTTAATTTCTCCAGAGTGTTCAAGAGCTCCTCTTTAAGATTCGCCATTATGGCTCCCTGCTAAAAATAAGTTTATATCAGAGGCATCTGAGCAAAGTGCTAAACTAAACTAAAAGTATTAATACTCCCTTTGAAAATGCTTATTACACCTAAAGGTTCTCAATTCTAAACCTTACTGAGGTAAAACTATTTAAGTTTTAAAGCCAAATTTACTTGATATAAAGTGAAAGTGTAACAGTTGTTATTGTGTATGACGACTGTAAATGGTCTTAATTTTAACATTTTTACATACTGTTGCATTCTTTAATCTACAGCGGTCATTCTCCAGCTAATCTAATGTTTTTTAAAGAGTTTATTTAACTGAAGAAGGAGAGCAGTTTTCTCAACACATAAAGAAGGCTTATTGTCTCTTTGGTTCATGTTATCTTATGTTGACCGTTTCTATGAACCACGTACCTGGCAATAAAGCATTTATGATTGTGATTGTCATGAATCTGAAAGTTCTTTTGAATCTATTATCTATTTACTGTGATACTATGGTCAACAATGACAGAAACTCCTGAGCTGAACTTTGTATGGGGACAAATTCCATGTATCAACATGGCAATAAAATATTTATTTTTCCATACTCTATGATCCACCCTGTGTACTTGGCTCCAGTTTCGTTATGTGGTATAGTTCGTTAGTATAGAGAGAAGAGTCATGGATTTGGTGTCTTGACTTTAAACTAAGCTATAAGCTAAAAAAACAAAATCAAATGGGTTTGGGGGCCTTTACCAAGCAAAAGTACTGATACCCTACTTTGAAAATACTCCACTACGAAAAAAAGTGAAAGTATTTTAGCTTTATAGCCAAATGTACTTAAAGTATCAAAAGTAAAAGTAGTCATTTTGCAGTAAAACAGCCCCTGTAAGCATTTCTTTAATTCATATTCCTGCTGCATTAATGTGCACGTTGCATTTTACCGCTGTAGATGTTTAACATTGAGCTATTTTAACTACTTGATACTGCTGTTGGCTAGTTTAATTTCCAGTAATGTGTCATTTTACAGATAATCCAAGAGGGTTTTAAAGAGTTTATCTGAAGAAGAATTTTCTGAACACAGAAAAACAATATCAAGACATCTGAAGATACATGTTTTACACTAAACTAGAAAAGTCATCACACACACAAAGGCACACAGGTAAAAATTCTGAAGCGAGGTTATCTCATTATCAATATACAGTTTTTGGCCTACGTAAACTTTTTTAGAAGTCCTCACCTGTGGATGCAGAAGCTCCTGTTGTATTATTTACATAGTTACGAAAATCGAATTATCTTCAGACTCAGACCACAACTAGTCTGGACCGTAGCTCTCTAAGTTACTTTGTCTGCGAATTAATGTCTGCTGAATCACTCCTTTGTTTTCGCTTTCTTGACCGCTGATTGTTTTATGGTTTAATATCTCTCCTTTGTTTATGTACTTTGCTCAGAGATTTATTGCTGTCACTGTCTATGACCTCAAGGCCCATGCATGACCCTGTTTAACCTAAGGACAGAAACAATTGTGGTTGTCATGAAACTGAGAGTGCCATTGAAGCTGTTATCTGCTAACTGTGATACTATGGTTAACTCCTAGAATACTCGAGGTCTGTACACTCCGGAAACTTCGATTCAAGCTTAAGTTTCACATTGTCTGTTTCACATTAACAGTCTGTTAATTCTCAAACACAGGCCTGACAGGAAGCGGTCTGAAAGGTCCTCTATGGCTGTACCTTTTTTCACTTAAATTACAATGTTGATGTGCTGAAATTGTGACTTCCTTTCTCAGATCCACTTTCGGTATCTGCAAGCTCACCATATACCATTTAAACATTTCACTCTTTGACATTTGCTAACTGGAAAAGCGACCAAGGCAAGAGAAGACTTCCACAGTTACTTTATTTTGCAGTATTCATCAACCAAACAGGGCACAATACCTTCTGTATTCATACATGAGTGGTAGAATATGATTATGCACATGCCAAACTCTGTACTCGGGAGCAGGGAGCAAAGAAAGGCATCACACACACACCTCTACCTGTACCTCAGTCTCATCAAACAGAAAGTGGTACCATCTAGTGGCACAAATGTGATACTACAACCAAACCCCAGTACATTTTCAGACTCTCAAAGAATGCCCTTCATGTTCAACAATGTGCGGTGTATCCAACCAATACATCTACATTCACATACTAATTCATTATTTAAATTAATTTGCATACATATTGTTAAACACATCTCGCTTTGCTGTGCTGTGTATTTTTAGGAATGTCACAACATTTTGTAACTTTTCTGCCTTGCAGTTTTGTTGCGTTGCAAACTATGTATGGGGAGTTCTTGTGATAAACATCAAGGCTAGGGATCAGACAAGGGCCAGATTCCCATTATGTGAAGATTCACTTGTCAGGGGGAGAAACAACTCAAGTTTCCTGTAATCAAATTTAAGGTTTCTGATCACGTCAGAGGCAGGTCAGGAAGTGTTTAAATGTATGTACTTTTATTACTCCTTAGAAGAAGAAGAAGAAGAAACTTATCCATCTCTCAATGGGGAATTTCTTTTTACGCTCAAGTTTTACATACATCTAACCACACATACACACACACACACAAGGGGCTTGTAAACATGCTAATGTAAAGAGATGGTGGAGTGATGGGCGGCCACGTTGCGGCGTCCTGGAAGTAGTTAGAGGTTTGGCTCAAGGGCACCTGGCCAGTGCCCAGA
This sequence comes from Miichthys miiuy, assembly GCA_036365135.1. Taxonomy (NCBI): domain Eukaryota; kingdom Metazoa; phylum Chordata; class Actinopteri; family Sciaenidae; genus Miichthys; species Miichthys miiuy. The sequence continues at coordinate 686,965 of CM071604.1, read as the reverse complement.
AGGTGAACTGGCACCCCCTCAACCACCAGTTCACACATACATAGAGTGGTGATAGATTTGAACTAGAAATTAAATCGTAGGATCAGTTTTGAAAGGATGATTGATCAAATCAAATTAGTGTAACTGACAGGAGATATGATCAGAGGCGTAGAGTTTTTACCACCATAATGACTACCAGGACTGAAGAATGGGTAGAGTTTCTCAGTGAAGGAACAGTCATTAAAACAGTGAATAAGGTCTGCAGAATCTACGTCATAAAAGGACACAGAACGCTTCTCATAATCCACAAACACGCCCACCTTCTTTGGCTGATATTTGGCAGAAGTTTGGTGTATTTTTCCATCCCTTAAACATATAGTCCAGTAGCCATTCTCTGGGCTTGCTGTGATCGATCCCTTTCTGTCGATCGACTCTTTGACTACTCCTAAACCCCAGGAAGTCTTACCTTTAACCTGAACCTCATAGTAAAATCTTCCTGAAGAGAAGCCATGCTTTCCCAAGACATTGCCAGCAGTATTAAATCTTTCTGGGTTGTTTGGGAGGTTTTGTTTACGTCACCACAGTACACTCGTTTCCCATCATCAGACAAAATAAGGTAGGGATTTGCAGTATCTGGATCTAGAGTTATATCTTTTGAAAACTGCTGGACCCTGTGCAGCTTGGCTTTTTCAATTAACTTCTCCTTATCTGTGCTAAGTTTGTCATGCAGCTGATTCAAAGCCGTCCCCACACTTATCCCATAAGATGGAGGAGGGATGGTAACTTCTGTCCAGTTCTTGGTGGTAGCACTCAGGGACGAGAAACTTTTAAAGAAGTCGAGGTGGTCTTCAGAGCGTAAGAGCTGCTCCATTTCATTGCTTCTCTTTGACAGCTCTGAGATTTCCTGCTCCAGCTTTTGGATGAATTCGTCTGCCTCTTTCTGTTTTGTTTTCCGCTTTTCGTTGATTTCTTCGATGACGTTATCCAGAATTCTCTTGACAGACTCCAGCAAAGCAGTAAAGACGCGCTCACTGTCTGCAATATGTATGTCAGCAGATCTTCTGCTGAGCTCTGCTGAGTGTTTGATTTCCTTGATCTTCATCTGTCTCTCCTGGATCATCAGCTTAATTTTAGTCTCAAACTTTTTTCTTTCATAATCACTTTTGAGACGAACAGAGTCGTGGTTCTTGAGGTCTAAAACAAAGCAGAAAAACAAATGATGGATGGACTGATCTATTAAAATATGCTGACCCTTAGGATTGAAGATAACTCTAATTTTAATTAAAACTATTATTGTTTTAATACTATACACAATCCGTAATGAATATTCTATTTGAGATGCATGCAAAACCTGTTTCAGGTATTTTTACCTTCCACCAACTTACCTTTTAGTCTTGAGCTGGAGTTTTGCAAACGCTGCACCAGATCATTCCTGTTGATCTTTTTTAAAACCTTCAAGGTTACTTTCAGCGCTCCGTGCTCCTGATATTGTTGTACCATCAGATCCACTGTGTCCTGCCTGTCTGCCTTCTCCAGCCGAGCCGCTGGGATGCCTGAAAAGCCTTCCAGGACGTCATCCTCCTTCAGGAACCACTTGAAATGCTTAAAGTCGTCTTCTTCTAAATCCTGCAGAGTTTTCCAGAGCTCCTCTTTGTGTTTCACCATTATGGCTCCCTGCTAAAAACAAGAGACATTTTCATCAGAGGACATGATGATTTGTTTATGAGATGCGAGGGTTGGATGTGTGGTGGTTGGATTATGAAGTCCACACTTCATAACAACTTCACTTCCTTGTTTGGACTTACCTTACTCACATGACTGAACTAACCAATCAGAATATAGGACTTAGACTGAGGGAACCAGAGAGACACATTCAACAGAATATCCTAACTGTCCTAAAGATGCAGCTGTAAATATTTAAACATGTAAATAATAAATGTGTAACATAAATATGTATATAGTTAACTGTGTAACCATTGTTAATATTAACTTCTGAGCCTTACAACTATCAATTCTGAACCTTAAACTTATCTCATCTAATGCTGCTTGTGCTGTTGTAAAATACACATCAGTGTACTCGATGAACAGATCACACAAGTTGTTGATATTTTCATTATTTCAGTATATTTTGATACTTTTTACTGGTGTGAAATTCTTCAGTTCAGTTGTAGTTCTAATGTGTTTTGTTGACTTTACTTCCTGTTTTCCGTGTCACCTGTGTTCACCTGATTAGTCTCACCTGTGTCTCGTTACGCTGTCTCGCCTCACCGGTGTATTTAGTCTGTATGTTCTTACTGCCGGTTTGTTTGCCGGCCTTATGGACTTTGGATCTTCTTCCTGTTACACGTTCTGTTGGCTCTGTTTGCTGGTTTGGACCTGTGCCTGCATACGTCAGCTCTGGCTGTTCCCCTGCTTGAACTACTGTGACACAAGTAACCCCAAATTTCTCCACTTATTTATTCAGTTTCTTCCTATAATTTGTCACTTGTATATCCGATGTTCATTACATTCATGTTTAGTTGTGATCACTTGCCGAATACTTCAACTCTGTGGCTTTAAATGACCGGATGTTGTATCATAAACACATCATTGGATTAGATAATGATTATGGATGAAGTTTATGACACTACACAAGATCAAATTACTGTTGTTAAACAGAAAAATACTGTTTTAGTTGCTTTAAAATCAACCGCGTTCATGCAGTTTTGTACCCAAACCGAAGTGGGAAAAAAATCTCTCTGCTCTGACAGCATTGAAAGGAGGCCAGTTCTGACATGTCGAATTTCACCCACGAAAATGTCGAAATAACATAAAACAGCTACAGCGAGCATGGCCTGCTGGTCTGACAGGCCGGGGCTGCACTTCTAACTAGCTGTTACTGTATGAGTACATTTTGTATTGCTTCAGTATAATGAATTATGACATGCACCAGTTTATTAATCAGACGTGTCCTCAAAGTAGTCCTACGTGTTGAACTTCTGCAGACGAGGACAACAAGTTTTCTGCTTCTGAGCCGTTAATCTGACAAAGTCAAACCCTCCTGCCAAAAAAAAAACACAGACCAGATTGCTACATCGGTCAATCATTTAACAGACGTGTGTAGAACACAACATGAATACAGCATGGACGGAAATATCTGGTGTAAAGCCAACAGGTGATTTAAATGCAGGTAATGATTTTACCTTAAATTGTGACAGTTCTGGTCCAGGGTAGAGGACGCAGGTGAAGGCACAGCGACTCGCCAAAACTTGATAACTGCCCAAACATGCAAATCCAACACGGCTGAGGCAGGAAGCAGGTGACCAGCTGCTTGATGCTTGGCTACATGTTTACAGAACAGAGTCATGAACAGGAAGAGGTTAGTGGCAGGAACACTGCTGTCATGACAATGATGTGCCGGTAAAGTGAAAAGGGAGAGTGGCCTGTGTGTGTTTCCTTGTCACTCTTGCTCATGGTGCAGTGTCAACAGATAACTTTATAGTCACTGATGGTGATGAACCTACAGGGAATTATCAGCTGCACCTATCAGCTGCAGATCATTGTTTATCTGTCCGGCCACAACTTTGCGCTGTTGTTTCACTCTTGCAGCGTCTTAGATCTTTCTTTTCTCCCTTCAGAACCAGACTATCAGCACAAACGACTGATTCTAACATCAGATCCCAGAAGACTCTTTAAAGACATCAGCTGGCATTACCAAACACAAAGCCATAGACAGAGACTGCTCTGGACTTACCGCTGCATGCAGAGCCACTCCACAGCGTTTCAGTTTGAATGAGTCAGCTCACAGTCTCCGGTTCCGCTGCGTCACGGCTCCGGCATCCGGCAGCAGAGCAGATTGTGTCGGGAAGGAAATCGGCTACAAAATACAAAATAAAACCGCGGTTGATTTTCAAAATAAAATACTCCGTGTTCACCGCGGATCGAGTTTCATTACAAGAACACGTCATAAATGGGCGGAGCCGACCTGAAGTCAACAGGTGAGAGGTTTTCGGGTGTGTGTTCACCCCGTCGACACCACGGATGAGGAGGAGTTGATTCTATCATTTATGACGCCTCACATCCTTTTTATAAGGTCACCAAACAAAAGAGATGCCATTGCAGGCGTCAAAGAGACTACAGCCGGCAAAGTTGGCGCGATGAGATCTCGTGCGTTCCCGCGACGCTCGGTGTCCGGCGGAGCCGCACCAGAGCGCATCACAGACGGATTGTGTGAGTTGGCGGACGGCGGACATCCTCCTCATCTGATCATTGCGAAATCTGAAACACAAAACTATTTCAACAACAAGAGGAACATTTTAAAAGTATTACCAGTCCAAAAACAGCTGATGGATGAACGACGGGGAAGATTGTTCACAGATCTGTAGTTGGACCTCTGAGCTGTTCTCTCTTCTGTCCAGCTGCAAAGACACACAATCAACCCTTTCCCCGCCCTGTTGGCCACGTGCACACAACTCCTGTATCCCGGCCTCCTCCTCTCAGCCACAGACAGATGTATCAGATCATCATCCTCTTTCTGCATTTTGTTCTTTTTTTTTGTGTATTTCTGTGTTCCAGTCAAGTCTATTTTTATTATTCAGCCCAACCAAGAGGCTTTACAAAACCCCTGACTACAGACCACACCTTCAGTGAGCTCATTTGAGATGAACTGAGCCTGACCTCGAAAGTAGACAAGATCAGGCGGCATCAGGAAGTAACAAAAAGCTGCAGCTACATATTCTTGCAAGAATGTACAGGAAATGAGTAGCAAAAACGGCGTCAGAAACAACTCAGCCAAATCTAACCAGCGTTGTGCAGCGATGGCTGGTGGCCGATTCTGCAAAGGCCTGGGTCATCTCAACTGAGCCTACAGGCTTTCTGTCCATGTCAGGGCTTACAGAATCGTAAAGGTATTGGCCTTTTATACCTGGTTGATCTTGTTTAACCTTATATCCCTTCCTGTGCTGTACAACATCATGAATACAGGACAGTTATCTGTCTCCGGAGTTAAAAAAGCCTGATTTTTAAATGACCGTGACTTCCCTGCAGATGTTTGGCCTTTAAATCCAAACTTAGTTGTGCCTTAACTTTCAGTTAGCTGCCTAATCATTGATAATCTCATGCCTTGCCAAACCACAAATAAAGTGCAAACATCTGCCATTAAACACAGGTTTGATAATCACCAGCTGGTTTAAAGTTATTTTATAGTCAGACAAAAATCTGTTTAACTATTTAATTCTGTACATATTCCAAAAAGTCTGGACATTACTGATGCACCGAAAGTTTTAACACATTTAAAAAAAGAGAAAATTTGGGAAATGTTTTGTAGTTTCGTCCAACTGCCAATAGATGGCGTTAAAAAGTCATAGTTCACTGATGCCTTTAATGCCCATGCTGTCATGTTTCTGCTGTTGTTTCACTGCTTGGGCTTTACTTCATGTATGTATATCACAAATTAAAGAATCTTCTCATTATGGGACAAGAGTAAATGTCTAGTCTCATGTATCATGATAAACAGGTCATAAGATCTTCTAGCCCGAGATTGCTTTTCTCTCCAACAACACATTTAAAAGAAAATTGATATTTGATGAACTGATACTAAGAAAACACCATCCTGTCATTCTGTGATCAGTTTTCAGATATGAGGTCATTATTTACAGTGACAGTCTAGTGGTGAAGTGAAAGTGGTTGTGTAGTACAAGAACTGATACCGAGATGAGTAACTGAAACTTGAATACGTCAGTATTTGTATGTCATGAAAGAGTCAATGAGTCAATGAAGTTGGAAGTAAAAGTTAAATACAAAATATGTCTTTGAGGTAATGTGAATCCTGAAGAATATTTATTTAATTGTGCGTGGACTTGGCATTCATTGAGACAGTGGTTCCCAACCTGGGAGTTGGGACCTAAAGAGGGTCAAGAGTATGAACAGGTTTAGGATGATAAAAGTCTTTGCGTGATTCTTTTACGTGAACATTGGCTAAGTAAACGATCTCACTTTTTAGTGTGAGTGAACTAAGATCTGTCCAGAGAGTATACAGATGAAAAAACACCTGTCTGGATAATAAAGGAGACGAAATGAGATGGAGAACGAAACAAATGAACAGGTGTAGGTTAGGAAAATAAGGCTGCATGGGAGGAGGTACCAAAAAAATGGGATGCGCCCTCATTGAGAGGAAACAGGTCGAGCAGGCTGGTCTGTTTACTAGCCTGAGGAGTCTCTCTGTTTTCTGCTATAGGAAACTCGAGTCTGTTGAAGGCAAGCGAGTCGTGAGCAAGAAGCCGCTGAGGAGGAACAAAGACAGAAAAACTAAAAGCCATGGCTGTGAATAAATGCATCAAATACCTTCTCTTCTTCTTCAACCTTCTTTTCTGGGTAAGTCTTCAAACATTTGATATTTTACGTCATGTAAACACTTTACAGGTGACGTATGGGTCAGTATTAAGAAATGTTTGATCATCCCTTCTGTTTAAATCAGATTATTCTTCATGTTTACTCTATTTTTGTTCCTTTTTCCATAGAAGTTCTACCTGTTTTCTGTTTAGGTGCATTTGAGAACAGGTGTTTTTAGTTCCTTCTATATTTGAACTTCTATCTTGTTGAAACCGGTGTTTCTTGGATCGGCTTTCAAGTGAATTATATTGTTCAGTTGTTGCTCAGTTCTTTTTGTTTCTTCGGTCACCGGTGAGTCAAACAGGTTTTGTCGGCTCTTAAGCTCCTGCCTCTCCCTCCACAAGCAAACATTTTCTCAGTTTCAGGGCGTGGCGTCCGACATCTGCAGCCTCAGTAGTTTGAATTTAAATGAATGAATTAATTAATGTTGCATGGAAACACAATGGACAGCAGATTGCTCTGCCAGAGAGTGTGGAGTGTTTCATTGTTTTGCTATTTTGAGCCATTCAGCTTAATATTGTTATTGTATGTCTTCATATCTTCTGCTGGGAGTTTCCCATTAAAACCAAACAGCCCATGTCGTTAATCTAGTTGCTGAAGTTCTTGCTCAACACAAACCTGATGGCACTTGTTGCTGAAGGCTTGTTGTAGAAGAGAAGAATAGAAATGCTTATCATTGCTGGGATTGTGAAATGGAGGAGGAGGTGGCAGTTTATCAAAGGAGCCATTAACGCTGGAGCTGATTCTTGATCAACAATCACTTAAACCTTTATCAGTCAAACAACTTTGGAGTTGTTTGAGGGAGTAGGTTTTCAGTTCTTGTGGTTATAGGTTAGCACTTAATAATTACTTACCTCCCTATGTGAATACAGATCATCTAAAGGCGTAGTAACAGCAGGAATTAATGGATAATTAATGGATAATTGGTTCTAGAAGCTTAGTGACAAAGTGAATACTCACCTTGCTAGCATGAGCTAATAGTTAAAACTAGTCTAGTGTCAGCCAGCTACTTCAGCAACCTTTATTTTGTCTCTGTAGTGTGTGTGGATTCAGTTAAAAGTTAATAAGCTGACCGACTCATTAGCTTAGCTCAATTGCTAAGAGGGTCACACAGTATATTCAAAAGACGTAGTTGTACCATCGACTGCATCTGCAAACGTTTACTCTGAGGAGATTAAGAGGTGACACATGGCTAATGATTAGTACACGCACCCGAGTGCAGGATGACGTCATCAAATACCATGAATACCTGAAAATATGGAAAACGATGTTATTTCGTTTTTACTTCATGCTAGCCACGCCCATTTTTGGCACAGTCCCGCCCACTTTTGGTACAAGCTCAGAGCACAGATAACGGTGTACTTACTCATCTCTAGTAACTAAACGTCAGATAAATGTAGTGAAGTAAAAAGAACAATATTTCCCTCTGAGATGTAGTCTAGTAGACTCAAAGTACCTTAAATTTGTTCTTCAGTACTACAGCACTTAAGTAAATGTACTCAGTTACTTTCCACCACTGCGACTTCAACACGTTCTCCACGTCCGACCTCTTCAAGTGCAAACGTCCCAAAAATAACGTGAAAAGTCTAAAAGTTCAAAATAAACCTGCTGCTGCTGTTTGAACGTCAGTCCTGCTGTGGTTATTTCAGTCGCCCTCTCAGGTTCCCAGAAATGATGTTAAATCGATGTTAACTTGATTCTAACCACTCAGTGGACATCATGTGTTTACTAATGATGATGATGATGGTGGTGATGGTGAGGGTGGGGTTGGCTTCTTACTTACTGTAAAGCCTGTTTGCTGTCGTCTCTCCACTTGTGGCTGTGCTACAGCTTTCGGTCGCTAAGTGATGCTGAACATCGGACCATAACGAGCTCTGTAGGAAGAATTCACATACATTTTATCGACTCAAATCTATTTCTGTCTCTTTATTCGTGCCATCATTGTGAGCTGTCGGGGTGTCGACGAGGTCCCACATCCGGGGTGAGAGCACGAGTCTTGGTTTCTGTGGCTGAACACTTAATGGCCTGCGATGGAGAAGAGAAATAACCAGTTATGTGCGGCTCTGTCTCTGTACATTAACGCCTTTTAGCAGAGTGCAGAGATACGCTATGAATAATACATGCTGCGTTCAGGGACCATTCCTGTAGTGGAAAAAGGTGATTCACACGATAGAAAACACACTTTAGCACTGATGAAAACCACACATGGACACACAACTAAACAAGTATGATTGTTGGACTTTACATCCTGAAATCAATTTAACTACTTTTAAGTATCAAACAATGAAAAAGTAAAAATATGTGAGCAGGAAGTTTGAGTTTCAGACAGGACGACGTCAGATAAAACAGTCTACTTAATGTACTTGACTATTTCCATTTTATGCTACACTTTACACACAAAACACGCTTTAACAGGACCAATCATTTCATCATTACAATAGGGCTGGGTATGTTGAAAAATCAATGTTTCTTGGTAAAACATCATCAAATAATAACTAGTACAGGTTTGACACTCTGCATTAGTATGTTATTGTTAAAGATCTGAATATTTCTTCCACTTCTTCATACGATCAGATGCAAACCAAACAGACTTTGTATGTTTAATGTTTAGTTTACAATCCCATCTAGAGTTCGTGTTTAGTTTATCCATTCTGGGATACTTTGTCTTGACTTTGGGACCACGGCTTTTTAAACAGTTAACTCTACTTAAATTTCCCAAACATCGTGTGTTGCGTTCAGGCTGAAATGGTGTCCGACTGAACCAGAATCCAGATAGACCTCAGCGTAGACCACAGACCCTTTGGGACGTCTTTCACAGACTCAGTGGGCTCATGACTGTACACACCTGCCTGTTATTAGTGGCCTGACTGCTGTAATTGTGTGTGTGTGTGTGTGTGGTTATTGTGTAACACAGGCGTCTCGTCTGCACACCGGCCTGAAGGATTTACAATGAATCCTGCAGATCAGTTTCCATCTCTGACTCATTACTACTTTGTTACTCGCTGCCTGTGAGTCACAGCTGAGGAATGAAACGCCCACCTCCGGTTTAAAAAAACAGAATGAGCAACACTTCAGTTTAATGAGCTCCTAATTATTATTATCATCATCACACCTTATTAGCTGTTAGCCAAGAAGGGGGAGTACTTGGATTGCAGTTAACAACAGAGATTAACTACATCTACAGGAACCAAGAAGGGACAAAGTTATGCTGAAAACCTCTTCCAGGTGGTACAAACATTAACACTCCCCTGGTCCTCTGAGCTAACATGAGCTAACAGCAGCTACAGTTGGAAACTCAGAGGGAAAACCAGAAAACATTTTCTCCATAAAAACCAGTTTCACCAGAATCAGTGAAATAGTTGGTGGTGTGTTACGACATAATCTTGATAAACTGTAATTATAAAACATTTCATGGGCGACGTGCGCTGCAGGCATCGAGGGTGTGTTTGTTTTTTAAGACCCGGGCTGAGATCACTATGTTGCTCTGCAGGTTTGTGTGTTTTGGCGGAGTTGATACAGTGACGCAGGTTTGAATGTCTGCTTTGAAAGTCTAGCATTGTGTAGATCGCAGCCAACTGAATACTCCTCCCCTCACGCCTTTCTAGAGCCAATGTTTGGTTTGTCTGTTCTGGGTTACTGCAGAAACATTTCAAAAATACTAACTCTGTACTTAATGTTACAGATTTTTCTAAGGACAACCAACATTTTACATTACTCTCTAACAAACACGTTTGCCTCTTAAAGGGATAGTTCAGGTAATTTGAAGTGGGGTCGTATGAGGTACTGATCCACACTCAGTGCGTTACTTACAGTAGACACTGGCATGGAAACTAAGCAGTGTACTGCTGTGGATGTGGGCGTAAAAAAGTCAGTCAATATGAGTCTCTGATTTCATCGACCAAAATAGTAATTTTACCCCCCCAGAACAGGTGAGTCGCTGCCCTGATCGGTTAGTTCGTGAGTGTAACTTTCAGATCCAAACTATTAACACTAGTTGCTGTGGATTGATGCAGCTATTGACCAGCAACTCCCGTGTTCTGCGAGGTAAAATCACAGTTTTTGTCAAAGTCTGGTGGCTTTAAAGAGAGGAAGGGCCGTCTGAGGGCCACGTAAAGTGGTTAAAATATTCTAAATATAGCGTACACTTAGTTTCTTAGTTTCCATGTTGGTTGTCCGGTGATGGCGACGTGAATCAGTACTTTTTTTTTTCAAATAACCTGAACTATCTCTTCAAACCATTGTTGGGGAAAAGGTTGCATTCATTCAACTTAGAATTTGGATTACTTCATAAATCACATCCATGACTAAATATTTAGGAATCACCCAAACTTTCATACATTTGAACATCTATCCGAGATCTACATCTGTTCTCGAAGAAATTCTGTCAATGGAGAATAAAGTCTACTTCCTCATTTAACCAGAACTTCTCCAACAATCCCTCTCACTTCTTATATTTCAGTGCAGAGACTGGCTGATTCATATCTCTAGAAGTTTTCACGTCTTCACATTAGGAAGTGAATGACACTGATCTCTTTCACTTCTATGTTCTTGCCTGAACCAGGTCTGGTTGGTCTAGTTGTGTTGTTGCCTGCACAGGAGGCCCCACATTTATAGTTCCCATCAGATGTTGAGGAGATAACAAAGATCCACACCTCTTCACAGAGGCGTCTGTTGCTCCAGCTTGACTGTTTGTTGTCATTGGAAGGAAAACAGCTTTGCAAGGCTGTTTTTTTTTAAATTTTCCAGTGATAGAGCACATAGTCTCTCCTCCACTTTACAAACCACATTCCAGTTCGTTCCTATCTTTGTAACACGATGACGCATGCTGATAAATGAGTGGCTAAAGATAACGTGAAGATCGAGGAAAAGAGTGAGTTGTGCTGGAGCAGTTTTGTTTTTCTTTAACTATTGTATGTGGGCGGACGTCTCCACAACAAACCCAATGTGAGTGAACTGATGGAGGTCTTGTCCTCAAGCGGTGTTATCACCAGCAGACTGCCTGCCTTTGTTTGATGTTCAAACAATCTGAAGTGTCTAACAAACACCTAAAACTCTGATTGGGTTTGGAGCTGATGTTAAAAGTCAGGGCTGGTCTTTGTTGACTGAAAGCTCAGATAATAAATTGGGTGAAATGGTGATAAATGGGCTACCATAAGTTCTCCTTCACGCTGGGAATGGGAAGGGGAGTGGAGGGGGTCACAATTAGCAACTACACCCTTGGATGGCACTAAATTCTTCAGGAAACATGGATGTCTGAAGCAAAACTTGAGGCCAATCCATCCAACCATAGCTTTGTGAATTCATGGCCAAATGTAGGTAGAAACATTAAATGATTTAGTGACACACAGGCAGCTGGTCTCCAGCTGAGAGCTCTGAGAGTGAATCAGGACCGTAAAGTCGTGGCCGCACAGAAGCCAACAGGAGTTACAGATTAATTTAATGATTCCCTGCAGGTTTGATTGAAGCCTGTCTGTTTGGACAAGTCACCATGTTTGAGGACTGAGATTGAGGCCAGTAGCGAGGCTTAGCCGTGTTAAGCTTTGGCTTCTACACTCGGCTTCAGACTGTGGTGACACTGGTTTCACTGGTCAGGTGTGTGTGTGTGTGTGTGTGTGTGCGCAGTGACGTGCTCTTATTTATTCAGCCTTCCTGAATAAAAGTGCAGTATAAATAGGTTGAGGGTGTGGTGTCCTTACACTGACCACAGAGGTCATGTCCTTTTTTGTTGTTTGTCATGTCTGTTTCCGTTCATTCAGAACTGAAGTTAGTGATCCGTGATTTATTTTATCTGTAGCTTTCAGTGTTTATTTATGGCCTGAAAATATTCACGGACACGGAGTGATTAACGAGTATCACCCCATCGAGTGGCACATGGAGGGACCTCTGAAATACCTTTTTAATCAAATAAATTCAATGAAATGAAAATATATAAATAAGTCATTGTTAAATTTGATTAAATCAAGCAAATTATAAACATTAAAATATAAAATTTAATGAAATAAAAAAGTTAAGTTAATGATGAAAGACTTGAAAGTTGACTTGAATCTACTTGAAGTGGCTTTCATGTAACTTAAAGACACGTTACATGAAGAAAAGTTTATAATATTAACACAGATAAACATAAAGTAAATAAAGTGGTGCATACACAGACCAAACACATGATTATATACAAACAAACTGAGCTCAGGCTGCAGCAGTGTACTTATGTTTCTTCACATGCGTCCACATAATCAACTTCTTGTCATTTGTCTCCATGGGAACGCCTCCGTGTCTGGCCCTGGCTTCTCTCTGCCGTCTGCTCCGAGGATGAAATATTGATGATAATTGCTCACAGTAACCGCTCGTGTCGGCTAATTGTATGAGCGCTGAATAATGCATGTCGCTCATCAATCGTGAACCGAGCCACGTCTCGCGAAAGGAGCCAGAGAGTCCTGATCCAGAGGATCAGCTGCTCGGTCTGTCCTGTCCAGTTTGATTTATCATTCAGCCGAAGACATTAACAGATAAAGGGAATTGTCTCCATCTATTAAATAATATTTCATGACAAGAAAAGCCTGTCGAAGACTTGTTGTTGCACAGAAACACAGCTGTTGTTTGTTGTGAGCACGAACCAGACAAAGGTCCACGTTTATGGTTACAGGCTGTACTGAGGGCTCATGCCGACATCAACACGTTAACACGCTTGTTGCTTGTTGCATGTACTCTAATTAAATTTAATCTCTCTCTTTCTACAGATTAGTGGTTGCATCATCCTGGGCGTCTCCATCTACTTGAAAGTCAGCAAGGATGGAAACCAGGTGAGACTCAAAGTTTAATTTTAACAGGAATCCTCACTAATGCAGATAAAAGTTAAATAAACTTGCGGTAACCAAATTCAGAGACCTGTTGCATGATCGTCACCTTCCACAGACGTAGCATGGTTGGACTTGAACAATCTCAAACCAGTGGCTGTCAGTCTAACAGGAATACAGCAGCCTACCGAGGTGGTTTTCTTTGGCTCCTGTAAAAATATGAATTCACTGTCTTTCACCTCCTCCGGTCTTCAGATCACGAATGAATCTCTTCCTGGCATCGACCTGATGATCGCCATCGGCGTGATCATCATGGTGCTCGGCTTTCTGGGCTGCTGTGGAGCCATCAAAGAGAACCGCTGCATGCTGCTGATGGTGGGAATCATCACGTTACTCTTAAGATATTTGAGTATTTCTGACTGCAATCATTCGATTTCATAAACAGCATTCATCCTAAACTTTAAAACAAAAGAACCAAAATCAGCCTTTTATCTAATGACGCCTGAGATAGATAAAGGCTGCAGCATTATGGTAACATGTTTTTGAAATTTTGTTGATGTTTGGAGAGAACTGAGCTTCTAGAAAAGAGTTTGAAGATCATTGTCATGAAACTGATTTGAAAATTTCTGTCTCTGTTTCCTCAGTTCTTCATCAGCCTCCTCATCATCTTCATCCTCCTGCTGGTGGCAGGCATCTTGGGAGCCGTGGGTGAGAAGAAGGTAAAACAGGAAGATGTCGGCGTCCTCCCGTCAGCTTTCAGTGTCACGAGTTTGTTGGGAGGTTGATTCTGTTTGTGTCTGTGCAGGTGAAGGACTGGGTGAAGGAGCGTCTGCAAAAGTTCACCCCGCTGTCAAATCAACCACAAAGCGTGAAAGACGACCTGGAGAAACTGCAGCGGGAGGTAATAAACGCACACATTTGTCCATGGAAAAGTGAGGACCTGACATAACTATGTTGACGTCATAGTCCCCAGAAAGACAGAAGTACAAGAACACTTACACACAGCTGGTGTCATTTAATAAATAAACTTGAATAAAATCAGTTATTTGCTCGACAGTCTTCATTCTGAGTTATTAACAAATGGTAACGCTATTCATCCAGAGAACTGGTGCCCAACCTGTGGGTCCTGGCCCCCATGAGGGTCGCCAAAGCTTCACAGAGGGACGCAAGGTTTTCTTGATTTTAAAGCGTAAAAGAAAACATTTAAAAAATATATACAGTTAAAGATAATAAAAAAAAGACCTGAACATGAGTTATAGTCACAGAGCCCTCACTCTCTGCTGACCGGCCTCATCCTGCATTAGAAAATAAACTTTATTCTCCTTTTGAGCCTCACGTTAAACATCGCAACATAAGCACAAAAATAAACATCCAACTCGGCATTTGTTGGTTAAAACAACCAAAGAACTGGTGTGATTGTTTATGAAATACATAATACAGATAGAGAAGTGTATACAAAGTTGCAGGAACTTCATTCAAACTTCCTGCAGTTATTGTTTTGTGGGTCACTGTTCAGTTTATCAGCTGTTCTGTTCTGTTGTTATGATACGAAGCACACAGAAAATGTCAGTTTACTCAGTGATAGAAAAGATTTAATCACTCATCTGCTGGGAGAAAATGAATATTGAGCACAATGATGATTTGTTTGAGTAAATTATTTATTTCAGGGTATAAATCAGCATCCTCAGACAAAATGACAGTGGAAATGTTAAGTGCAGCCTATGAAACATGAACACTGTACTTAGCATCTGCTAAATATATTGATATACTATCAGTTATACTGTCGTTACCATGGTGAAGCACTAGAGGGCACACATGCATCAAACTGCCATCAAGTTTCTCTCAGACAAACCTCTTTAAATATTATCAGCAGTTAATTAATCGTTAATTGTTTCAGCTCTTCAGTGTGGCAGTTTGTGTTGAGCCAGCTCTGGACAAACTGTAACTGAGGAATCGCTGCAGTAATTACAACAAACGTGTGTGTTTTCCTTCCAGCTGAAGTGTTGCGGTCTTGTGAACGGACCAGGAGACTGGGAGAAGATTCCCGACTCCTGCCGCTGTAACGCCACCGACACAGACTGCAACTCCAACAAAGTCTACTCCACGGTGAGCGCACGAACACACACTGACGATGACTGATGTCTGCTTCAGTTCATGCTCATGAAGACAGACAGAAGCCACTTAACGTTTATAGGATTAAAGTTTTAATATCACGTCTGAATGATCATAGAAAGTATCAAACCATGTGACGCACAGTATGACGATGTCCTGGTCTTGTCCTGCAGACCTGCTCCGTCAGGATCGTCACCTGGATGGAGAAAAACATGGAGGTGGTGATCGAATCGCCTTTGCCATCGCCATCCTGCTGGTCAGCACACACACACACACACACACACACACGTGTCATGTTAACAATCATTCAACTATTTTCAATGTTTTTGGTGACCTGACGTGCTTCTTCTCTCTCTGCAGATCTTCGGCATGGTCTTCGCCATGATCCTCTACTGTCAGATCGGCAGGAAGGACGCCGTTTCAACCAACGCCTGAACACCAACGCTGCTGACCAGCAACGGCCAATCAGCAGTGTGTGCCTAAATGAACCCATGTAACATGTATTCTCAGTGCTTCTGTAACTTACCCTGTGCTTTTACTGTGAAGGAATACACTGATTTTGTTTGAATTTATGCGTCTTAGATGCACACAAATAAAACGGTTAGTTCTGTTATTATATATAAAATCAGAGTGTTCCTTTAACTTTAAAGAAAACGTGATTTATGGACCATTTACCAAACAGTCATATCAAATGAACCTATATATCAAGTAAAACAATAACATTCGGCTACCTTTCTGTTCAGATTTTGGCCTAAAGAACGTTTAAAGAAATTATTGTCTTAAAAACACTTTGGTGGCAGTGTGGGGCTTATTTAGTACGGGAGCTCATTACTGCCAAAAAATTAAATAAACACAAAGTTAAGTACGATTAAAAATTAAATCTTCACATGCATAACTCAATATGACTTTATTGACGTTTAAACATTGTTATATGTACTCAAATGTGGAGTCTTTTTTTTTTTTTTTGGCCAAACTTCATTGTTTAATTTTTTTTCCTTTTTTGTTTATAAACTTTCCGTGCGTTACGTGAAAAATGAAAACACCAACTCTGTTATTATTATTATTATTATTATTATTATTATTACAACAATGAAGTACTGTGTCATAGGTTTTACAAATTCATGAGTTGTGTTTCTGCAATGCCATTTTTTTTTGTTTAATAGTTTTTGGCAGGAATGGGCTTCCATAGTTTGTCTAAATATATACTGCTGTAACTGTCTGTCATGTCTGCTGCCATTTATTTTGGAGAATATTACCGAATAATCCTCAGGAAGTTCAAGCTGTGGCGTGTGCTTGTGTCGTTCTAACATACCTCCGTAAAGCTTTGTTTTTATATATATATATATATATATATATATATATATATATATATTTTATTCATTCATATTCATTCCGCCAAATCTCGACACTTTTCATATTAAGACTCTATGACATCTACAGAGACCCAACAATTGAGAAAACAATATTTGCTTTATAAAAATAAGCCTGAATTAGACCACATTGTGACATCACTCATTAACTTGTGTAAAGGTGTTTTTTTTTTTTTTTCTTGTTTCTTCATTTATACATTAATTTCTTCGTTCTTTTTTGTTTGTACTGGCACTGGTTGAAAACTGTAAGAATGTTTTTATTGTGTATTTTTGTCACCTCGTTGAGTTCAGTTTGGGACATCGAGTGTCATGCTATATCACAAGTTCTCCAAACATTTTTTTTATTTTGTGGTCGATATAAACTAGGATATATTAAAAAAAAAGTGAATCAAGGGGAAAAAGAGCTAACTTTACCTTCTTCAGACGTTTTCTTTGGACCCCTTCACCTCCACTCGAGGACCACACTTTGAGCGTCACTGATCTGCACCCTGATGAAATATAACAGAGGATGTCGTTTGTTCGTTATCTTGTCACACTGAACCTGACGTGTTCCTGTGCGAGTGCCTGCAGCCTGTTGTTTAAAATGGTTTTATCACCGTTCCAGCTGTCTAAATACAATAAATGATGAAGGCGAAGCCGTCTGGGTCTCTCTCTGTCACAGATGAAGTGCTTAAATGTTGAATTTTTCTGATAAATGCCAGAAGTCAGTTTCCATCCTCACGATGATGAATCCAAACTGTTCTTTTATTACAGGAATAAAAATCCTCAAGTGCCTAAAGTTCACTTCAGATATATAAAATGTAAATAATTCAATTTAAACGTCCGTTTACGAGTTTCAGAGGAAGGAAACTGGACAAGAGACTGAACGAACCACAAGGAGTCAAAAGTTCATTGACCAGGAGTCACACAACTAACTCTTAACATGCAACTAACAAAGACTGAGATGCAGTGAAACCTCTGAGAGACGCACACAGTTTAACATGTACGGACAGAGAAAAATGCTCACGTTCAGGTTCCACAGCATCCTCATGTTTAAGCTGCATCATAATTTAGTTATGCATTACACTTATTACATATAGATTGAAGCAGCATTGGGTAGGATGTCCCTTTAGATGAGTAATCTCGACAGTGATATGTCGGTTCCGGCTCTGGGTCCGGACTCTATTATGGACCCGTGTTCCAAAGTAATGAAGCTTCTGTTGACTTTGTTTTGGCGCTGGGCATTCAGACCTGCTGTAGCACGCAGTTAAAACCAGCACGCGCTGTTCAGACAGTTTGAACAGCGCCCTCTGCAGGCTGTGATGTTAACTACAGTCCACAGTAAGAAAAAGGTTGGATGGAACAAACTGCAGCACCTCTAATGGATGTTTCCACGGCACACGCTGGGCAGTGATGGATGAAAATGTTCCAGTCGGCTTCGTCACGTGTTCGTGCGGCGAGCAGCTGAAGTGTCTGTCATTGTTTATCATCATCATCACCACTGTGTCGGCTAATACGGCCAATCGTGAAGATATTTATACTGTTTGGAAACACACCGAGCGTCTGCTGAGAGACCAGCGGGAACAGTGTTTATGACTGTCGCTCACACACACACACACACACACACACACACACAGTCAGTCGGTCTGACCCCTTCAGTTATTTTTAGTCTAAAGTCAACACAGCGCTTTGCTTAATGACTCTATTGAATTCCTCTCTGTACTTTTTGATTCTATCATATCTGTCCAACAGAGACGTTTTGTGATTGTTCGATTTCATCCGCCTCAGTCCAGAAACATGAATTATTACTATTAAAGCACCACTTCGTATAAATCAGTGTTTGTTGTGATTTGTTTTTCTCTTCTTAGCTTCCTCCGTCAGCGTCCTCTTCACTCTCCTCTCCTCTGCCATTATGTCCACAGAGGCTGCCTGCTCCTGTTCTGGCACGACACTGGCTCCATGCCCCGGGCCTGTAAACCTCTTCTTCTTCTTCCCATTGGTCCAAAACGCTCGTGGTACAAACAAAAAAGTTCTTGTTGTCATCAAATTATAGATTCTTCTTCGCCTCCTTACACTTGTTCTTGTTTCTCATTTTCCATCCTTCACTACCTTCTTCCTGTCTTTCCTCCCTTCCTTTATGTCTGCGTCTCACTCTTTCATTCATTTCCACTTAATTAACCTGGAGTGACCTCGTTTCCTCTCTTTATTTCTCTCCTCTCATCCCTTGTTTACTCTTACTTGTTTCCTCTCCTAGTTTCTTCTCCTTGTTTCCTCTCCTCTACTGCTCTCCTGTTTCTTCTTCTAGTTTTTCCTCCTCTTGACTCCTCTCCTCGTTTCCTTCCCCATTTTTCTCTCCTCTCTTTTCGTCATTTTCTTCTTATTTCCTTCCCTAGTTTCCTCTCCTCCCTTCTTTCCCATTTCCTACCGTTGTTTCCTCTCCTCTCTTGTTTCCTCAAATAGTTTCTTCTCCTTGTTTCCTCTCCTCTCTTCTCCTCTCTTGTTTCCTCAAATAGTTTCTTCTCCTTGTTTCCTCTCCTCTCTTGTTTCCTATCCAGCTGATCTTCCAAACTTGGTCATGTTCTTGGTTCTGCAGCCAAACACTCGAGGTTTAAACAACATCCATCACACACACACACACACACACACTCTCTCTCTCGGTCGGCTCTGGTCTTTACTCTGTTTCTATTTTAGCCCGGCTCTCTCAGACGGCGGTCATGGCTCGCTGCAGGAGTTACTTACGAGGGCTCGCCATCTGCGTCACGGTGCTGCTAATGGTAAGCTAACAGCTAACTGCTAAGCGCTAACGGCTAACTGCATGTTTGGTTCTGATGGATGTGACAACGAGCAGTCGGGACATTTATCAGACAAAGAAAAGAAAATTTAAATTTGAGCCTTTATTCAGTTTTACTGAGAAATAAAACTAGAAGTGAAAGAAATGTGAGGATTTATTTGCTAAATTGTAAAAACACTTGAATGTTTATAGATTAATTATATTTAATTACTTCATGAATTAATAAGACACATGACTTATAATTTGCATTTTAAAACCTGTTAGTTTTTCTGGAAGAATTCTTGGTGTCAGTATTTAAGTTAACGCTACGCTGATGACACCCCGTTTTATGTGACTTTACTTTAAACTTATGTCTTTAGCTTGAATTAAAATATTTTATGTCCATTATTTAATTTTTATTTTTAGCACTGTTGTATTGTTTTAAATACTT
This sequence comes from Miichthys miiuy, assembly GCA_036365135.1. NCBI lineage: Eukaryota > Metazoa > Chordata > Actinopteri > Sciaenidae > Miichthys > Miichthys miiuy. The sequence continues at coordinate 667,144 of CM071604.1, read as the reverse complement.
TGCATTGACTTTTATCTATCTTATTTTATTGCTTTTTATCCATTTTATTTAATTATTTCTCGTTGTTTTAGTTTTTAGTGTTTGCTCATGGTTGGAATTGTTGTGTACCTGATATTAATAAATAATAAATAATATTATAAAGAGTACAGTCTAGACCTGCTGTGTCATGAGATTTTTAGGATTTGGCACTATATAATTTATATTTTCAGGGAACATTTATCTCCAGTTGTTTTACTTTTTTCATTTGTGCTGCCTAATTATCAGTTTGTGAGTCACATTTATGAAATGTGCTGCACAACTTCAATGAATTGAATTCAGTATTGACACAGGTCAGACAATGAGCGATGGAAACATCCAGAGATGTAGATTTACGAACAGCGTCGTGAACATAGATAGACAAAAATGTTTGTACAGGTCGTGTTTGTGAAATTACATTACATAACAATATGTGTTGTGTAATTAGTGCTTAATCTTTGTTTAGGTTTTCTCCATTTCCTCTTCATCCTTCCCAATGTTTCCTTTTTGTTTCCACTCATTCTGCTTCACATTGCTTATAAAATATTCAGATCTGAAAACACCGGAAATATTCCATGGCAGCGCTTTCTGTTTTGGTTCCTGTGTTGTTGTTTAGACTATATCATTAGATTGCAGTAATTATAGTGCACGTTAGTTCAACACTACTGTGCGACTTTCTTTATATACACACACATATGTGCAGCATGTTTTTTATCTTCATATGTCCACAAGAGATTTAGTCTTATTTCCGTGATTCTTTTTTGCAGATATTTATGTTAAATGTTCATGACAGCATAAAATACACCCGATACCAGAAAACGTATTTAATATAAGAATATTGACTTTACTTATAATCTGCGATCAGAAAACTTGACTGCCGTCAGTTCCCAGCTGATGGAGTCTGATGAGCGTCTCTCTGGGGAAAAACAGTTTCACAGGAATGCTGCTGCTGTTAAAGACTTCCTCCTTCTGTGAAACACAACAAACTCTCAATCACTGCAGCGTATTCCAACTTTTCTTTAACCTTTCCATTCATTACCTCTGCAGGCGTCCGGTGTGGTGATGATCGGTGTCGGGTTTTCCTCCATCGACGGAAACATACCGGTTGCTGAGGTAACTAGTTATGTCAAAGTGTTACTGCTGCCTGCTGGTCTGCTGGCTGAACACAAGTTTGCTTCCAAATAGTAGATGTGACACAATTAGAGGAAATTAAATGTATAAGTGATGAACTATTACTGAATATGAAATTATATGCAAGGAGAAATGTAATACATTAAATGAGAGAGAAGAATAAACAATAAAATAAGTGAAAAAAACAAAGAAATATAGATCCATAGGTATAAATAATAATAATAAATAATATAAACATTTGGACATTTAATCAGAAAATCAAATATTTGAGGTTTAATTTAGGTTATTTTTGTGTTTGCATGTATGAACTTCACATGACAGCAAATCTACCTTTCTACTAGTGTCTTGTTGTATTGATGCATTTTGGTCCAACTCTATAGGATTTATTGTAATGACAGCTGTTTGGTTTTTCTACAGTAGATCATACGTTCATATGTCTGGGCCTCATTGCATGTTATATCTCTCCCTGTAGAGCTTTGTTCAGTACGGGGGAATACCAGTGATGCAGTGAACGGTATACTTATTTTTTAATCTGCGTTTAATCGGTTTCTTAATCCGCGTCACTGAGTATTCAGTGAGCTGAATTTCTTCTCCATGAATGGCAAAGACAGTTTTCATGAGTGGACGGACTGAGGAATAAGAAATACTTCACTCTAAATCCAGAGTTACGTCTTTATTTATAGATCATGACGTCAAGCAGCAGATGTTAAGTGATAATGTGAAAACACTACTGGTCCATTTTTGGGTGAGTAGTCTGACATGTCACTGTTTATAACGCAGAGTGTTTATCCTTTGCTGGGCTGCTGAGGGCATAAATCTACACACCTCTCCAACACTTGGCCACACCCCGTTCACTCTGACGCTGGCTGTGCTCGACCGTAAAGATCAAATATTAGGACATAAAAACAGAAGTGCACTCTCTGCAGCGTGCAGACTTCCCTTTTGTCTGGCAGTGGATGGTGGTAACTCGTAATCTGAAAAGAGATGGACGCCGCTCAGCTGACAATACTTCCTGTCAACATTCATCAAGTGTGAGGAGCTATTTTTGGCGTCCAGGGTTCTGGAAGTTGTAGTCCTGTCCACCGTTTACAGCTGGAAAACTTTACACATCAGTGTGTGTTTACAGGTAGTGAGGTGTGAACATTTTCCTCTGATGTTTCCTGATGGACGGTGAAGTAAACTGCTGCCAACTGTAGCTGCTGTTAGCTCATGTTAGCTCAGTTTGTTAGCCGGGCTGCCCGGACTGTGAGCTCAGAGCACCGAAGGAGTGTTGGTGTTTGTACCAAGGGACCGTAGAAAAGATGAGGTTTTTAGGCCCAGGACGCTGGCGGGCAATGGAGCTGGCGTCATGCCAGAACAGGAGCTGGGCAAGTGTGCAATGGCACAAGAAGCCGCCGGACAAGAGTAAATCTGGGACTGACTTTTAGTGGTTGGTGAGAGCTTGGTGAAATAAAAGGCTGAAAGACAGACGCCGAGCTGGGCTGACTGCTGCTGGACTAGTTTTTGATCATAAGTAATGTAATCAGAACAAATACTCGAGTACAGCGGTCCATATTTACCACGGGTACTCTCTCTCCCTCTCAGCTGTTCGACCAGTTGTCCAGTAGCGATGGTTTACTGGTCCTGCAGGTGTTCGGTCCAGTCACGTTGATTTTGTCCATTCTGGGAATTTGTGCTGCGATGTTGGACGCCAAGACTCTGCTGGTGGTGGTGAGGCACACACACACACACACACACACACACACACACACACACACACACACACACACACACACACACACAGAGGGGGCGGGGCTAACCTGTGGTCATTTCCTTCAGTTTTCTGCTCTGATATTCGTGGAGTTTGTGGCTGTGATGGTCGTCGCCTCGCCGCTGGTTCAGGTCCAAGCTCAGGTAAGTCTTTGTGTCGTTCTGCTCAATAATTTATATATTATCTATAATCTGTATGGAACCACTCGTTCACTCACTGTTTGACACATTTATTCACTCTGGAGCTTTACTGTTCGTCCTGTCGGTCTGTTCTGTGCTCTGACCTACAGATGGACAGTGAGGTGGACGAGGTGTTTCTGAACGTGACTCCTCTCCACAGGGCGGAGCGCTACATCCAGACTGAACTCAACAAACTCCAGAACTCGGTACGAGACGAAGAAATGAAGTACATCTAATAATAATAATAATAATAATAATAATAATAATAATAATAATAATAAGTCCAATTTAAATTAGACCGAAGATAACTCGTCTCGTCTGTCTGGTTCTCAGGACTCTTGCTGTGGTTTGAGGAAGTTCGAGGATTGGGAGAATCAGCTTCCTGCCTCTTGTTTGTGCACGCCTCCCGCCTCCGACCCGAGGTAAGAAAGCAAAACAGAGATGTAACTTTTGAGCTTAAGACTGCAAGTTCGTTGACGAGTTTCGGGAAGAATTCATAGATATAGAGAGTTTTTAGAAGACTTGATGAGTTGGATTTTCTCTTTAAGATTTTGACCTAAAGGTTTCGAGCAGTCTTGAAGAATTGCGTTTTGTTCTGTTGAACAGAGACACACACTGACATTTTTAGGCTCCTGCAGCTGGAAGGACAAAAATAGTAAAATCCCCTTAAGAGAGTATTTTTGTTTTTGTGGGTCTTGGTTGCGTTCCAGAAACGCTGCTTCAAGTTTTGTTCTTTTTCCCGTCTTTGTCTCGCAGTTCTCGGCCTGGTAACTCGAGCTCAGGGGGGGACTGTGTGATGGTGGGCAGCGATCACCGCCCTCCGAGCCCACAGGTCACAGATAAAACATGGGTTCACTCCAAGGTAACGACATGACGCCAAACTGCCGCCTTCTCTACGATGCAGCACATCTTATGTGATTTGCTTCATACTCAAACTAGGAATATTCTTAGTGTCTGTGGAAACAGACTCACGCAGGTCTTTACATGCATTGTGCTTTTGTTACCACTAGATGGCACAAAAGATTCTTTATTTAATGAAGACGACAGGTCCAAGTCATGAAGAGCAAACGTGCAGCAAATCCAAAATATGACGCCTGCATGTGCAGACACACTGACCTTTGACCTTACAGGCGGAGTGTTTTAGTCTATGCTGACCTCTGACCTCTGTTTGTGACCAGCCCTGTGGTCCCATCCTGAAGAGCTACCTGAGCTTCCCCATCAAACTCAGGATAGGAATCATTTCAGCCTTCGCCACCATTGCGGTAAAACTTTCACATCATTTCCATTTTTCTGTTCTGTGTTTTAACTCTCTCTCTTTATTACTTTAAAACGAGGCGAGTTTACTTCACATGGATTAGAAGGACTAAAATATCAGACTCATAACTGAGCTGCAGAGTTTTTGGTCTGATGAATACATGAAGCGGAAAATTCTGACAAAAACTGCAAGATGATGACCGAAAGAAGAACAGAGATCAGGAATAACGGATACGCAGTATATGTATACGGATGAAAACGGGGGTTTTCTTGAAGAGTTTGATGTTCTTGGAAAAGTTTACAAGCCTCTAGAGAAGTTTGTGTGTTTGAGGAACCTTTAACAGTTCTGTGAAAGTTTGATTTTCAGAATAGTTACAAGAAGTTCATGAAGGTTTGCAGAATCTTGGAATCTAAGTAAGGTTATTTATTTCTATCAGAGTTTCTAGAACGGTGTTTACGTTTCTGCAAGTGGTCTTCATTTCAAGTTCAAGTTTCTGTGTTCTAAGTTTCTTGGACAGTTTGTGATTTTCTGGATGTGTGATGAGTTTGAAGTGGTGATTAAGGTTTCTGGAACAGATTCGTTTCTAAATATTTCATACATTTATTTATGGAAGTACAAGTTTGTAGAGAAGAGTTTCCAGAGGACATACAAACTCTCTAAGAGTGTCTGATGCTACAAAAGTTTGTTATTATGTTTCGATTAGCTTCAAGTATATTTAAAGTTTCTTAAACTGTGTTGGCAGATGGCGGCCATTGCTCTGTGTCTGGCGTTGGGTCTGGAGAAATATTGGAAGAAGCCTCCGGTAGAAACTACAGTCGACGACTTCAACAGAGTGAAATACGAACCCAAACCCTACCTCACCTGACCTCTGACCCCGCCTCCACCTGAAGCATCAATCCAAAATGCTGGTGATGATCGAGAGTTCAATAAAACCACATCAAATTCTTTCATAACAGCACGTTGATATTTGACAGCGACTTCCAACTACGACTGTTATTGTGTAATAATGGGACGTCTCTAAAGATGTCAAAGGTGCAATATGTAAAAATGTTTAGTTTGAAACACACACACACACACACACACACCTCTAAAATTAACAGCGTGTAAAGAAATACGATATGCATGCTAACCAGCATAGCTCCAGCCTGCACTGTCTTGTAATAGACGCCGTAGTGAATCACTGTAGTCTAATAATACTGAGGTCAGTTTATCTCCTGCTCAGCCTGCCATAACCCGGACTCAGGCCTCTGGAGGTCAGAGCTTCATGCCTGAACCTGCCATGTCTTCAATGTCCCACCAGAGTCCTAATCAATGTAAATTACCTTGGTACTGTATTCCTTGTTGTCAAACTGGCTGGGTTTGTTGGTAGTGCCGGTTCTGTGCCTGCTCGCCTCGCTCTGTTTCCGGTGCCGGTGATACGCTGCCCCCTGTTTGTTTGCAGTTTGACAGGTGTCCACTTCTTACATATTGCACCTTTAGTCAGACCTTTGGGTTTTCTATCCTGAGCTGGACAAAACCAGTTGGGGCCCCTTTAGGGAGGTCAACAATTCGAGACGTTATGTCTGGGAAGAAAACAAAAAAGGCAGCGTTAAGCTTTTGAACAGATATTTGAAAACTTTATCCAGTCGTGATGTTTGTGTGATATTTTGTAAAATGACTCGAGCAGCGACAGAAACAGACTTCTCTCAGAGAAGAGGAGGACGAGTGGCTGCTGGTTGTGATGAAATGTTTGGCTCTCATCTTCGAAAAGCGATTTATCAATAAAGTTTATTGTGTCAGTGACTTTTGTGATCTTTAGTCGTACTTCCCCTTTGCTGCCACATGATGGCAGTAATGAAATTAGACAGCATGCAGCAGGTTTCCAAATTCAGTCCAAATTCAAAATACTGGAGCGTCACCTCCCCCCATCCCCGCTCTGCAGACTCCAAGCTCATGCAGGTATTAAAGACAGTGAAGCTTAACATGGTTTATTTCATGAATCAGCTTCTACTTCTGAGTCTGAGGCTGCAAAAGAATGACGAAGAGACGGAGAGAGTGGATGAAGATGTTACACAGTTTCACAGCGTTTATGATCAGCATAAATAAACTCCTCTCTAGACGCAACTCCGGCAACATTTAAGAAAAAATAATCTGGGAATTTCGAGCTAACCAGAGAGGTGTCTTCGGAAACTTATATGTGGAAAAGTCACCGCGACCTTGCCAGTCCTCCCAGATAACAGCCTCCATCTCAGTGTCTTCAGGTCAGACAACCTGACATGGGCAGTGAGAACAAAAACACAAACAGGCCGTCCGGTCCGGCAGGTCAGAAGCAGAAACATGCCGACTGTAGTGCTGTTGAAGGAAAAGCTCGTGTCACAGCCGAGTGCGTTTCCTTCGTCTCATTTTAGGATTTAATACAATAAATATCTGAAAGTGTCATGACTCACTGTCAAACTAAAAGTCATTTCCTGGATTATATTTTAGTCTCGGAAGACATAATATTCTGTCTTGCAACAGCTGCAGCTCATGAGGCCACATGTGTCACAGTTCCAGTGAAGTCTGCACTGCGAGCTGACGGTAAGTTCGGCCTGGAGGTACCGCCCATGAGTTTCTAGAACTGGCTCAACAGACGAGAGCGATTCGTGCAAACCCTTCATTACTTTCCCTTACAGCCCAAGCTGCTGCTGCTGAGTCAGAGAGGTTGTTTGAGGAGACCTGACACTATTTTGTGTTGATTAATCGTTAAAAATAATAGAAAGAATGATTATGTAACAGGAGTTCAGGGACATGATGTAACAATAGATCTATTCAGTGTGAGCAGAGCGCAGACATTCATTTACTGCTGTGCATCTCCTTTACAAACCGACAAATACAGACAAACACCGTGAAATCAATACAAATGAGAATTTTTTTTAAATCCTGGAAAGTACAACCAACAACACCTGAAGCTGAGACCTGCTGGGCTGGAAAACGTGTCGAAGGTCTGACCCTGCAGACATCTCTGATCTCTGATTCTGGTGAAAAAATGCTGCTTGTAACAAAACGAACCATCAAACATGAACGCAGGGTTACAGGAGGTGGAATGTGTTGTGTTATGTGTGTGTGAGTTCATGTTACAGACCATCACATCAGAGCCCAATAACCCGGAAATACCCAGCATTCCTTGTCACTGACATCATCATGTGAGCAAAATACCGTCTCAGCCAGTGTTGTGGGTAACTTTTAACGCGTTACAAAGTAACACAGCTCGGCTGTTTGTCATTGAGATGTTATTGTTTGTGTTCTGTTATGGTTTTTGTTTGACAGACAGGCGGCTGTTCACGTTTCTGTTCGTTGGCTGCTCGTTCATTTCTGAATGCTCTGAATCTGCTACCTGTTTACCTCAGACTGTTTACACGTCAATGCACTTTCAGAACTGCATTCGCCTCTGTTCTGACTGATCAAAAAACAATGAATGAATAAAACTATGTGGCGTATTGCTGACTGTCTTTCCTGTTGTTGTCCTGCACAGTTAGTCTGGTTGGATTGGTTAGTGCGAGGCTGCAAACGGCTTTTCATTTGTGGGAACGCACGAGTACTCTAACGCGGTACTTTTATTCATAGGTGACGCTGTAACGTAACGGATTACTTTTAATTGATGGTAACGTTGTAACCTAATTAACTACTTTCCAAAGTAACTATAGCCAACACCGGTCACACCACATAATTCAGCTCTGTTTCTGTTCCCCACTGCAGCTGCCGTGTATGAACAGTATGTCAAAACTATGCAATAGATGAACATGTTGAACATGAAAGATTGTGTAACTTTTCTACCACGAACTCACAGAGTTTAAATCCTGCTGCCACACTGACTTGTAATCAGGTTGTTGTTTGTAGCTTATGCTGGACGCCCAGAAGAGTTTCCCCCCCTTTCCAGCCTTGAACTGGAACTTTTGGTCATCAGTCAGAAACTTTGTTCTGCCCATTTCCTTCCCTTTTCTCAGTTTTCACGCTCAAACCTGAACAACACACCCACTCAGTACGAAGAAACAAAAGACGGCAACACTGGGACTAAATAACCAGGCAGGACAAGGCTGCACAGGTGATGCTAGTCAGCAATCAGAGACAGGTGAAACCAGAGCCGTCCCATAGGCTGTGCAGCACTAGGAGGCCTCGCGCCTTCAATCCTGCTGTGTTTTTATTTATTTATGTATTTGTTTAAATAAATACATTAGTTGTGTATGATTTTGTATCAATGACATGTCACATAAAAGCCTCTGAGCACGTCCGAATCTCAGGATGTAAACGCACCGGACCTCTTCCAGGAGTTGAAGATACTACGAGAGATAATCCCAAAGGGAGCAACTACAGCAATGACAACACTTCGTTACCTCAAAGGGATTGAAGGAACTTTCCCTAACTGTGAGGCTGCGCTCCGGATCCTGTTGACTTTTCCAGTAACGGTGGCATCGGGCGAGCGAAGCTTTTCAAAGCTGAAACTGATTAAAAACTATTTGCGCGGCTCCATGTCACAGGAGAGACTGTGCGGGCTTGTCCTGCTATCCATTGAAAAGGACATTGCATCCAAACTGGATTATAGAGATCTTACTGCTGAAGGAAAGTGACCCTGAAGTGATCATCTCATTTGTTCGGGTTAGTGTTGTAAATAAGTTGAATAATAAGTAAAATAAGTTGTGTATAGTTGTAATTAATGAATGAAAAGTGTCCTAATCTGCTTGTTTAAAATGTCAAGATGCCAAAAATAAAGTGACTGAACTGACTTGATGTACTGTCGTTCCCTTTGCATCATGCATCCATGTCAAAGAGTCAAAGGTGAAACAAATCAGATCAAAAAGTGGCGGGAAAACAAAGGCAGGACACACACACACACACACACACACACACACACACACACACACACACACACACACACACACACACACATTTTATCCAAAGTGGCTCACAGGGAGTAGTTTGGGCTTTGGTATCTTTCCCAAGAACACATGCAGACTGGAGGAGCCGGGGATCATGACCTGCTCTACCTCCTGAGTCACATCCGCCCACACACACACACACACACACACACACACGGTGTGGGTTTGAGGGGGTGTGGTCTCCGCCATAAAACCCACAAACACCACATAGATCCAGAGCAGCTAGAGAGAGCAGACCCTCTTTAAACCTGCAAACCTGCTTCTACACTGTTGAACTTATTTACTACTATAATTATGTATGTGCAAACTTATTTGTTATGTGACCCCGACCGAGTTACAGGATTGTTCTCTTTTGATTTATTTTGTGTGACGTTGATGCCGCTTGTCTACTGACACTTTACGTCCAATGCATTTCTCAAGTCGAGCGATGTCAGTTGGTTCCTTTATTCTCGTCTGATGTATTTTCTGTGTAAACCCCAAATTCCACTGGCCCCGGTTCAGAAGCGTCCCAGAAGTGGGCCTCCACTCGGCTCAGCGTGGCTGTTCTTATTTTCGACGGACGCCAAAGTCTGGAGGGAGAAACGCTTCTGAAACGCTCCTGGGGGGGTTTGAAGTCGATACAGGACGGACCAAAACAGCTCGGGGGGGTTTCCTTACCGAACCTTACTGAACCTTCACCTCCATCCTGATCTTCTTCTTCTTCTGAACCTTAAACCTCCACTGTTGTCCCAATAAAACACTGATGTGAGTGTTGGAGCGGGTTTCTTAGAAGAAAAAAATAATGTTATTAAAGATTGAAGTCTTCAGTAGGAACCAGAAAGACAAACAGAAAGTATAACTGAAATGTTTCTTTTGGCTTTTTGGGGATTCTGAACTCAGGGTGTCGAATTACTTAAAGATGAAACTAATATGGAAACTTCTGGCTTCAAACTAACTGCTTGCATACCTCCTAAAGATCCCAGTGATTGGCTGCAGATCAGTTCTACGTGTTGTACCTCAGCTGCATAAACTGTGGAGGAAGTTTATTAAGGCACACACACTCTCAACATCAGCACTGTTTCACTTCTTTGTCTGCTCAGACTCAACCGTTACAAACTGAACATGGGAAAAGTTAACGGATGCCTCAAGTGCATCTTTGTCTTCTTCAACGTGCTGTTCGCAGTAAGTAGAAACCTTTTAAAAATAGTTATTAGTCTTTGTTTGTTTTGTTTGGTGGATTTTTTTACTTTTGTGTTTGAAGAAGAAAACTGCAAAGATAAAGATAAAATATTGATTGAATGATTTAATGATGAAGCATCATGTTTGTGGAACAAAAAGCAGGTCCAGATTTTCTTTTAGTTTCATTGCTTAGTTCATGCTCACTTCCAGTAAAGAGGAAAACTAATGAAACAAATAAAGAGAGAGAGGAACGAGCTCCAGACCGGACAACTGCAATGCCCCCTACGTCGGCCTCAGTCAGTCCTCAGTTTCTCGTCTCCAACTTGTGCAGAACGCTGCTGCCCGATTTTTAACAAGCACGTCCAGACAAACACATTCCCCCTGTGCTGTCGTCACTCCGCTGGCTTCCAGTCCGTTTCAGAAGTGATTTCAAACTTCTGTTGTTAATGGCTTGGCCTCCTGTTACTTGTCAGAGATTTTTAACTTTTTGCAGTTGTGCAGAGCCCTGCGCCATGTTTTTTTAAGACTTAAAGGAGTTTGGATGTTTGCAGATGTTTGTAGTGTTTGTGGCGGCCTTCAGTCGATCAGCTGTGAGTCCGTTTTTAAAGCTCCGTCTCCCTCTAGTGTCTCAGTGCAGAAAGAACAGATGAAATAAAAACCAATATGGAGACTAAACAGACGTTTGATGTTGTGGAAAAGTCACGGTTTTCTCTCTCCAAACAGTTTCCAGCCACTTACAGCTTACAACTTTTCCAAGTTCTAGTCTTGTGTCCCTGTGTTAACCGTGCAAAACTGTGTAAAACATGATCATTTATCTTTTTATGGAGAACTGAGAATTGTTTGAGCAGCTGTGACCATCCCGACTTTTAAAACCCCGTGTTCATATTTAGATATATATGTATATTACACAGTCTTGGTGATATTGTTGAATCATCTTTGTCCTTCTACATTCATATTTTCTGTTACGCTCACTCTTTGATTTTTCTTCTTGAAGAATCAGTATTTCGGTGACCTCCATACACTTGGCTTTTATTTTGTTAAACTCACTAATGTGATGTGTTCTCAGATCCTCGGGGTGCTGCTGATTGTTTCGTTAGTGAAGGACACCATCCACAACGCCCAGGTAAATGACGACAACAACAACAACAACAACAGTTCCAGGTTTTACAGAATCTTCATGGAAATCTTGCATTAATTCAGCGTTTGTGTTGCATCGTTGTCAGATGTCGGGGGTTGGAAGCCCGAGCATGAGATGGGCTTGGGTGTTAGCCGTCAGCGTCCTCGGCACCTCCTGCTTGGGAATCTTTGCAGGTTGCTCCGAGAAACCCCCCCTCCTCAAAATGGTACGTACCAGAGCCCACGTCAATGTTCATTTGATGGTTTTGTTGGGAAATCCATCCATCGACAAAGAAATGTGTCACGATATTATTAAATATTGCTCTTTTTCATGTACAGTTTGCAGGCTTCATGGGGTTTGGAATGATCGTCATGCTGATCTTTGGCATCTTCTTGGCTGTTGCAAGGAACAAGGTTATCTATCTATCTATCTATCTATCTATCTATCTATCTATCTATCTATCTATCTATCTATCTATCTATCTATCTATCTATCTATCTATCTATCTATCTATCTATCTATCTATCTATCTATCTATCTATCTATCTATCTATCTATCTATCTATCTATCTCCAAGTAAACTAAAGTTTGCTCATGTAGCTCGATGCTAATGTTATCCCTGTGTACTCTCTCTTCTTGTAGTTGATAGAAGAATTTAAGACTGACAAAATGGTGGAGTCCTTAATGAAAGAACCTGATTTCAGAGCGAAGCTCGATGAGCAGCAGAGAGAGGTAATATTGTCCGTGTACCATTAACCGTTGTGAGTGTAGAGTAGCTAGGCTGCTTCGTTCCTCAGATGAATGCTTACAGAAACCCTTAAAGAGGACTGGTGTAGTCGTTTTTCTTGCATTATCTTCAGTTCTCTCGCCTTTTCCACCTGTTGAAACTCACTCTTTTGTGGTTGCAGTTCAGATGCTGTGGAATTAGTGACGCCTCGGACTGGGGTGATCAAATCCCAGACTCCTGTAGGTGCCTCTCTACGGGACCTGGATGTCAGGCCAAACCTCAGGTAGGTTTCTGTAGAAGTAGCATCAGGTTTGAAAGGTTTCATATACCAACTGAGATCTTATGCTTAAGCTGCAGCTCACATGCAAAAGTAAATGACTATTTTTCTTCTTCTAATGACCATATTTTGCTCTTTTTTCTTGCAGGGATCAAAAGGCCCAGACCAAGTCTATAGAAAGGTATTCAATCAATCAATTAACCAACCAGTGCATCCAATTCAGCAGTCAGCAATGCTTCCAGATAATAACCCTTTCTCCATCTCTTCTTCTGCAGCCCTGCACTGACATACTTTCACCGCTGAACCTTTTTCTAGTCATCACAGTGGGTTTATTGTTTGGATTGGCTTCCATCGCAGTAAGTTCTGCTGTTGTCCTCCTTTATGTTCTTAATTATGTTCTTATGTATTAGGATAGTGTCAACAACAATCTTTGGAGATCTGTTATCAGTATGGCCACAGAAAGGTTCAGAGGAGGGAATTTCTTATGGAATGACCAGCCTCTGTTCCTGACAGTTGCGGCGTCAGGAGTTTGGACGCACATGAAACCCTGAAAATATTGTTTATTTATATAAAGATGGACGACATAACATCTCTGCAAAAGTGAAATGAAACGCCTCAATCGCCCCCCTGGTGGCTGGCTGCAGTCTAGGTCATGTTTGTTTGAGTTGATTTTCATAAAAAGTTTGGTTTTAATCAGCTATTTGATGCTATGAAGATGGGTTTAAAAACAAAATCTTGATTTAGCAAATTTAACTTTTTATTTGGTGCGACAAAATTATTGATGTATATTTTTGATGTTCTAGATGAAGTAATTCAAGTCAAGTCGAAGTTCTAAACTTTGCATTTTGGAGGCCTAATGAAGTCATTAACATCTTAAGGAAACTAACCTCCCTCTCATTTTGGGTATGTTGGGTTCAAGCAGAGGCCTAAAAAAGAGGCTGGGGCTTAAGCTCCCATCCTTGGGTCAGTCGGGTTCACCCGGGTTGGATCTTACAGACAGCTCCTCCATACCAAACTGATGGATCAGATCCAAACTATTCAGGAGACTTCTGTATTCTAATGTTTCTATTTTAAGAAAAACTCGTAGAACCAGCATCTTTGAGCTCAACAACTCATTCAGCTCTTAAATGAACACTCTGTGGCCTTCAGTCAGCATTTCATTTGGAGTTGTTTGCAGTGCGGATTGGACAGATGGCTGCTTGTTGCTTGCTTCTGGTGTTTGTTCAAGGTCGTTTTCTGTACCTGTCACCTGTCTAACTGACTACCTGTCTTCATAGTTGATCGGCCTGCTGATCTCCCTCCTGATGGTCCATCAGATCAAACGCTACGACAACACAGGAGCATCCATCATCATGAAGAGCTACTGAAGGGACCTTTAACCTTTTTAATGACTGCTTTTAAGAGAGCACGAGTGAAATTAGCAGACGGAGGGATGACTAGCTGCCTTTTTATTGTAGAAAATGTATAAAAATGTGAATCATTGTATCTCTTTTGTGTAATCATGCTGTGTATTCTTATATTACAGCGATGTATCGAAGAAAAAGAGTTTCTAAACCAGTTTCTATCTCTCTACATCACATAATAAACCGGCAGGCTGCCACTAGATGGCAGTACACACCAGCAAGTGACTCAGAAGGCTGCATGAGGAACAGTTTACTTATTATTAGGGATGCACCGATACATCGGCTGAACATCGGTATCGGTATCACGTCCTGACTGGACATATCCTGTATTCTGTGATTTTCCTCTTTTCATTTCTAACCGGCCCGTTTCAGTTTATGCTCGTACACGGCCGGTGTCTCCTCTCTGTCTCTCGCTCGCTCCCAATTCACACATATATACCGCTAAAAATAAATGTGATAGTATGAAAACATTACAAGTGAGAAAATGAAATGAAACATTGTAATAATTGCTGTGACCACAGCTGGACACGGTGGTCTATAACTGTCGTTTATATGCAGATTGGTGTCCGAGGTATAAATGCTCAGAAATCAAGTTTGTTTAATTTTAATATGTTGTAAGCTCTAGAAGCCATCAGACACATATATTTAGTTAAAGTCACGGACTGAGAGACGTGTAGTCTGAATGTAAACCTTCTCATTGAGGAAGCTTTTGTTTATCAGGCTAAAACCACTCAAACAATTTTGTTGGGCAGTGTAAGTACTGAAAAATCTTTTCATTGATTAGTTAGCCAGTCTCAGAGGGGTTTGAAAGTTACTTGTCATGTGAATTAAGGTCATATTAAATGTAAATGTTTTTGTCTGACTGAATTTGTGCTCATTCAAGGATCGTATGACGAAGAGCTGAAAGACTTTTCAGACGGTTCTGTAATGTTTCCGTGGCACAGAGGGAATAAATAACAAAAAGAAAAAACACGGCACGACTCCGGGTGTGTTATTGCTTTTATTTATTAGTTAACAGTAATAAGTGACAACAGACGATGATTTGTGACCGTAATGTTTTTAAGTAGAGGTTTCCTGCTTCGGCTCAGCAGCAGATGCTAACGTCCTGTGTTTATAAATCAAACCTGTTTCTTCATTCGGGACATTTTATCTGTCATGAAGTGAGGGCTGACAGGAAGTTCAGCCTGGTGCAGTCCTGAACTCTGCTCTGGTTTTCTATAATCCGCTCGACAAATGAGACTGACTCGTCCAAAGCCATCTCTGGGATTATCTTCACTTTCCTGAATATGTATGATCTGTCTGAGCACGATCAATCCTGCAGCTAGAGGACACGATATTTTGTGTTCATCAGTTATTACAAACGATAATGGAATGATGTAATTATTACGGAGTTCGGAGATATTGATTGTGTGTTCAATGTGAGCACAGACACAGTATGTATGACGGGTGTGTTTCTCCTTTAAAAGGTACACAGGTACAACCAAAGTGAAACCAACAAAACCTGATCAGAGACCTGCTGGGCTGGAAGATATCTCCAATGTCTGAACCTGCAGAGATCTGTAAGTTCTGCTGACAACAGACGAGATAAAAACATGCTACACGTTAACTAACCGCCTGAACCTTTACTCTCCGTTTCCCTTGCTGTGTTTCCAGCTGCTGTCTGCAGATGTGGTTTTGTCTTATCACGGCATCGTGGACATGAAAGTTGCATTTCAACCTCCTCGTACTCTGACTTCCCCTTCACGTTCTTCTCATCTGCCTTCAGAGAGAGATTGAACTCTCCCTGAGAGGAAATCAAGGCTTGGACTGTCGTAGAAAAGCCTGTAATAACCTCCTGTTTGTTGAGGACAAAAGTTTGTGAACACCCCAACAAATCTGTGATGAATAAGTTGAAGATGTTCAATAAATGTTTACCAAATCTGTTGAATATGTTCAACAGATTTGCTGAGAATACTTTAACCTCAGTAGGTTGGTAGGTATTTGAATGACTTTTACTTGTAATGTATGATCTGAAAGTCAGCTGGTTCGAACTCTTTTGAAAAATATCTCACAAGGAATTAAACTAAATATACTAAATTCACAAAAGATTCTCCTTTACTCGTGTCCCAGAGTGTCAGACTCTCCCGTCTTCACCTCCTTTCCCACTTCATCATGTTGTCACAGTTCAGTGAGCTAACCTGTTGTAACTCATATGTTTTCCTCACATCGTGAATGAAGGTGTTGTTTGTCTTTCACAATCAAACCGTCTCTTCTGATGATCAGCAGCGTCCATTTTTCATGAAACGAAAGTTAAAACATGAATGAAATTCGAAAGCAGCTTCTGCGTTTTCAACGTCCGACAGCAGAGCAGGTTCAGTTTTCACTCAACGGTTTGAACAAACTGCAAAAAAAGTCAAGTTATATGCTGCTTTTATTTCAGAACAAGAACAAAGATTATTTCTTTAAATTTGTGCAGCTCTGACGCCCCAAAAGAAGCCACTCTGTTTTAGATTCAAATGAATATACGCACTCAGGACATTATTATTTAAATCTAGTAATCAATCAAACTTTTCATACAAAACACGTAACACAAAGTGCTTCACACAATAAAACCCCAACATCCACCCATCGACTCCGACTGAAAATGGTGTAACAGATTAAAATACATAAACAGAAAATGTGTATGAATAAATTGTTCAAGTAAAAGACAAATTAAAAGGATAAGTCTTCTCTGATGCACCCAGGCGTGTACCACAGTGAGAACAGACTGTAATCTAGACCAGTGGTTCGAAACCTCAGTGTCGAGAACCGCAATCAGGCCAGATGGTTTTGTGGCAAGGAGCAAGAAACAGGAAGCAGCTGTCTGCAATGCCAACCCTACTGTGACATTTAACAAAGAGGACGAAGCCTCAAAAACTTAACGCTATGACTAGAAGGTGTGCGTATGTCGTCATGCACAGGTTCCCGAGAAGCCGTTGTCAGTTGCCAGAATCTGTGAATGGGCTCGGGTGGGGCAGGCTGGATGTAGCCCAAGAAGCTTAAAACGTCTTTAGTGCACTCTCTGCTACGCACCATGAGCAGAAGCAGAGTTACATTACATTGTCTCTTCTTTCATGGTCATTCAGATTATGCCTCATTATGCCCCAAGACTCTTTGCTTTCCGTGAAAGAATGACGCTAGAGCTGGCGTTGATGGCGGTTCCAGGATGTTTACCCGATCTACAGTACTGTTTGAGCTGCTCCTCTTACTGTGCTAAGATATCAGCTGACTGATCAATACATGTATTCCAATCATGGGGTAATAAAGACCTCAAAAAGCTCATTCATTTCCTCTGAGATGCATTTTAAAGAAGTGAAACCTCGTCGGTAGCTAACGTCGGTCATGGGTTGCCAAATGGATGAGTGGATGAGATAAGTATAACCGGCTGGATTGCACACAAGGAGAAGTTAGACGAGAAAATGACGGCCTTCGATTACATGCTGACGGTGACACTAAAAGTCAGCTTTCATCTCAGAAGAAACAAAACCAAACACTGATTCTAGACAGAGCCTTCTTTGCTGTCTGTAGGAGTCTGTAATTGTTTGTGGTTAACATTAATCAGTGTTCATTAAATGAACACCAGTTCCAGAGAGCATGTAGACTGCCACAATAAAGTAATATCCTGCATTTTTATTATTATTAGAAATCGTGTCACAAGAGTTCGCCATCGGAGATGAGTTCTGATTCAGACGCCACATCGGGTAACGATGGAATTTGTTGGCTGCATCCCATCAGCCATTGTGCCTGCAAATTGTTTCGTTTGGTCGGATCAAGCATGTTTAGACTGTAAAGAGTCGTCGTGAACGAGCCGGTTCAAAGAGCTGCGAACGATGGGAGCCCGGGTCACGTCCACAAAGGATGTAATGAATAGTTGAAGTGATGTATCTGTACACATACGAATCTCAAGTCAAAACGGCGCTAAATTTGTCTGAATTATAAAAAGTGGTAAAATGAAGAGGCGTTTGGGAGTCGAAAGAGCCGGCTCACTAAAAAGAACTGGGATTCCCATCATTAGAGCCGAGATGTCTATCTCCAGCTTGTTTCGACGTGCGCTTAAGGGCCAGACAGTTATGTCTGTTGGTTAGTTTTTCATCTTTTGAAATAGAGCATGCTCATGGGAACATTTTTATGTGCAGTGAATATGAGTGGTAAGAGAAAATCCCCATGCAACTGATGACATTGCGTAACCATCTGATAAACCACTGCCCAAGCTGGGAGTTTCCGGGGGGGTTTATCCAAACTTTCTGCAGGTATTGCACTGACTGTTTGGGCTGATTGTTCAGTCAATCAGTTGTTCTGCTCCGTTATTGATATGCATTGAATATAATATGAAATATCAATTAAATATGACAGAAAAGGGCTCGCAAAGTAAAAAGGTTTGTCGACACAGAAGTTAGCCTCCAGAGGTCGTGACAGTGATAGA
Organism: Miichthys miiuy; assembly: GCA_036365135.1. Taxonomy (NCBI): domain Eukaryota; kingdom Metazoa; phylum Chordata; class Actinopteri; family Sciaenidae; genus Miichthys; species Miichthys miiuy. The sequence continues at coordinate 648,799 of CM071604.1, read as the reverse complement.
GAGCACGACAACAGCTGAACTGCATTGTGCGGTAAACGTGTGGGAGCATCTACATTCATTATGTCTGCTTTTATTTACACATCGGTCTACCGTCATTAGCATGCTTATGATGAAACTTAACCCGGCTCTGTGCCAGTGGACATAGATGGAGACGCGCAGCAGCAGTAAACAACTCAGCTAATGTGATTTTAGCTATCAGTCATCTGCAGGACAGACTAAAAGTGGATATAACACAGTTACACAACCCCCCACAAGCCACAGACTGCATACACTGAATGAGTTATCTCACTGTTGCCATAGAACCAAAGGTGCTTTGGACATGTGGCACTCATGGGCACTTGGGTTGGGATCATCTTGACACAATCAGTACTTTTATCACTCGTGCTCGTGTCATGACAGTTTGGGAGTCAGAAGAAACTTACTGTTGTCTAAGACCTGTAGAGTTTGAAATATTAATGCAGCGACAGACACGGAGACAACAGATGACTCTTCACTTTTATGGACACGCTGAAGATCTGTCAGTTATCATGCTTTCAGGTTTGGTTACAGTGTGTGATTTTATTTATCGTCAGAATGACAAAAGAAGTTAAAAGTAATACGTGCTCTCGTTTTTGCATCTCTTTTTTTTTTTTAGTTCAGTAGATTTGCAAAAATAACAAACTCACAAACTGTTTCCACATTAATATGATCCTGGTGATAATCCACAAATAAATTTAAAGGAAGTCTATTGTTTCCGGGGAGGCGGTTATGAAGCCGTTAAAAAAAGATGAAACTGTGGGTTGCTACTGACAGGAACATTTCCCCAAAAGCTGAATTTTTGTAGAACTGTGTGTACTGTGCTTCCTCTGCGCCCAGTTAACACACTGTTGCACTAAAAAGTGAAAAAGAAGTCAGAGTTGTAGTACCTACAAGACATGGTGGTAGCAGATACAGTTGAAACCAGAAGTTTACATACGCTGTATAAAAAGACACACATGCTTTTTTTCTCACTTTTCCTGTCTTAGGTCCGTTAGGATTACCAAAATTATTTCTATTTGCTAAATGCCAGAATAATGAGAGAAGGGTTTTTTTATTACTGTCTTCAAAGTCAGAAGTTTACATACATTTCATTAGCATTTGGTACCATTGCCTTTAAACTGTATGACTTGGGTCAGACGTTTTGGATATCCTTCCACAAGCTTCTCACAATGTTTGGCAGGAATTTTGGCCCAATCCTCCTGACAGAACTGCTGTACCTGAGCCAAGTTTGTAGGCCGCCTTGCTCGCACATGCCTTTTCAGCTCTGCCCATACATTTTCAATAGGATTGAGATCAGGGCTCTGTGATGGCCACTGCAAAACATTGACTTTGAGCCACTTTGTAACCAGTTTGGCAGTATGCTTCGGGTCATTGTCCATTTGGAAGACCCATTTGCGCCCAAGCTTTAACTTCCTGGCTGATGTCTTGAGATGTTGCTTCAGTATTTCCACATAATGTTCTTTCCTCATGATGCCATCTATTTTGTGAAGTGCACCAGTCCCTCCTGCAGCAAAACAACCCCACAACATGATGCTGCCACCCCCGTATTTCACAGTTGGGATCGTGTTCTCAGGCTTGCAAGCTTCCCCCTTTTTCCTCCAAACGTAACGATGGTCATTATGGCCAAACAGTTCGATTGTAGTTTCGTCAGACCACAGGACATGTCTCCAGAAATGAAGCTCTTTGTCCCTGTGTGCATTTGCAAACTGTAATCTGGCTTTTTTATGTTTCTTCTGGAGTGATGGCTTCTTCCTGGCAGAGTGGCCTTTCAGCCCATGTCGGTACTCGTTTCACTGTGGATAATGTCACACTCTTACCAGCTTCAGCCAGCATCTTCACAAGGTCTTTTGCTTTTGTTCTTGGGTTGATATGCACATTTCGGACCAAAGCACGTTCATCTCTGGGACACAGAACCCGTCTCCTTCCTGAGCGGTATGATGGCTGGACATTCCCATGGTGTTTATACTTGTGTATAATTGTTTGAACAGATGAACGTGGCGCCTTCAGGCATCTGGAAATTTCACCCAAGGATGAACCAGACTTGTGCAAGTCCACAGTTCTCTTCCTGATATCTTGTCTGATTTCTTTTGACTTTCCCATGATGTTACACAAAGAAGCAGTGTGTTTCAGGTGTGCCTTAAAATACTTCCACAGGTGTGTCTCTAATTAACTCGAATGTTGTCAATAAACTTATCAGAAGCTTCCAAAGACATGACATCATCATCTCGGCTTTCCCAAATTGATTAAAGGCATAGTAATCTTAGTGTATGTAAACTTCTGGTTTCAACTGTATGTGTTGAGGTTTAGAGTTACCTCCTCTGTCGCTGATGGACGGTGTAACACTTTTTAGACAATAAAAACCTTTCCCCCTGAGCAGCTGACCTACTTTCACTTTACTGTGTTTAAGACAGTGTGGTTTCAAATGCAGGGGCTGCTTCTCACCAAACCACCTCAGCACAACCAACTTAAGAATCATGTAAAGACGTAGCTCTCTGAACTGATCATGAATTTTATCATTTCTACCAAATTACATAGTTAATAAAAACATTCAAGCACTCTCAGAAACTATGCATAGTATATCAAACTGCATCACGTTTACATAATGTGTTCCTGTTTTTCATACTTGGAGCATTATTTGAATAAATGTCGATTTTGTTTAGTTAGAAGTTCAGTTAAAATTTCATAGAAATGAAAAAGATAACAAATAACGTAAAGTGCAGGGAGGCAGAAAACCCGGATGGACTTATTGAAAGCCTCCACTTATAGTTCAAATTAACATACAGAGAATAATATAACTACATAAAGTAATGACAATAAAAAACTTTTTGTTTATATATATATATATATATATATATATATATATATATATATATATATATACACATATTGTCCTTGCTGTAAACAGGATGCCACAAATCTTGTGCCAGTCAGAGCAGTTTTCTTTCCATCTGGCTTTTAGTGTGAAAACCACAAACACCTACACATGTACGTATACGTACTAAGCTGTGAGAAAGTGTTTAAGAAAAGAAAATTCAACAGAAGACCTCCAAATTTCCAAAGATACGAAAACATGCTCGGTTGAATTTTGGGCAGATGAATGTTTCTTTAAACATTACTGAATAGTAATGTGTAGACTTTATTGTTTATATTGTTTTGTTTAGAAACATGACGAACGTCTAACTAAACATGGATATGGTATGTACACGCTACATCGTGACATTGTAAATATTATTTTAATATATAATAATGTTAAATGTCATACGAAGTCAAAGTCAGTGACAGTTTAAAAAACAGTTTACATGTCACAGACGAAATATAGAAATTATTTAAGGAAGTCAAAAAAACAGAGAAAACAACGATGTTAAAAAAACAGTTACATTTTAGACATTAGAAACGGCCTCTCTTTGGACGCAGCCAAGATATTTATGCATGCTATGATTCTTTCCCATGTGTCTTATTGTATTACATGTTGGGGGCAGGCTGGAGAAACAAACATAAGACCTCTAGAATCCATGTACAAACAAACTCTAGACAAAAAGCCAATGTGTTTCCATCCCTGTAGGGTACTGGAAAAATACAATTTACTGAGCTTTGATGGTTTGGCCCCTCCTCCACTACGTGACTTTGTGTATACTCAGTAAGCTCTATTAGATCCTCCAGAATATCCTCTGTATACCATTTCGTCGCTCTGCATTTGGGCAGTCAGCCTTCTCTGTGAAAGCTCTACCTGACGATATAAAGAGCTGCAGCTCCATCAGTACATTTAAAACCAAATTAAAAAGTCTGCTAAAGGATACTCAGCTCTGTAGACACTGACATTGTGGGTGTATGTTATGCGCTATTGTGTGTCACTTTGTATTTTGTGTCCTGTGTGTTTTTTGCTTTGTGCTGTTTGTTGTTGTGCTGTAATATGTTTTAATTGTGTCTGCAGATGAAAAGCAGCTGTAAGCTAACTCTGGTGCAGTACATCAAATGTAACCGTTTATGTTTAATACTGTACACGGTCCCATTAAATATGAACAGTGAGGTGTGTTTAATCAGAGGTGAGTTTTATAACCCAGGTGTACCTGCTGCAATGAGAAAACAAATGCAAATAAACCAGACAGCCGTCACAAACACCACAGCCAAAGACGAGTATCAGGATCCAGAGCTGTGTAGGCGGACGCCTCCAACCTAGTTCTAATTTTTATACAACTCACCTGTATGCTGAATTAAATGCATGGATGCTTTCATTGACAGTGGTTGCCATTACAGGTTCAACCTGCCTCAGCTCCACACACAGTCCACCTCTTTGCCCATTTGTGGACAACACACTGAGCTTCCATCGGCTCTTCAGTAACCTCTGGGGGATTTCACGGTCCGTGGCCTCGGACATTGAATCTTTGGTTCCGGCTGATGACGTCTGTAATATAATTTGACTAGATCACTGGAGATGGAACACAGGCACCGCTCGCCGTGTTCAGTGTTTTGTTTCAAGCACTTCCTGTTTTATTTTGTACTCACCTTTTCCCTCCTGTTTTCACTCACCTCATGTATAAAGAGTTGTCTCCCTTCGTCTTGTTCAGTCCATGGATGTGTTCAGGTGTTCAGTCTAGTTTGAGTTGTTGTTTTTGAGAGCGCCTTTTGTTAGTTTCTTGGAAAAGAAATACTTTTTGTTTGATTACCTCGTGATCGGAGTCGTAAGAACTGTGTCTCAGGTCGTGACACACGTGAAGTGACGCCGTGTAAAATGGCTCACGTGGCCCTCAGACTTTCACCACATCACTTTCATCGTAAACTTGGCTTATGTTAGACCAAAAGAATTTCCCTTCCCTTCAGCCTTTATGCAGCATTGCTACTTTTGTTCATTACTTTCTGTTTCTGTAAAAGCAGAAGTCAGATGCACAACTTTGATTGGTTTCATTTCTGTCCATCAACATCTGGATTTGTTCACACGTCGAGCATGGATGGATGTGACTTCTCCCCTGTTCTCCACCCTTTCCCTCCTCTTTCCCGCTGAGCATTTACTCTTAATGTCAGGCTCAACTGTGAACATCAGCAGGGTTGGAGAACCTGATTCCTGAGATTATAAACCACCCACAACATGTACTACTGTATCTGACACCGCTGGCACCCATTTCTGATATTTTGTCCACCCCTCGTCCCTCTGAGAGCCGTCACGGGGGCACAAGCGGCATATTGTTTTGGTCTTTTTTCTCTGAGCGGTCAGCCGGAAGGATCGAGGTATTATCTCTCTCACACACACACACACACACACACACACACACACACACACATTACATAGACTTGCATTCATATCCTGCGGACCTATCCTAACCATAAACATAACTAGTACTGGCCTCAACAAAATCTAAACTAACCCACAATTAAAATTTTTACCATCTGAGGACGGTCCCCACTTAACTGAATTTTAGTCATAAAAGGGTCTCTGTAGGTAGCTTAAGTCAGAACCCACACACACACACACACACACACACACGCAGACAGGGGGTGTGGTCCCCTCAATAAGACTGACGGTAAACACTTCATAGATCTAGAGCAGTTAGAGAGAAGAGGGCAAGTTTTTCCTGTCCCCCCTCTCTGTTGTTGTGCTTTGGACAAAAACCTTCTTTTCTGACTTCTGCAGCTGCTCCAAACTTATTTGTAACTCCACGTGGAGTATGTCTTATATCTGCAGACAAAAGTTGAGAAAATGTTTGTACTTCATTGGAAGTTTGAATATATCTCTTTGTGCAATAATAACTTTAATGATGTCTTCATGGCTTTAATTTCTTTCCCTCCTTTTTATTATCTTTATGAGTTTCCCATCATATTTCCTCAGGTCTGTATAACTGATATGAATATGTACTGAGCTGCCGGCAGTTATAAGAGGAAACTGAAAAGAGGCTGTTTGTTAACAGTCACTGTTCTTAACTCTCAGTTTGCTGCTTCAGTTTCTTTTTACATCTGAGCTCTACAAAATATTATTATAATAATAATAATGTAAAGATTTTTCCACCAATGTTTTCTCATACCGAAACATGTTTATGTTCCCATGACAGGAACCTCTTCAATATTATATAAATTATGAATGCTGTCTAACAGCATAGCATGTTGGCTGAGTACCGGACGTCCGATTCCGACAAGATGAACTAAATCCGTAAACTTTTGTCCTCAAACTACTTTCACATTCTCTTTTTGTCAAACGCTGCACATGAACTCGTTTTAACTTGTTTTGACATGTGTTGTGTGAAGCGTTTTTACGTAAAGCTGCATCAGTCCCGTGAGTTCTGGCGTAGATCCCAGTGTTTGGTTTCAGTTCAGTTCTGTGTGTCGTAACTCTGTGCCACATACTTTCACTGTGGAGGCAGCTTATCACACACACACTGCTTCACATCATCACACACACCACATCGCTTCACTTCTTCGTCTGCTGAGAGAACGACTGTTAAAATCCAAAGATGGGAAAAATTAACCAATGCCTCAAGCGCCTCTTTATCGCCTTCAATACGCTGTTTGCAGTAAGTGGAAACACTTTTTAATGATTTATCATTTCATTTCTTAAATTATTACTTATTACAACTAATTAATACAATTACTTTCTTTTTTTTATAGTTTAGTGTTTAAAGATGAAAAGTGTTTTTTTTCTTGTGATCTTTTGTTAAACATGTCAGTTATTATCCAGGTGAAAGAAGAAGTCCGCATTTCAAAAAGATTTACTTACAAGAAATAGAGCAAATAATATAATAAGTAAATAAGTCTAAACTCCTATAGTAAGTATATGACGTGACAAATAACACTAAAAAAACATCAGTGTTTTAAATTAAATCAAACAAAAAGGTGTGTAAAAAAGAGCGGGTCCGTTTTTTTTTTTTATTGCTCGTGTTCAATTAACAGTCAGTTCCAGTAAAGAGAGAAAAAAATGACATTATAGTCCCACCCCCTGCCTGGACCATCCTTTCTTCAGCTGCCTTGCTGCTGCAGAGGATGTTTGCAGCTCGCTGAGCTCTGACGGAAAAAAACAAGAGGACGGAGTTTGAAGAGTTTTTTTTTAAAATTATTATTATTTTAGATGCAGAGAAAATAAGAACATTATTAAAAGTGCTACTTTATCAGAAAATGTTCAAGAAATTGTTTCATTCAACTTAATTAAGAGATGAAGTAAAAACAATATATTGAGTTTAATAAAACCTTTAAATTAGATTAGATTAGATTAGATATACTTTATTCATCCCACCACGGGGAAATTTACTTGTTACAGCAGCAGAGGAAAGTGTGGCACACACTACAGAATTAGAAAAAAGTAGAAAAGGCAAAAAAACAAAACAACAAACAGACAGAAATATCTATAACCTACACAATAAAACACGAAAAACAACCAACCTTCAAACAGACAAGTACTGAGGATAAAAGTGGCATGATATATAAAAAGAGTATTGTAATGTAAAGTAAGCATAGTGTGAGAAATATTGCAAAGAAAGTGACCATGATATAAATAATAACTGCAAGGTATAAATGAAATAAAATAGAATGAACAGGAGACTACAACATGATCGGGTGGTGCAGGAGTTGTAAAGTCTGACAGCATATGTGGTGGAAACATTTGATTTTATTCCATTACCAAAGACCACGGAGAAATAACTGAAATCAAGAGTTGGACAACGACAGTTGTCTTTTCAAATTAATTTCTGCAGAGTACGCATGCAGGCTGTCAGTGAGGCTCAAACACTAAACATTTGCAGGGAATATTCATATCAAAATACAAGACATTGTAGGAGAGAGTTTCTGCGGTTAGGCACACTCTCCATCTGTCGGGGCATAAATGTCAGTCTCACCCGAGGGTCAGTCAGTTCTTTGGTGGCACACTTAAGCCTCCATTCACTTGGCTTTTATTTTGTTAAAGCACAAACTGACTAATGTGATGTGTCCTCAGATCTTTGGAGGCCTGATGGTCTATGGATTGATCAAGTCCAGCGCCTACAGCCACCAGGTAAACAACAACAACAGCAACGACACTTCATGTTGTAAATTGTGGCATAGAAATGCAGAAAATCAATCATCACGTTTTGTTGAACATTAAATTATAGTTTGACATTTTAGGAAACCTTTATTTCAATGGCATTCTGGGTATCTACAGAACCTACCGGGCAAGTCGTAAAGTTTAACTTGTAGTGTCTTGCATTAATTCAGCATTTGCGTTGTGTCGTTGTCAGATGTCGGCGGTTGGAAGCCCGAGCATGGGATGGGCTTGGGCGTTTGCCCTCGGCGTCCTCGGCACCTCCTGCTTGGGAATCTTTGCAGGTCACTCCGAGAAACCCCTCGTCCTCAAAATAGTACGTACCAGAGCCCGCCTCAATGTTCATTTGATGGTTTTGTTGGGAAATCCATCCATCGACAAAGAAATGTGCCACGATATCATTAAATATTGCTCTTTTTTGTTTCATGCACAGTTTGCAGGCTTCATGGGGGTTGGAATGATCGTCATGATGATCTTTGGCATCATTGCCGCTGTTGGAAAGGAACAGGTTATCTATCTATCTAGACGCAATATTTCCTTTCCCTGTCTTGATCCTATTGTTCTCTCTGTCTATTATAGTCAACATAGATATATAGATAGGACTTTACCAGATTAATTTACCAATACTTTCTCCTTCTGTAATCGTCAGTCTATCTTAATAATACAGTATACATTCCGGACACAGAACCTTAATGCTAACATGTTATCTGTGTCCGTCCTGATGCAATGCTCACATTGTTCTTTCTCTTCTTGTAGATGAAAACCAACTTCCAGAATACCGAAGTGGTGAAGGCCCTCTTACATGATCCTGAGATGAGAGCGGCGCTCACTAAACTGCAGGCAGAGGTAATGTTGCCTGAGTACCATTAACCGCTTTGAGTGTAGTGTAGCTAAGCTGCTTCTTTTCTCAGATAAATGCTTACGGAAAACTTTATTTAATCACATTTTTACACTTCTCTCAGTTCTCTCTTTCATTGAATATTATTTATATCTCATCATCTACTGCAGGAACAATGCTAAAGACCTTTTCCATCTGTTGAAACTCACTCTTTGGTGGTTGCAGGCCAGATGCTGTGGAATAACGGGTGCCTCGGACTGGGGTGATGCTATCCCAGAATCCTGTGCGTGCCGCTCTGCAGGATATGTGTATACTGAAGCTTCTGGATGTAAAGCCAAACCTCAGGTTGGTTTTGTCGAAAGTATTCGGAATGTCAGGTTTGGGGAAAAGTGCAAAACCTTTTCATCACTAAATTCGGTTATAGTTGTGGGGGGTTGCGGTCCAGATGGTAGAGAAGGATTGCCTAGCGTTGGTGTCTTCATCACCAGCTCGGGTTTTACCAGTCTTCAGGACTTGTTGTCCACCCAGTTCTAAAGTATTTATACCTCTTCCAAAAGGCCGAACTTTGATAATGACGCAGACTTTCGCACAGTCTCTCTTCAAAGACATTCATAGTGTTTCACTGACTTGTTCACATGAAAAACAAAAAGGAAGCAACCAAGAATGCCAGAAATGCAAAAAGAGTTCAGACTTCCATTGCTGACGTCTGAGGGAATTTCAGATGGTTCTACGACAATCTGAAAGCTAATGAAACATCCTAAGACCTTATTTTAAAATCGAGTCTTTACGATATGTTGTCCACTCAAGTCTAAAGTATTTATACTTCTTCCGAAGGGCCGAATGATTGATAATGAAGCAAACCTTTGTACAGCCTCTCGTCAAAGACAATCAGTCATTATACATGGTATCTACAGTACTAGGACTATTTTTTTCCATTATAATGACCATATTTCTCTCTTTTCTTGCAGGGAACATCTGGCCCAAGGCAAATCTATGAAGAGGTATTCAATCAATCAATCAACCAACCAGTGCATCCAAACACCATCAGATTTAGCAGTTAGCAATGCTTCCAGATAATAACCCTTTCTCCATCTCCTCTTCTGCAGCCCTGCAGTAACTACATCTTTGCCTTGTTTGACACGGTCTTCAGCGTGGCTTTGGGCGTATTCTTTGGATTTGCTGTCGTCGCAGTAAGCTCTGCCATTATTCTCCTTTTTTTTAGTCTTGCTCTTGTTTATTAGGATTTTGTCAACAACGATCTTTCTAGATCTGTTATCAGTATGGCCACAGAAAGGTTCAGAGGGGGAAATACTTGAGGAATGTTGCTGACAGTTGTGGCGTCACAAGTTTAGATACACATGAAACCCTTCTGTGTTAGAACATGTATCTTTTTTATATGAAGATGGATGACATTACATCTCCTTAAAAGTGAAGCAAAACATCTCAATTGCCCCCTGGTGGCTGGCTACAGTATAGGTCATATTTGCTCATGTTCATTTTCCTGATAAGTTTAGTTTTAATTAGTTACTTGACGTTATAAAGATGACATTTTTGTCAACCATGTTTATACAGTCAGTACAGTACAATAATGGTAATAACCAGAAAGAAGTCAACTATGACCCCCAAAATGCATTTTGTTTGAAACATCCAATCACTGCAAATTTTAGATTTTGTTCAATCCACTTCCAAATTCAGCAATTATGGTGAAGTCCAATCGTAAAAAACAAAATCTTAACTTATTAATATTTGATGTTATAAGTCAAGTAATTCAAGTCAAGTTCAAGTTCTAAACTTTGAAGGCGTAAAGGAGTCGTTAATTAGTCAGAAACAGCACCAATGTTAGACTTTTCGTGTAGCCAATGCTTTGTGTGGGCTCGGCGAGCTAATAGTCAGTATTGGCTGATATAAATCAAAAGGTAAAGCCTTGGATTCACTCAGGTTGGATCCTACAGACAGGTCTTAGCTTTGAGGGCCCATGGGATCCAAACTATTCAGGAGACTTCTAATTTTTCTATTTTAAGAAAAACTGGTAGAACCAGCATCTTTTAACTCAAATCTGCAGGCAGTAAACTGAAATAAAAAAACATCTTTATAACATCTGTTGGCCTGCAGTCAACATTATTTTTGACTTGTTTGCAGTGTGGATTGGACAGATGGTTGCTTGTGTAATGTCTCTCACTTCTGGTGTTTGTTCAAGGCGTCTGAGAGCTCGTTTCTTGTACCTGTCACCTGTCTAACTGACTACCTGTCTTCATAGCTGTTGGGCCTGCTGATCTCCCTCCTGATGGTCCATCAGGTCAAACGCCACGACAACCCAGGAGCATCCTTCGACATGAAGGGCTACTGAAGGGACCCCTGACCTTTAACCTCTGCACTATAACAAGAGGACTTATTAATCGTGGCCTCTTTAATTTTTTATTACTGCTTTTAAGAGAGCGCGATTGAAATTAGGAGACGGAGGGATGATTGATGCTTTTTTTTTAAATTGTAGAAAAATATTCCAAACATTTATTTTTGTGTGACTTATTGAATCTCTTTGTGTAACTTGATGTGTGCAGTATCATAGAGTTCTAGTACAGAGACGTATTGAAGAAAAGAAGCAGTTTCTATGTTCAGCCTTCTCCACATCAGACCACGGCTCCAATAAACCGAGGAGATCCCAACAACAGCAATTTTTAAAAAAAAAGTTTAAGTTTTAAAAATAGAAAATTAGCACAGTGAAATCCATCTTTGCTTATCTTTAAGTTGCAAAGGCTGTCAAGAAGCTAGCTAACTTATTCATGAATTGGCAAATTAATAAAAAACAAACAAACAAACAAAAATTTGCACTGACAATAACTTTTTTTAATTTGGATTGAGAAACAAATGTTTTTAATTTAATTAGTGAGCTGTTGTGTTGCTGTGTTTGTAAAATAAATAAATAAATAAAAAGTATATGTATCTGTATTTTAAGAAGATAAGATATATGTATGTCCATGTAAAGCAGGCCACTGGACCTAATGAATGTCCTGACAAGGTCAAAGTCACTCTAGAAAAATGGAAATCAAAGCAAAACTTGCAGCACTGGGAACAAAAATTAGAACAGCAGACACGAAGTTTCAGTTCAGGGATTTAAATACTGTGACATGAACTGTTTTATTGTGAAAACACTGCACTCATATCATTTAAAAATAAACTCCAGAGAATGAATATCCACAAGGTGTGATGTGATCAGTACTTAAAAAGTTAATGGGGGCCAGTCAAGAGAGGTGAAAGTGAAGTCGGGGGTTTAAAAGGACTAACAGGGCGTTAAAGGGTTGATGGATGGGTACAGAGTGAGATGGGATGGTTTTGAATGGATTTGGTGGATAAATAAGTGTATGCTGATGATGCTGTATTGTAAGTTGGGGTACAGGATAGAGTATTGGAGGGTCTCGGCTGGGTACAATGGCTGACGCTGCGTTTGTTTGAGTGGTAAAGGCTGGTTGGACAAAGGAACAGGTTATCAGACAAAGCAAATCAATTTAACCAAAGAGACGCAGGAAACCAACAAAACAGGCATGATGGGGAAGAGTCTGGAATATATGTTGAACTCTTAACAGGTAACAGGTGTGCAGGTAGAAATCAGGTGACAGCTGGAGGCAGGATGGGGCACAGAGGGAGTGGCCAGTTCTGAAAGAACAACAGTGATAAAAGTGAATAAAAGCCAACTGTCCGTGGTGAAAAGACATTTCTGAAGTCTCTTCTCTGGAAAAAATGAGTCTTTGGCTGCAACATCTTCCAACAAGGAAGGGGTGTGTAGTAAATATAACTCTTTATCTCAAAGAGGGCGGCTGTGGCTCAGGAAGGTAGAGCTGCTCATCTACTAATCATATGATCGGCGGTTCGATCCCCGGCTCCTCCAGTCTGCATGTCGTGGTGTCCTTGAGGAAGATACTGAACCGCTGAACTGCTCCATCGGTGTGTGTCAATGTGTATGAAGTGTTATCTTCTGATGAGCAGTTGGCACCTTGCATTGGCTGCCATGGTGCATTTTCCAAGTGGGTGAATGAGGTATGTAGTGTAAAAGCACTTTGAGTGGACAGAAGACTAGATAGGTGCTATATAAATCCATTTCCATACAGTCCTTTTACCATTTACAAGAAAAAACAAGCAAATTTAAAAAAGTTTTCTGCAGTATTTTGTTGTTTTCTCACTTTGCAACAGTTACATAAGTTGCAGTGTTTGAGCTCTCAGGGCCACCGTAACCTGCTGATGATTAGCAAAGTCAGGTTCCAAAGTTTACTAATTACTAAACGTACTAAATAAGATATTCGTTACGCCTATAGGTGTCCACATACTTTTGGACATATAGTGTGCCTCACCCAGCAGCCACTAGATAGCAGCACACACAAGCAAAAAAAGGCTGCATGAGTTCAGTTCAACAACAGTTCATTTATTATCTTTATGATCCAGGAACGTTCATCTTTCATACTGCTGTGAAAGAACTGGAGAGGAAGATAACCAGTTATAAATAATGTGCTGCTAAAGTGTGTAATATATAAATATGAGCTCACTGGAGTCATATTTGGTGTTTCAGTAAAGCTGATCTGTTGTGACAAATCTCTGTAAGCACGTTCGACAGAGGATCTCGATGCTGCGCGGCGGGATTCGTGCGAGCGTTTATGTCTTTGTGTCAACGTTCAGGTGAACTGAATGCACCCTCTGTTCAATCACTGCCGGTTTATTCACGGCAGTTCAGACACACACATTATATTTGAGGTTCCAGTTAGTGACAGTCTTCTCTTTTAAAGATCTGCAGAGTGGGAAGACACAAGCTGTGCAGGTGACAAATGTTAAACTCCCGGACCTTTTCCGTTGACAGATGAGTCAGTGCTTGAGAATTCTCTGGTACGCCTGCTACATTCCTGAACATAATACGCTCCCACCGTGCTTAACAGACAAACATTGGTTTCTGCTATAACTTATGAGAAGAAATAAATGTGACTCTTAAGAAAGTAAAGGCAACGAGGGCCCAAAGAGTGATCCTATACAGAAAATTAATCAATCATTGTTGAGATCTGTTGTCTAAAGTTGGATTTCCTGCTGCAGGCAGCATGTGGTGGGCTCTGGACTTCTTTCCACAAACGAGCCGCCTCAGGCACTTTGACTACAGGCCGTCCGCTGGAGATTACTGTACACAAAGCACACAGCTGAGAGAGACGTCCGACTGCTGCTGAAGGTGAAGCGAACACGCTACAATACAGGCTTAGGAAGAGACGCAGTTGGTTTATCGCCTTTAATTTATTGGTGGAAAAACTCAAATTACATGCAAAAAGATGACACGGTGAATCATACTGCTGATGAATCAGCATTTATCGTCTTTTACACGCCTTCATCTGACTTAACGTGGAGTTTAAACAAGATAGTTTAAGTCCTATGTAGTGTGCCAACACAAATTATAGGCCACAAGTTCATTAGTTGATAGAAAGCACACTCCAACATCTGCCTCAGGCTTTTTGAGCAGGTCATAACTGGCAGTTTAACATCACAGTATAATATTATCATGTCCTTTTCCACAAGTGTTACAGATTTTACCTCTTTATTGTTTTCATGTCAAACCTTTCCCTCTTTATTTCAGTAACCACTTCAACGATACATCACTGGCGTTTGTCCTCTAACAGAGTCCCAACAGCAGCTCTTCATTATCAGGTGAGAGGAGTTTCAACCAGTTAGCAAAGTTCAGTGTAAAAGTAGAATACTGTTGGCTAACTGGCTATTGTAACTTTCATCACTGCTCATTTTACCTTTCTTCATGTTATATAAAGTGCTTTAGGATTGGTTTTCCCATTGACTTGAATTTCACTAATTGTCCTCCTGGGTTCAATCCTGAAACTGAAGGCTGGCTAGCTAATGCTGCCAGCCAGAAACATTTTCAATCCATTGATTGTCCGTTTGACAGATCTCATCAGCGGCCTTTCTAAAACGAGGGATGAAAGCTACTAGATCCCCTTTATGATCAAGAAGTTGCGTTAGCTGGCAAGCCAGATAAAAAGTTTCACTTTAAGAGGGTTTGGTGATTCCAACTTACAACACTCAACAGAAAATTAGATACTTTTTTTTTTTATCATGTAAAAGTACTTCATTGTGAGCCAACTTGTTGCATTTGGCCATTTTCTCAATATTTACCACCAACAAGGCGGCCTGGAAGCCAGAAACAAACATTTATGATGCACTGTCCATTTGATAAATCTAT
This sequence comes from Miichthys miiuy, assembly GCA_036365135.1. Classification (NCBI taxonomy): domain Eukaryota; kingdom Metazoa; phylum Chordata; class Actinopteri; family Sciaenidae; genus Miichthys; species Miichthys miiuy. The sequence goes on along the minus strand of CM071604.1, from coordinate 633,733 downwards.
AAGTGGTCAAGTTGACTTCTACTCTAAGACGGTTTGGTGAATCTGATCTGCAACACTGAAGAGAAAACTTCATAGAGACCCAGTGAGCAGTCTGGATCATCTCGATGTCTCATTATTCAACTGAACTAAATGCTCAAATTAAAACGTGTACAGATATCCCACTTTAAAATGTTCCATAAAGTCTTTTTTTATCCTCTGTTGACCTATCCATGCTTATATTTCACCCTGTTTGGAGAACTGCAATTAACTTTATTCTTGAATAAAACCGATCACGGCTGAAACTGGTTCAAACCGCAGCAGCGAGGACGTTATATGACATACAGTATAACAATGTGACAGCAGAACAATGGAGTTAAGGAACGCTGGCAGCAGCAGCGGTGAGCTCCTTTATAGCTTTCCTCAATGTGCATTTACGGATGTGTACGACAGTGAAAGTCACGTGAGAATGAAACAGCAAAACTTTCATCGGCTTCCCTCCATTAAGACTGGCAGCACATTTTTAAAAGGTTGGATCACAACACAAATGAACTGCTCCAGAATGCATTTGCGATCGGGCCAAGAAGATTTCCACTTTCCACCAAAGGGTCACGGTGCGATTACTTCTACAAATTGTGATCTTCAAACAAATTAAGTCAAATTTAACCAGACTAAAGAATGCGAGGTATTTACAAAGAGCATTTCAGGTCAGTCATCAGCTTCTTTTTTTAGTCACTTGGTGGTAGAAATGGTCACAGGGGCAGAATTTATGCCATCGTCATTAAGCCCAGGACTGACGAATGGGTAGAGTTTTCCAGTGAATGAGCAGCCAGTAAAGGAGTAGATAAGAGCGGCAGCATCCACGTCGAAAAAGGAGACGAGTCCCTTGTCATAATCCACAAACACTCCCACGTTTTCTGGCTTTGAATTTAGAGAGAGAGGCAGAGGAGAGCCAACGAGAGCTGCGTATTCATCTCTATTTTTTAACCACACAGTCCAGTGTCCATTTTCAGGGCACATTGGGATTACTCCCTTCCTCTTGATCGGCTCTTGGGCGACTCCTAAAGTCCATCTAGTCTTCTCTTTAACTTGAGCCTCAAAGTAAAACCTTCCAGAAGAGAAACTTTGTTTTCCTAAAACGCAACAACTAGGATTGAATCTCTTAGGATCGTCTGGGAGATTCTTCTTCACGATACCATGATGGACTTGCTTGCCATCGTCGGACAGGATGAGAGCAGCGTGTGCCGTGTCCGGATCCAGAGTCACATCCACCGCAAACTGCTGGAACCTGTTTAGCTCAGCCTCACGGAGCAGCTTCTTCATCTCTATGCCAAGCATCTCCTCCAGCTGGTCCAGAGCTTCCTTCACAGTTCCCTCAAACGATTGAAGACTCACGCTTACCTCCGTCCAATCTTTGAGTGCAGAAGAATTCAAGGACCCAAAGCTTTGGAGGAAATAAAGGTGGTCATCCGATACTGAGAGCCGTTCCACCTCACCGCGTCTCTTCATCAGCTCAGAGATTTCCCGCTCCAGGTCTTGGATGATACCTTCGGCCTGTTTTTCTGTCGTTTTATGCTTCTTTTCAATCACCTCAACGAGCTTGGCTTGGACTGTTTCCAAGTACTGTATCAGAGTGGTGAAGACCAGAACACCAACTTCCATCTCTTGGTCTGCAGCGTCCTTGCTGAGTTTTACAGTGTGCTTGATATCCCGGATCTTCAGTCGCCTCTCATGGATCATCTGGTGGATTTTAATCTCTTTCTTGCCCAGCTCGGTCTTCTTTCTCTCAAACTGTTCTTTCAGCGGTATGATTTCATGCGACTTGTGGTCTAAAACAGGGCATAGCATGCACACACAGGTCTGATCCGTCTTACAGAAGAGCTCCATTGGTTTATCGTGTATCGTGCACATCCTGCCTTCCAGGTTCTCCACAGGATCAGTCAGCTGATGTCTTTTCAGGCGTGACGCCGTCAGATGTGGCTCCAGGTGAGTCTCGCAGTACGACGCCAAACACACCAGGCAGGACTTCACAGCTTTCATTTTGGTTTCAGTGCAGAAGTCACAGGGAACTTGTCCCGGTTTAGCAACTTGTGAGCCGTTTCGTCCAGCCGACTGTTTGAACTGCACAGCCATCTCAGATATGACAGTATTGACCCGCAGATCAAGTTTTTTATAGAAGTGCTCTTTGCATGAGGGGCACTGACAGTGGACGCTGCTGCCCCAGTGCTGTGTGATGCAGTTTTTGCAAAAGTTGTGTCCACATGGTAACGTGACTGGATCAGTGAACACATCCAGGCAGATGCCACACAGAAGCTGCTCTTCAGTCAGCAGACAGCTAGCGGCCGACATGTCGACACTCTAAAACCAGAAGACATTAAAACACTGTCATTACACAGTTTCACACGCTTACTGCTACATTCCAGTATTCTGGTCTATTATGACTGTTTCACCCAATTAATAACCGACTGTTACTCACTGATGTTGGGTGAAGTCTTCCTGAACAGTTCTGTTTTGTGCAGGACTGCAGCTCCGTTTGCTGTTTGACTCACATCAAGATATTCAGTCTCAGATGTCGCTACGCCCCTTTTTGCAGGTAAACCAGTTTGGGTGTAACCTTTGGGTTCGGCTTCTTCTTTTCTGGCTCAGGTCCAAGTAAACTTTTTTTTTTTGTCTGTCTATCTCAGGAGCAAGTGAGAGAGTTGAAAATATTTAGCTTTAAGCAGAAACTTTGCACATATTCACAGAGTGAATAGCTACAGCAGAGTGGAGGGTCTATGGATATGGAAAGAAAACTAGATACAGCACAGCAAGGCTCAGTTCATTCTTATGGAAGTTACTCACTGCCGCAGGAACCCAAAAATGTTAAAATGACTTCTGCATTGTGTGGCCCATCGTCACTAGAGACTTCTTCTGCTAACTTCTGGTTTAGCCCTCTGCTAATCTGAATGGGGATAAAATAATTTGATCGTGTGGCTGTTCTAGACTTCGGAAATGTTGTGCGACATGCTGGAAAAGCTGATCGCGACTGATCTCTAGACAATGCTTGTGATCCTTGCAGAAGGGCCGTAGAGACCCAGCTCTTAATTGTTTTTTACCTTTTTTGTAAGGATGACTCAGTCGGTCCACCCCTGAAATATCTAAATCATAACTTTTGGATGTATTGAACCGTGACGACGTCGGTGATCCTCTGATGTTTCCTCTTGTGCCACCGTGAGGTTGGACATTTGTGGCTTTGCGTGAACTGTTCCATCAATCGAATTTTAATTTGTGGTTTTAAAAAAAAAAAAAAAAAACTGTTCCCATTACAGAGTGAGCATGCAGGGCTTCACACACCTCTGAGTCCATCCATCTCACACACACCGACCTCGCTGTCGTCATTTTGGATTGTCGGTCTCATTCATGAATGACATTAATAACCTCCCTATATGTGTGTGTGTGTGTGTTGACCCACATTTCCTAATAGCTTCTCTCATATGTTGTGAATTTATAATGACATCGACACCTCTAATATATTCTTAATGACCTCTGTAATGTATTTTGTGTGTGTGTGTGTGTAATAGGTTTTAAATGGATGGTTTGCACTTGTACCATAGGCTACCGGCTATCGAACCGCTAAGCTAGCTGACACACATCAGCGCTAATGAGAGAGAATAGAAAATCACAATATTTATTATTTGTGACTGTTTTGGGTTTGTTTGCTTTCTCTTTCAGAAAATCTCATCAGGACTTTTATTATTATTATTATTATTATTATTATTATTATTATTATTATTATTATTATAGATCTCATCCACTGCTATCGTTCTCTGTCTGTATGGAAGACTAATGCTGCTGACGTGAAGCTGAGCTGAAATTCGCTTTATTTCCTGTCTGGCATTAAGTTACATTAAAATATGGATACCACTCTCATCTGTTTGTTAAATGTGAGCCCACAACTAGGAGCCAGTTAGCTTAGCTTAGCACAAAAACTGACAAAGCCAAGCTGGTTGTTTTCGTCTGTTTCCAAACGGTTACAAAATCTACCGACCGGCACCGCTAAAACTCACGAATTAACCCAATTTTATGAAATTTGTTAACCATTTAGACCCCAGTTGATTTCTCGTACATTCTCATATGTATAAAAACAGAAAGAAATGAACAATCACAAGTTGTTCTCATTTTAAAAAACACAACTTCCTCTTTAATTTGATACCAAATATGTGGCATTTGTGCCGTTACGTGAGTGTAAAAGTCACCGTGACCCGGTCAGTCCTCCCTGCCGACTCTTCAGTGAACTCCAGTGTAAAAACAGAGCTTTGGTTAGTCCTGCTGATTACTGATGGTGATTATGTGATGGAATTTAGAGCAACCCACATTGCTTTCACAAACTACAGTAATGTGGCAGTAGGTCGTGTGTTTGGCAGCATATGAGAAAAGTCAGTCCTCCCTGCCGACTCTTCGGTGAACTGTCCCCCAGAAAACAGCCTCTTTGTTGGCAGGAAACCAGTTGGAAACCCGCCAAAGTAAAATCACAGACATCAACGTAATGATGTATATTTCCAGTTTTGGTAATAGACGACAACTTAAACCCTACAATACAAAGATCAGGACTTTAATTTCTGTGTTTTGACGGGCGCTCTGGGGCCTAGAGGGTTAATCAGTCTCCATGTGTTGAACTGGAGTAGCTTCCTGGAGTGTCGCCTGCTAAGAGCCAAGAAATAATCCAGCACTTTTAAACTAACGAGATATTGTGTTAATTGGTGAGCTTTAAACGCTGCTGGCATCACTGACAGACAGGGTTGTAAAGATTCCACCATGATCTATTATCACCTGTCATTTTAGTTTTTAATATTTAATGATGAGACATATAGCCTTTTTTTTTTTAATAGCATTTAAGTAACAAAAACAACTCAATCACATTTAATGTGCAGGACTGACAGATAATGCATTTATCACGACATGTAGAGAAAAGATGAACAAACACCGACTGTCACTGTTCACGCAGCAGCTGATGACGATGACGATGATGATCAGCTGCTGCTGCCGGCTGATAAACGTTATCAGTGTTACTTTCTTTGTCCTTCGTCCTCCACCTCGTCAATCCTGATTTATCAACCACATTACAGTTATTAGACTTTAAAGAAACTTCGGACACTCAGCTGCCATGACATTTTGTGATAGCTCAGCTATGCAGCGATATATCGTGACTAGTAGACAACCAGCTGGACTGGAGGTCTACTACAGGTGGTCTACATGTGGTTATTGACGGTGTTGCATGAGAACGTTACGGTAGATCGACTTTGGTGTTAATCTGTCAAAAGATTTTATCCGTCATTGTTAAAAAACGTCGGCAAATATTCGGTTAATGCAACTGAACTAACCGGAGTCGTGGGAAGCGACTGGGACGTCTGCAAGCAGGCTGGACGAGCTCGTCAGAGCTTAAGACTGAAGACGAAAAGATCTCGAACAACGAGTCGAGCTACATTCCAGCTCTCTCCAGCAGGCGTGGGTTTTCCTCACAGGGCGTCAAAGCTCACAAGTAGAAACAGGACGTGGAGCTTAGACATGCAAACTAGAAGAGAGAGAGAGAGAGAGAGAGCCATATTTTAATAATCTGTGCACAAAATAATTATAATTGAAGTGTTTTCGAGTAAAGAGTGTCTGCTAAGATTTTAAGTTTTAAAAGCTCCTGCAGCTCAATAAATCTGCAGGAAACACGCTTCCAGCTGAGGTTTGACACGGTTGAAGTGGTTTGGGGCCTCTGTTGAGGTATTTCATGCAATGTCCAACTGGGAGGCGACCCCCGGGCAGACCCACAACACACTAGGGGCAGATTTCAAATCCCCATCTGGGAGTGCTTCGGGATCTCCCAGGAGGAGGTAGCAAGGGAGAAGGGCATTGTGCTGAGCCTGCTGCCACCACCACTCTGACTCGTAGCAGAAAATGGATCCATGAATGCCGTTACGGCATTAAGTCGCTCTTTACAAAGCCGCCACACAAAAACTGGCATTTCACCTCATAGGAGATAGAAGTTGCTGGTCTACCGCTGCCTCAGTCTGCAGCAACTAACATCAGTTTGGATCCAAACCAACCAAAGTAACTAACAAACCGCTCGAGTCAGCGTTGGACCAACAAGTCCTGTGTTCTGTGAGGTGAAACTGTAACGTCTGGTGGCGTTGGAAAGAGCGTAGATCGATATATGAGTGCTTCGGTCAGTCTGACAGCGAGTCAAAGGGTTAAAACACTTTACGTCAGACAGCAGGACGTCGCTTCTGTTCTGTGTTTCCTGTTTTATTTTGTAGTTCCACCCTGTCTGTCTCGTCTTATTCTACTTCCTGTCTTGTTTCCCTCCTTTTTTTGATTTTGCACCTGTCCCTGATTGGTCTGTTTAGTTCCTGTGTTTCCTTGCCTGCGTGTTTGTGTCTTGTTCCTTAGTGTGTCCACTCTTTTTGCATCTTTTCTGTTTTTTGTGTTTCTTTGTGTTCATCCCTCGCCGTTTCGTTTGGTTGTTAAAGTTAGCTCTTGTGTACTTTCCTGTAAGCTCCCCACCTCCCTCGTCACAGCTTAGCATGACTTCAGTTACACTAGTGCGTAAGTGTGAAGTCACAAGCATGCATGAAGTGCCAAAAGCTGCAGTTTCCCACTTGAGGCTGGCTCCAGCTTCACAGCAGATCATATAAATGCTTGAGTTTTCTGTGTGACAGCGAGGTAACGTGGTGAAGTATTCTAAATGCTGTCCATGATTACAATAATAAACACTCAGATAATAATAATAATCACTGTAAACGCCTCCTGAGAGACTTCGTTGACATTTTATGATATTTTCAGCGTGAAACATGACAGGACTGTTTTTTATTCTCACACTTTGTGTCCACATAATTACTTTGCTGCACTTCACTTTGTTTTTTTCGTTGTGTTTGATTCTCCCGTGTGAAACAAATCCTTTAATGTGAAGCCTTTGATTTTGACTTCTGGATGAAACACACACACACACACACACACACACACTGAGTGGGCGATGATTCAAAGGTTGTCTGAAGTCTGGAGGTTCTTCTGAATGTTGGCTGCTTTTGTCTGTTTGTTCACGTTTGCAGGTAACGTGTCATTAAAACGTCATTAAACATGATTTGTTTTCTGAATGAATGAACGGACTCAGAGCGTGTGTGTGTTCGCTCTCACCGGACGGCGACTCAAAAGAGACTGAACGAATTTATACGGCTGAGAGAAAGAAGAAATGAAAAGGTGAAAGAAAGGAGAGAGGGAGGAAAGGTGTGTGTGTGTAATGAGGCCTGACTCGGTTAATACCTCAAGGCGAGGTTTGCTTTATGACGCCACACACACACACACACACACACTGAAGGCGAGGTAATTTTTTTAAATGGCAGGAGTGAAATACAATTACAGAGATGAACGAGGACTGTCAATCAGCCAATGACGGCCTTCGCTTACAGTCAGGAGAAAGTATAACAACGATACGTCACAGCAGCAGACTTGATTTAGTTTTAGAAGCATCTGTGTGTGTGTGTGTGTGTGTGTGTGTGTGTGTGTTTTCTGATGGATATCGGAGCTTACATGTGAGTGTGATGTTGGTATTTTCTCTCGAGACGCTCGGGGAAGAGGTCTGGTCAACAGTTTGATCGCTGGTTTAGATCTTGAAGTCTTAACGTTTATTAAACTGTAAGGTAACCATAGCAACACTCCTGATGCTCGGCGCCGGGGGGTTATCAGGTGACTTTACACTCGCGAACATCTGTAGGACCAGCATGGAAACTCAACAAGGTATGAAAATATCTTAAAGTGTCTGTTACTGTCGCTTGACAAGTTTAAAGTGAAGTGAGTCAGTCTCCATAAGTCCCCATGTTTCACAGCAGAAATAAACATGTTTACAGCCTGGTACAAAAAACAGTTTTGGTCTCTGTAGCTAATTTCCCCGTTCATGACAACTGTACTGAGGGTGAATTTATATACAACTCACCTGTTCAGGTTATATTAAGGCTTAAAGTTATGCAGGATTAAGAGCGTGGACGCTTTGATTGACAGGTGGGAGCTGTTACACATGGTTTGTTTGAGCAACCGGGCGTCCTTCAGCCCACCTCAGCTCCACCTCAGCTCCACCTCTTTCACTATTTTTGGATATGGCAGGAGCGGGCGGAGGCAGGAGATGGATCCACCACTATGTCCATGTTTTTACAGTCAGTCGCGTGCAGGACGACAGAGACGACGGACAAAACTGCAAAAATAAGACTCAGTTTGTGATGAACTAAAACGACTTTTCGTGGCTTTCTACAGAAGCTTTCTGACGTCTCTGGACGGTTACATCATTTGGTGGAAGATCAGATTCTGGACCACAAACTGCTGCAGTTATGACCTCCTTTTCATGTTTGGACAAACTGGACATGGTGAACCACGTCAGCCTGAAGAATGAGATGAAAACACACCAACTGTTCAAACTCCAGAGGTCTGTCAGCCATCACCACCCTCAGCTTGGAAATTCAACTAATAAAACACACAGGGCCCAGTTTCTGTGTGTTTTTATGTGTGTATTAGTTGTATTTATATATATATGTGTGTGTGTGTGTGTGTGTGTGTGTGTAGTTGTGGTTATCGCACACAAAAAGACTACTATTTATTTCCCTCTCTGGAATCATGAAAGCTTCATCTGAGCCGCTTCACTCTGAGCTTTTGTTCACATGAGCCTGAGTGGGAGACAAGTGTGTGTGTGTTTGTGTGTGTGTGTGTGTGTGTGTGTCTGAGCAGTCTATGTTTAGCCTGCAATTTTCATGACCAGGTGTCCTTGTTACCGTGGCAACCCTCAGAGACAAGAGGTCAGGTATAACAATCAGAGTATCGCTCCGTTTCCTTCTGCTGATTTTCTTATTTTGTTCTTTTGTTTCATTTATTTATTTATTTTTTTACCCTTCACAGGCTGTTTGTGTTTCATGTTTTCTTCATCCAGATGACAACTTTTTCAAAATAATATCCCTTTTATATTTTTTTGTAATGAAAACAAACAAAACAAGGTTGAAAAAATGTTTAAATTTTATTGATTTCTCACCAAAAAAACATCCAGAAAACTTGTCAGGCTCTTACTCTGCACAGCAGCAGGTGTGAAACAACGATCTGGATGAGTGGCTCCACTGCAGCATCTTAGCATAGCATTGTAGCATCTGCTGAATCCATCCATGTGTTCTCTATTGCTGAACATGCAGATCCGAGTAAGTTCGATCCCCGTCCTCCACAAAGATCTGGTTATACACAAAAAACTGCTAACATTAGCTTACTTGGAGATAAACATGAGTGCTAATTAGCTGTCTTGGAGCTAATGCTAATGTAATTCTGACATTAATTTACTCTATGGAACCAGTTGTTTTGGTGCTAAAGCTAATATAGCTAACTGCCAACATTAGTTAGCTTGGATGTAAAGCTAACATTAGCTAACGTTATGTACTTAATTAGTTTTTCCCTCCAAGTTAGCTCACTGCTAACATTAGCTACCATTACTTGATGTAAAGATTGCTAAGTAGTGAAGCGCTAACTGTGGTTAGCTCGGTCAGCCGTGTAGCTAACTGAACTGACTCAGCCCGGGATGCCAGGAGCCAAACCCGGCAAGAAAACCACCTCAGTAGACTGCTGTGTTCACTGTTAGACTGGACACTGCTGGTTCAGAGGTTCTGTTGCTGTACTCACTGTTAGACTGGACACTGCTGGTTCAGAGGTTCTGCTGCTGTGTTCACTGTTAGACTGGACACTGCTGGTTCAGAGGTTCTGTTGCTGTGTTCACTGTTAGACTGGACACTGCTGGTTCAGAGGTTCTGTTGCTGTACTCACTGTCAGACTGGACACTGCTGGTTCAGAGGTTCTGTTACTGTGTTCACTGTTAGACTGGACACTGCTGGTTCAGAGGTTCTGTTGCTGTACTCACTGTTAGACTGGACACTGCTGGTTCAGAGGTTCTGTTGCTGTACTCACTGTTAGACTGGACACTGCTGGTTCAGAGGTTCTGTTGCTGTGTTCACTGTTAGACTGGACACTGCTGGTTCAGAGGTTCTGTTGCTGTACTCACTGTTAGACTGGACACTGCTGGTTCAGAGGTTCTGTTGCTGTGTTCACTGTTAGACTGGACACTGCTGGTTCAGAGGTTCTGTTGCTGTGTTCACTGTTAGACTGGACACTGCTGGTTCAGAGGTTCTGTTGCTGTACTCACTGTTAGACTGGACACTGCTGGTTCAGAGGTTCTGTTGCTGTACTCACTGTTAGACTGGACACTGCTGGTTCAGAGGTTCTGTTGCTGTGTTCACTGTTAGACTGGACACTGCTGGTTCAGAGGTTCTGTTACTGTGTTCACTGTTAGACTGGACACTGCTGGTTCAGAGGTTCTGTTGCTGTACTCACTGTTAGACTGGACACTGCTGGTTCAGAGGTTCTGTTGCTGTACTCACTGTTAGACTGGACACTGCTGGTTCAGAGGTTCTGTTGCTGTGTTCACTGTTAGACTGGACACTGCTGGTTCAGAGGTTCTGTTCGGGCCCGAATCATCCAGTTTTGACTTTATGTGCTCTTTAAAACGGCACTTTCCATTTGTAGGAACAAAAAACTCATTAAAATGAACAATAGAAACAGTTTTAGAGATTCAAATCAGGCCTTTATATTTTCATGTAGCTCATTTATCAAACCGTAGAAGACGTTCTACATCACCAATACACATGAGGAAATTATTCATCACATGTACAGCACATATGCACAGCCTACACACTGCTGCGCACCATTAGCAATGAAAAATCCCACGATCTCTGACTGTACTCAACACGACTGGACTCATCTACATGAAGGAACAGCCCAATTAAAAACTCTTCTTAACGGACCCCGGTGGCACACTTGTTGCTACATGAAATGAGGGGGTCAGAATTAATGAATCTGTTTCAGTGCAGGTTGCAAAAGAAGTCGAGGATTTGTCGCTTGAAGTAAGAGCAAAAGAATTACGCCTTGTAAGTCTCTTCAGAACGGTGGAGAGTTGCCGGCAAAATGAAATCTACTGATCAGCAACTCATCACTCAGCAAGAAGATCCCTGAAAATACCCTCTGTGCACGGTGAGCTATTTTTCAAATCCTCCAGTGTGAGGGCGCTCAGCCCCGTGTAGATCACCGCAGACTGTCTAAAACCTGGACGTAGTCTCCGTGACGTCCCCGCAGACTGTCTAAAACCTGGACGTAGTCTCCGTGACGTCCCCGCAGACTGTCTAAAACCTGGACGTAGTCTCCGTGACGTCCCCGCAGACTGTCTAAAACCTGGACGTAGTCTCCGTGTTGTTGGCTTCACTTCACAGAAACAGAGGTTCAGACTCTCTTATTGATCTACATATAACACTTGAAGCAGGTGAGCATGTTCAATAAAGTTGCAGTTCTTTGGCTGAATATTGTAAAAGCTACATTAATGCCATGTGACGCTCATTCCTAATGTTTTAGCTGTGCAGTGTGAAATAATGAAGTTCCTCTTTGACAGAAGAGCAGCTGAAATTTCTCTGTTTTTGTAGGAAGCTTCCTGTATCTGCACAGAGATGACTTGTACTTCTTTCACCCCTGGCCAGTCGTCTATCACGTATTCGAAGTGGAAATACAGTACAGATTCAATAAAAGAAAGACAGACGAGTTCAATATTCAGTTTATTGTTCACTCCGTCCAAAAGTTTATTGCGAGCTTTAATGAAAAAGTCTGAATCCTCCCGAAGAAAATAAAGATCCTCCAGAACGAGAGGGTTCACACGGCTGTGAGGAAAATGAATGGAAGCTTTAAAGAAACTGATGAGCGTTTTCATTAAGAAGACACGGTAATGAATCAGTATCGATAAGATCTGATGAATTCCTGATTGGATGAATTTTATCCTCGGGGATCAGAGAAAGATTTAGTTAGTCTCTCTCTCTTTCAGTAACATTCAAAGTTTTGTTTAAGACGACTTTGAAAAAGGTGCTTTAACTTTCACCTGAAGGCTAATTAACACACACACACACACACGCTGTTCATCATGACGTCTCTGCAGGTTTCCGTATTGATTGCGTGTGTGTGTGTGTTTCTAACCTCCTTCAAATCATGTCACTCTGTTGATGTCTTTAAGACATTTAAAGGCCTTGAAAATCTTTTTTCCTTGAGCCTTGAACAGCTGAGACGTTTCTGTATTTGTGTTTCGTGGTCTTAGATTAGCAGAGCTCAGTTCAGGCGGCCAAAAACTGCAGTTCCTCTTGTCGTCCACTTGAGGCTGGCTCCAGAAGTGAGTCAGTCTCCATAAGTCCCCATGTTAACAGCGTGTAAACATGCCTGGTGCAAAAAACAGTTTTGGACTCTATAGCTAATTTCCTGGTTTGAGGAACCAACCAGGGTCTGGCGGAGCATGGAGACAATGTCCATGTTTTATACAGTCTGTGGTCCAGTCTAAATGAATACTGCATGTACTTTAGCTGCAGCACTAGCTGTGGCAGCATTAGTGATGGAGGTACTGTAGTATACTTCCACTGTCGAGTGGTCACAGTTTTACCAGCAGTATTACAGTAGAATTACTGTTTCAGTGAGACATTAAGCGTCGAGCAGAGAGAGACGGATGAAAGCGATGAAAATGTTTTAATGTGTCGTTCCTCTTTACGTTTAATTCCTCCGTCGTATTAAATGTAATTTCGGTGAGATATGAAACTTCTTTCTCATCTTCTTGTTCATGCTCTCTCTCCTCCACCTCTGCTTTCTACATCACTTTCCCTCATGGCCGTCCTCCCTCCCTCCATCTGTCTCTCTCCAGCTAAATGCCAGCTGAAATGAATATGTTAATTCGGGCGGGCTGCTGGCTCGTAGCTCCGTGATCAATGAGGCTCCTGGCTGTTGGTTGAGCTTCAGCGCAGGATCTATAGGGAGCCCGATCATTAAAACACCGGGGGAACCGCGGCCGAGCTGCTTGATGAAAAAATTATATCGCTCATTATGTATTGCAAAGGTAATAGTACCTTAATTTAAATAACTTGTGCATTTTTCTAACGTTGAGCCCTCTGAAATCAGGATGAGTCCGTTTCCTGACAGCGTCAGTGAGATGAAGAAGAGAGGAAGGAGACATGGGAGGAAGAGATCTGTATTTGATGTTCCTGTTGTCAGGTTTTACTGCGGAAAAGAGAAAATATTTCCAATAAAGTCTCTTCTACTTTTCATCAAACTAAACACGTCTCACCTTAAGAGAGTCGTGTTGTTTGTTTAGTAGGTGGTAACTTGTAGGTCTCTATAACTCCATCTAACCTCATCCTTATGCTTAAACCTGCAGAGACAAGTTTTGGCTGATTAAAGTTCAAGTTTTGCACCTGCTAAGGTGAAACAAATGACATCGTCATCATTCTTAGTGGCATATTGAGGCTGTGACCTCAGTGTAATCACAGTCCACCTTCAACCCGAGCAGACGTCTAATCAGCCAGAATAAAACAGCACGCGCAGCCCTTAATGCTGAAAACGTCTTCGTCCTGATGAGGAGCAGCTGAAACTGTCATCTTTGTTCTGGATGATCTTTAATCAAAAGAGGGAACGAGTGTGTGCAACAAAAGTCTGCACACTTTTTTCAAGGCGTTCTCTTTTTATTTCGATTAGACTGGATTAAACCTTTTTCACAACAAACATTCGACCAGAAAAGCACAGCTGAAACAAATTTCGATGAAATGTTGTCACAGGATGTCACAAAGACTATGTCCACGTGTTATCCCGTCAGTGGTTAACACCTGAGCTTTTACTGTTGTAACAAAACAAAGTGTCTGCTGTGAAAACGGGTTCATTGACGGATTATTTCCACGTCTTTTTGGACTCTGGTGACCCAGTTCAGCTTCAGGTAACAGTTAGGACACATTTAACGCAAACAGCCAAAAAGGAAAGGAAGTGGAAATTTTTGTTTTATTATCATTTTTAAGGAGGGCGAAGGAAGGGGAAAGAGAGAAAATGATCGTACTGAAGGGAAGTCGTAAAGTAGGAAAGGAGCAAGGAAAGATAAGAGGAGGTACAGAAGGAAAATAATGGGAGGATGAGAAGTGAAAAAGAAGTGTTAGAGAAGGAAAAAGAAAAGGTGATAGGAAAGGAGGAGATAGTGAATTAAAGGAGGAGTTAATGAAAGAAGAGCTGAAGAGAAGAAAAAACAAAGTTTAATGGAACCGAGCCGAAAAAACTTAGAGAGCAGAATGAGGGGGAAGAGTTTCAGACGGCGTCGTTATCACAGCTCAGCAAAGTGTGTTCATCAAAGTAAGTGTGTGTGTGTGTGTGTGTGTGTCTGCGCACTTGCATACCTATCTAACTGTGGACTTTGTAACTTAACCACACCACAGGGGACCATAGAGCCAACAGGGACGTCATGCTAGAATCATGTCTATGCCGTGGTACATTTCCACTGTTGGTAAGGTGTGTGTGTGTGTGTGTGTGTGTGTGTGTGTGTGTGTGAGTCAGACTTGAGTGAGACAGTTGCCAAAGGTCGCTGGATCAACAGCCCGTCTGCTGCTCAGATAACACACTTTAAATTAGTCTGCAGTCTGTGTGTGTGTGTGTGTGTGTGTATGATTGGAGGACAGTGATTTATGAAGGTGAAGTTTATCGCCATTACAATGAAGGATGAATATTTACAAAATTCTCCCCCTCCATCTTTTGCCTTCTCCATCTTCGTCTGGTTTTCTGTCTTTCTTCTTCTCTCTCCATCATACAGGTGGAGAGCTGAAGGACTGAACCTCCTCTCTGCTAGAATAAACTAAAGCCAGTCAATAGGACGTTAATGGAAACACAATTTATGACTTTAATTTGACCAAACAGGGTCAATCTTGTGTGTGTGTGTGTGTGTGTTTTTGGTAAATGGTATTAAAGGTCAGTCAAAGATCATAAATTACTGAGCACAGACACACCTATCTGTCTTTGTGCGTTTAAAGCTGCTGAAACTGAATCAAACACGATATTAGTTACAGAGCTGCGACTGATTGTCATTGATGTTTTTCTTTTCCAATTATCTGATTAATCGTTTAGCCTCAAACTGAAGGCTTATTTCAGACACCAAGGCGTCATATTTCCCGCTCATTCTGCCTGATCAACAAAAACAAACAAGACACAGGGCCCTATTTAAAGCAGCATTACGTACAAACTGCTATTTGTTGTGATTTGTTGCCTCCAGTTTCAGAGTGTAATCCCACTGTGGTAAATATGAACAGCCGAGTCGACAACAGCCAAACATCAACAAGTCCAACAGCAGTCAGCCCAGCTCGGCGTCTGTCTTTCAGCCTTTTATTTCACCAAGCTCTCACCAACCACTAAAAGTCAGTCCCAGATTTACTCTTGTCCGGCGGCTTCTTGCTCGCTCACTCTCTCCTTTTTCTCTTCTTAGCTTCCTCCGTCAGCGTCCTCTTCTCTCGTCTCCTCTGTCATTATGCCTATAGCATGCTAACATTTGCTAATTAGTATAAACACAAAGAGTTTCACAGGTATTTCATCATAAATTGAAGTTGTAAACAAAAGCTTAATGAGAGAGTAAAATGTTAAACTATATGTGAAGGAAATTCTACAGTGCAGAAGATGAAGACTGAACATGTTAGCTCAATATTACATCTAAATGTTTGAATGTAATATGCACTGGTAGTGACGCTAGAAGCACCAATAAGAAGTGAAAGATCTCCATCATTCCTGTTTTGAGGTTTAATTTCAGGTGATTCGTCCAGGCTGTGGCTCAGCAGGAAATGCCTTTTGTAATCTAATCTTGGCAGTGCTCAGACTGTGGTTCCCTCCTCTCTCCATGTCCACTTTAACGGCTTCAACAGCACACAAGACGTGATATCACCTGACAAGAGAAGGAGTCATGGTGTGGCAGTCTGGGTGTCCCACTGCGGGAACACAGTTTGATGCCGGAGTTTGGGGGGTGGAATATTCTGCAGAGCTGCAGATGGTCTGAAGAATGATATGACATATAAGCAGCATTCATTTTCTACAAAGGATGAATCCTGCTGACTTTAAATGTTAATGCCTTTTTGTGAGTCCCCTGACTTCCTCTCTAGCGCCACCAGCAGGTGAATGTTTTCATGTATTAACCCTCTGGGGACTAAGCCATTTTTAGCCCGTTTTTACTTCTTTAAACATTTGGGCTTATAAACAGTGTATATGGAACAGCATGTGTTTGGTACCTATGGATTCAGAAGAAACCTAGCATCATAAGCATGCATGTAATGTGCTTATAAAGGAAGTACACTAAATACACTAAAGAATTTCAAAAACGGAAAGTAGATTTTTGTCCTTTTTTACTCAAAATCACCAATCAGACAGTAATACTGAAGAATTTTTAAATAAAAATAATATTTTTCAAACCCTTTGCCTGACATACACGGACCTGACAATGCAGTTTTTCAATCAAATATACCACGAAGAACAATAAAATAATGCCCTTTCAATAGAAAAAGTCCGAAGCGTTACGACCCTCCAGGATGTTGGGAAGGCACCTTGGCATCTGCCCAATCGGTCCCCAGAGGGTTAACTCAAAAAATCAAAACATGTACTTGATGGATGGGCGCAAATATGTTGTACAACCATTCACGATTCCCAGTTGATGAATGCTGGCGACTTTGGGGACTTTTCCTCTGGCACCATGATGAACCTCACATGTTTTTCCTCTCTGTAAGTGCAGTTGCGACTGCAGGCTGTAGGGGGCGCACACATGGCATTAGTATGGGAGTTTAGTTTAGTTTGACCCTCAGCAGATCGTGATGAAGGGGCTGCTGTCAGGATAAAGATCCTCTCCGCAGTTATGCTGAAACCAGGAAAAAATTGAAATGCAAACTCGACACTTTGTTCTGTTTAAATTTACTTTGTTCCAGGAAGCGCTGCTTTGTTTATTAATGGCTTGTTTTTGTCCTTTTTTATTCCATTTCGGAGCTTCACACAATGTCCTCATTTTATTTACATAAGTGACTTTTATGTTTGTTGCGTCTCATAATCGTATTCTGTTTTTTTTAATCTTTTACACGAGTTTTTATTGTTTTATGCTCTTAAGGGACTCAGATTTGACAAGCGGTGCTGAATAAACATGACTGACGCACACACACACACATACAGGGAGAGAGAACGGGAAATAAAAAGATAACTCTGTTATTCTATCTGTAATTCTCTCTGCGACTCAGTAAATCTCTTTTAAGAGGAGTTATAAAACTACCCAACTGCATCTCTTATTAACATTACACTCTGTGTGTGCATGTGTGTGTGTGACCTCTTGTACATCTGTCTTTGTGGGAACCGAGTTGGGACGCCTTCCAAGTGAGGACATTTCTGAAAAGTGAGGACATTTCTGAAAAGTGAGGACATTTTGCATTTTGTTTTTGTTTGATGCAGTCTGTGAGTGACTGTGAGGGCTGCTGCACTGATCACTGTACAAAAGCACAACTTCATTCAAACTGGATCAGATTTCAGACACAGTATATTTGCTGTATTTTCCCTCTGATGTCCTCCGACTGCTCAGAATCCGGCAAGAAAACCACCTCGATAGGCGACTGTATTCCCTGCCAGACTGTTTTTAGTCCCAGGTCCAGCTGTGTTCGGAAGGTAGACACTTGCTCATAGCACTAGCTGCAATGTATAGCGTTATGGGTGAAACAATATTGGCAACGCCAATCAATATTTGTGACCCCTCCCTATCTGACCGTTTTTACAGGAAACATATGAAGCTGTGGACGTAAACAGCACTCTGCTTCCTGTTTCATGGGGCCTTAAAGTCTCCAGGTGATGCACATAAAAATCAATGCGGTGTCCTCCGAAGTGACAAAAACAGGTTGTGTGTGAGTGTGCTTGAGATGCAAATTGCTGAGCTCTGCATAAAAGGAGAGGCGGATCAAATGGAAGAATTAAAGAGGAGAGACACCAAATGCCAAAATATAGTGTGTGTGATGACGGGAAGAGGTGGAGGAATAATAATAAAAAAAACAGGATCTGTATCTGTACGGTATTAAATCATTAAAGCACACAGACACACACATCAGCAGCTGGCAGAGAAATACAGATATGGAGCGCCTGTGTTAGTTTAGGCTCATTCATCAGCTGCTCAGACGCCAGCTGATTAATACCATCCAGTCACATTCATGCTGACGAGCAGTGCAGCCATATTAACCTTCTCATTATTGATCTGCTGATAGCTTCATGCTAATATCATCCAACAAACCAACCTCGTCCTTTTGTGTGGAAGCTTCTGCTGCTGTTGATGGAGTAAAATCCAACGTTCATGTGTTAGTACTGTATTTAAACAGTTCTGAGGTATTTGTACTTTATTTTAGTAATTATATTTGATGTTACTTTATACTTCTACTGTACTCTTTACTTTCATTAGAGGTACAGTGAGCTTCTCATTGTTTTCTAACAATGAGCTGCTGAGCTCATTACGTGGCTACTTGATTTAAAAATGATAGCAGGTGTTAGCAGGCAACAGAACCGGGTTCAGCAGCCCAACTGGACCAGGTTCGTGCACTAATTTACCAATAATTTAACCAAACTGACTCAGCCCGGGATGCCAAGAAAACCACCTGGGTAGGCTGCTGTAGTCAGGTAGACGTTGACAGCAGCTCGCATGTCAACATCAGACACATCGCTCCTCATCTGGCCATTTTTACAGGAAACACTTGAAAATGGAGAAACAGAACTCTGCTTTCAGCTTCATGAGAACTTTAAAGTTTCGCAGCTGAACTTGAACTTGATGCTCCTCTGACTCTCCGGTCCTTTGATAGTTCACTGAACAAAGAGCTGCAGGTCGATGTTTCCCATCAGTTCAGTCACACACATGAAACACCATTAGATCCTTGAAACAGAACAGCTCACACACACACACACACACACACACAAAGTTAGGAAACATGAATTAAACATGAGTCCAACATTATGTCCAGCTTGAGGACAAACAGAGGCCACTGGGAGCTCGAGTACGACAACAACACACACACACGGTCCGGTGTGTGTACCTACTGTGTTCTTGTTTCTGTTTGTATTGCATGTTGTATTATTGTACTAGTTTGTGTGTGTGTTCATGTGTGTCTGCCCCATGGGGCCGGTTGCCATGGGGACAGTGATAAGGGTTCTAAATGGAACTCAATAATTCATGAGCTCTTGATAAGATGCACAACAGACACTCACACACAATGCACACACACATACAAGCACACACTGCACATTCAGATACAAAACACACAATTACGAGAAAACAAGACAGACCAGAACAAAAACACACACACACACACACAGGAGAAACTGTGCAGTGCAAACAAACACAACACATACACGTGTGTGTATATATATATATTTATACACACACACACACACAGATAGGTCTGTTAGCGTGTTATGAATAAATCCTGGACAACACAGCTTCATTACACGTGCTCAGCTCTGGATTTCAAACCACTTTTATGTAAACATAATCAAACATCTGTGATGGTTCAGGTGAGTTCTATAAAAATTGGCATGAACGGGGAAACGGGAACATGGGGACTTATGGAGACTGACTTACTTCTGGAGACAGCCTCAAGTGGACGTTTGAGGAACTGCAGTTTTGGCACTGAAGGACCATAAAATGGATCCGTTTTGGTTGTGACGGAAACAACAGTCAAATAACTGTTTCCAAACATTTGTTGAACTGATATCTGGTCAACTCGACACCGAGAGATCATTGTGGACTTCAAAAAAGAACAATGGTTGCATGCACACTCACATCTGTATCAACAAGACTTGAGGTGTGTCCACATCTGAGGACCTCTCTTGGTCAAGATGGCATCAGCATCTCTTCTTCTTGAGGAGACTCAAGAAGGTCCATCTCTCTCCTCAGATTCTGGTGAACTTCTACTGCTGCACCATCAAGAGTATTCTTGGCAACTGTCTGTCTCAAACCGGAAAGCACTGCAGCTGTTGGTGAGAACCAAGGGTTGTCCAACGCAAGCAATGTCTATGGAGGATGTGCAACTTTGTTGACGTTGTGACCTCATCCAGGTTACAGACCGTTTGTCCTCTGGAAGGCGCTACAGGACTCTCTGTTCCAAAAGCAGCAGGTTCAGGACAGCTCTTTCCCATCAGCTGTCACTTTGTTAAACTCTGCACCAAGGTGATATCTGGTCAGTAACTCTTTATTGGACTCAAACTTGTGCCGGTCTCTGATCTTTGGCTCTGCTTTCTGTCCATCGATCCGATCACAGTGATCGAACAGAGTGACCAGTCTGACCAATCAATCCCCGATCCAGCCGTCAGCTGACCAGCGGAGTCCAATAGAGCCGATCAATCGGCAGACCAATGGGGGTCATCTGGCCCCGGAGCGGTGGACAGCTAGCCAATGAGCAGACTCGGTACTGTCCAGACCTCCAATCGCAGCGATTGATCAGGTGATTGATCATGTGCCAACAGAGGGAGATCCATCTGCTGAGGAGCTGAGGTGGACAAGTTATTCCTCCTTTTTGTCCTCTTCACCTCCATCCCTCTCGTCTTCATCATCCTCCTCATCCACCTTCTGTCATATCTGTTCTTCCACCTCCTGCTCATCCATTTTCCTCTCTTCCTCATCACTCCTTCTCCTCTGAGTGTTTTCCTCTCACCCTGTAATCTGTTTCTCTCCCCCTCTTTCATTTTATCTTCACTACCCTTCCTCTCTTCTTCTTGATGTAATAAAAACCTGTTATTCTCCTCCATCTACTCCATCTCTTCCTCTTCTCCTAATCCTCCCTCAGCAGTGATAAAACGAGTGTTTCTCCTCCATCTCCTCTTCTTCACACAGTAATAAAACTCTCCTCACACCCTCCTCCCTTTAATCCTGAACTCCTAAAGTCTTGCTTCACTTTCTACTTAAAATAAACTTTTCTTTTTCACCTTTTCTTCTCCTCCCCTCTCTCCCGGCAGCGATAAAACCACTATTACTTCTACAACACCTCCTCCTCCTCGGCTGACAGTGATGAAGAGTGTTTTTCTTCCTCAGACAGGCATTTGTCTCAGAGAGGCAAACTCCTTCAGCTCCATTTAATTACTTTGTCGTTTATATCAGGGTGAAGAGGCAGCGTTAATTTTATTCACAGGTGGTCCGTGAACCGTGGAAACTGTAATCAGAATCTTTGACATTTAACAGTTGGTAGGTTTACAAGCAGAAATCTCACCTTTTTTCCAAGCATGTTAATAGATGTAGGCTCCACCTACACCAGACCAGAGTGAGAAACACATCAGCACAGCTAACTGCAGAGGGTAGCAGTGAGCAGATTCCAGTTTGTTGTCACAATGAACTGCCGACCGCCGTCTGACAGACCGTTTGCACGTGTTCTTGATGTTTTCTGAAGCCTTCCAAAGAAGGTAATAATCTAAGTTGTTGCCCCAAGCGAAGAAGTTCTCGGCGTCTTGTTTCCAAGTGATGGGTAAATGGAACACGAGATGGTGGGTCAGCGCAGCATCAGTAGTATTGCAGACGTTGCACCGGACCGTTGAAGTTCTCAATTGTCCGATCTATCCACAATCCAGCCCTCACCTATAGTCGGAGCTCGGAGTAAAGCTGAGGTGGTTCGGTCATTTGATCAGGATGCCTCCTGGGCACCTTCCTGTGGCCCCGAGGCAGACCCAGAGCTTAGCTTGGAGCTTAATCTAAAATACTAAGTATAGTAAGTAATACAGGTTAATGCCAACTTAAAATTCTTGACAGTTTTTGATACATGGGTGCTGGAGAAACATTGCAGCTGGTGTTCAGTACCTACCATCAGTCCAATCAGTGCAAGAGATCCAATTCAATGCACAGTGACTGACTTGCTCCTAAACTGAGGAGTGATTTGAGGAAAGTCGATCCAAGAAGAAGACTGGACTGAAACACACGACTGTCCTGAGATAACACATCTGTTTTTTTATGAGATTGACGTTGAGCGGAAAACAAATGGATGTCAATGCAGAGTCCTCAGAAGTATGACAAACCACAGTGTGTGAGAGTGTGTGTGCAGCAGGGTACTGTGTAAACAGGGAAGCTCTGTAGCGTAAATGAAGCGCCCCCCGGCTGCTCCGGGCTCAGATGGTGCGTTGGATTTGTCCTTATGCTGCCGCCTTCAGGGCACCGGGAGTCGGGTGGAGCTGAGCAGAGATGCGAGAAGGAGGAAAGAGTCAGTCGGCATCTGGGGCTCTTCTCTCTCCGTCTCCTCCTCATTTTTTTTGTTGCTCCTCTGTCACAGTTATCTCCGGCTTCTGTTTTAAAGTCAAATTAAAGAGTCAAAGACTGCAAGATGATTGACAATAGAAAGAAAAATAAATCTCAAATTCAGAGCCAGATAATGGTGATGAAAGAAAACGACACTCATGTACAAACAACAGACAAAAGATCTCTCTCTATGATCATTAAGTATAACTGAATAAATTGTGTTATTTGATTAGGAGTGTGTCATCGACAAAGAAGATACACGACAACACACTTAAGTGATAAAACATGCAGAATGTATTTGCTGGTTTTCCCTCTGATGTCCTTCAACTCTCTGTGATTTACACAGTTTATGATGGACAGATAAAGTTAAATTAGCTAACAGCTGATTAACCGCTGCTAGCTGAATCTGCCTTTAGCAGGCAACAGAACTGGACTCAGCAGCCGGACCAGACCGGGTTCGAGCCTCTGAGACCAATATTTACAGACTTTTTATGACTGAAAGATTGCTAAGTGGCAAACAGCTACTTGTCGTTAGCTCGGTCATCTAATCTGACTCAAACCCGGCACCACCTTGGTAGGCTACTGTATTTCCTGCCATATCATTGTTGCAATGCATAGCAGTGAGAGTGTAAATGCACACTTGCTATTGGCTACTGTAAACGCCAATCAATGTCTGCTATCAAAACCCCTCCCTATCTGACTGGAAACATGAAAATGAGGAAGTAAACAGAGTGAACGGCACTCTGCTTCCTGCTTCATGTAGACTTTAAAGGGATCATGCTTATGTCTTTCTGTATTTTTTGTCAACAAATCCCATGAAAAGACCAAAACCAACAACATGTTTGTCCCTCTCAGTACTGTCTAACTTCCTGTCTGTAGCTCTCAGCTCCAATCCCATTGGTTCCTACTGAAGACGTAAATCTTTGACAACAGAAATTCAGATCAGACTTTTGATTTCAGAGAAAGGATAGACAGCTAACCGTCGCCACATAATAAAACTCTTCTCGTGTTGTTTTTTCTCTGCCTGATGATACATTCAGGTCACAGTTTGCAGCTTTGTGTGAATATGTGAATTCATCCTGTTAATGTGACATTTAAAACATACTTACGACAGGTTTGTATGAATTAACTGCAAATTAAAGGCGACAGCTGAGATAAATGCTTCATCGACGACGGTGACGGATTAATCACCGACAGACAATAAAACACATGAATCACTGCAGGATTGCTTTAATCGCGCTGCTTAATGTGTAGCGTTCATGCCACCGTGATGCGCCGGCGCTGGTATTGAGCCGTGCGATTGATTATTAATGTCTGTGTGTTTGGATGAAAGGACCCCTGACCTTCATGTTGACCTTTACATTGAGTTACATGTTGCATGATGGGAGAGTTCATGCATGTTGGGACCGATCCTGTTGACGAATTGATCGGGTTCAACTTAATCCTGCTGTGAATTACACAGGAGGCTTCATCTCATTATGATACTATTAATTAATCCGGTTGTAATGCAAGTTTAATCCTGTTAATCAGTGTGAAGATTAATATTGTAGAAGTACCATTAAGATTAAACATCTTCGGTACTTTAAAATGATTTACCTTGATCAATTATTTAAAAGGACATCACACATGAGGAGGAAGGGTTTCTTTTTCATCTTTATCACCAGGTTTCTACTCAGGACTGTTTTAATATTTAAAGTCAAACTGAAGTTTAAAATCTCTAGAAATACCATCAAATTCTTCTCTATGAAGAAAAAATGAACATATTTGTGAAACAGCGTTTAAGCTTCAGGTCTAATTTGCGAGGAGAAACGCTGTCAGGACAGTTTCAAGGAGACCAAACTTAAAACAATAATGTAACCATTGTGATGTATAACTCCAATCCCAAGCAACGTTAGTATTTGTTCTGATTACATTACTTATGATCAAAAACTAGCAAGTCAACAACTTTTCTAACAGCTAAACATCAAGCAAGGTCACCAACGCAAGACACAGCAGCCAGTGTCAACAACACTTTTCCGATGTCAGAGTTTGGAGGACCCAAAAATCGGACAATTGCTCAGACTAGGCAGGACTTCATTCTTCACACATCTACTTGCAACACTGAGTCCCTATAAAACACACCTGGCCAGCTACTGACTAGTCCAACAGCAGTCAGCCCAGCTCGGCGTCTGTCTTTCAGCCTTTTATTTCACCAAGCTCTCACCAACCACTAAAAGTCAGTCCCAGATTTACTCTTGTCCGGCGGCTTCTTGCTCGCTCGCTCTCTCCTTAGCTTCTTTCGTCAACGTC
Organism: Miichthys miiuy; assembly: GCA_036365135.1. Taxonomy (NCBI): domain Eukaryota; kingdom Metazoa; phylum Chordata; class Actinopteri; family Sciaenidae; genus Miichthys; species Miichthys miiuy. The sequence goes on along the minus strand of CM071604.1, from coordinate 609,339 downwards.
CTCTTTGCTCTCTTCTCCTCTGCCATTATGTCCGTAGAGGCTGCTGAGCCTGGTTACATTTCCGGCTCGCCCAGCTCCTGTTCTGGCACGACACTGGCTCCGTTCCCTGTGAGCATTCCCAAATGGTCCAAAACTCCCGTGGTACAAACACTAACACTCCCCCAGGCCGCCCGGACTGTGAGCTGCTCAACCTGTTCAACCGTTTAGCTTAAATTGATGCGTAAAATGCCTCAGAATCTAACATATGGCACCTTTTATGTGAATTATATATTGTCATTATGACTTACTGTTAATATACTTTTCACTGACAGGTATGCTGTGTCTGTTTTATTGTCTTAAAGAAGAATACTCACTTTTCAGTCTGTGTTCTTATGCTGCTTTGATTTGTCTCATCGTGACTGTATATAACCAGAAATATCTGGTGTTATTATTGAAATGATTTGAAATCCCTTTACCATCTATTCTCAAATTATTAGATGGCACATTTATTTACCCGAACAGAACAGAGGTTTATTTGTAGAACAGCTGTTATTAGAAGCAGCTATCTTCCTGTTTCGCATTAAAAGCCTTGCAGCGTTTCAGGAGGGCACAATTCATTCCCTTCCCTGGAGGCCTTCATTGTAAAACCATGTTGGAAGTGGAAGTGTCGACTTTCATGAGGAGGAACTGAACTCAACTGAAGAACAGCACAGCGGACCATTTTAATATTTATTGCATTGCTATTTTATTCATTTTTATTACTGTTACTTGAGAATTCATGCTGCTACGTGTCTTGTCGCCGTGCACATGTGCATATTTATGTACGTATTGTGTCGGATCTAAATTTGGCTCTACTACTTTTACACATGACAACACCCCTGCTGCTCTAATGTAATCTCAACGCTCGCACATTTCTTCACACAAAGTTTTTCTCTCAGTTTCTTAGTAAATTGAAGTGATATTTATATCCACAGCGACGCGCTTCATTACATCTGAGAGCTGTCACGGAGGCTCACCTACACACACACACACACACGTGTGTGAGTTTAAGTGTGAATGCAGATAGGTGGAGAGCTGTCACTGTTAACAATGAGACAAACAAGACAGATTGAAAACTGAATAGCCTGAAGGACGGCGAGAAAGAGGCAGAGGAGGAGGGAGGGAGGGAGGGCGAGTATTGCGGTAAAATGAAAACACATAATTTGTCATGTGAGTGACAGAGTTTTCACTTTTTCTCGCCTTCCTCCTATCTGTTGTCTCCGTACTCCTTCTCCTCCTCCTCATCTTCATTTTATCTTCATTATTGTGTATGCATGTAGGATGTCTGACAGATTGGTGTCAGTTCTGCTCTGTTGAGACTCCCTCTTTCTTTTCCTGTTCTGAACTCCGTCACATTGTTCTCTCATGTAAATTTCTATGGTATGAACTAGAAATTTTTAAGACACCCTCTCTCTCTCTCTCTCTCTTTTGCTGTCTGATTTTGTTTTTGTGCTCAAAAGCGACCTTAGAAATCCTCGAACTTCCTGCCGGCTCATTGCTTTTGAAAGTCGAGGAGGAGGCTCGGGGCTCTCGAAGGTGCTTGAGCCTCCATCCAAAATGCTAAAATGTGTTTCCACTAAAAAAAGCAAACAAATATTCTCCTCTGAAGTTTCCAGTTTTGCTGCTTAAAAGAAGAAATGTCGATGCAACCTTTGCAGTCGTGTAGGTTGATGCATTTCCAAAATCATCTCCGATCTTAGTCTCATGTAGTACCCCGAGGTTACACTTCTCCATTACATCACTCCAATAGTCTGTTTAGCAGTCTATTATATGGTAATCCAAGAGCTGATAGGGTTTTATTAACATTAACACATTTCAGGTGAGTGTCAGTTACACTCTGCATGCTGCTGCTGTGCTATGAACGAGCCATCTCTTTGGATCGGAGAAGCCTCTGTTACAGTAATAAAATGTCTTATTGACACATTCAGAGAGGAAACATGTTATGAGAGGGGGAGAGAGCGATCCATGGGACTGAAGTGCAATCTGTGAGCAATACACCTGTAATGAAAACAGCAGCAGTGATATGATGCTGCTGTGCTCTTGTCGCTCTTGAACACATGCTGTAATCAGATGTAATGTAGAGCAGAGCGACGAGAAAATGCAGGAAATCAGGGAGATTGAAAGCCTTGATGTGGAGGTTCCCCGCTGGTGTACTGCAGCTTCACCGGCAGGAGGTGAGACACATTTACTCTCATTCTTTATTTCAAACAGACCACAAGAAGGAGCTCAGAAGTAACGACAAAAAAAAACAACACAAAACTATCGCGACGAGACAACAGCAATGAAATCTTGAAGATCAGACTGTACAAGAATTCATACTGCTGTTCTCCTCCTGACTTTAACCTTATTTTTCTTCACACTTACAGAGGAGGAACTTTTTTCTCCTTCTTCTTGTGCATGACTCATCCACATTACATCGGAAGCATGTCTCTGCAGGTCTGCTCTGTGGAGGTTACGATTCCTTCTGTGTCCTGTCTTATTTCTTCTCGGCGGTGATTGAAATGTCCCTTTGAACTTTGCAAAGCAGGCGTCTCTGTAACTGCAGCAAAGCGAACGAATCCTGAAGGAGGGTTTGAGCCACGCACTCACGGGGACGTTTTAGCTCCGGCGAGCTCGGGATAGTCGCATTTTAAAAATGCAGCACGTGTCCTCAGTTAGGTAAAAAAATAACATGTCTGATGCCAAAACACGTCTTTCCTTTCATGTGTCGAGAATGTCCTCAGTGAGAAAGGTCAGTGTCGGAACTGACAGGTGTCTCTAGCCGCCTTAAGCCTGACAGACAAGACTGAGGGATGTTGCAAGAATATGAGGACCCCGAACCGTCCGGCGATGACTGACAGACACGCAGACCGACACACAGAAGCAGACAGACGGGTCTTTTCATGGATTCGGTGTCCATCAGACCATCCTGTGGTAGAGGTATGATGCAACATGCAGAAATACCATCAAACACACACAGCCGACACACTTTCATGTGTGTATGAATGCATTAAAATAAGACATGCATTGTGTTCTTCTGCTTCTTCTTTTATATTTTATTTTAGAACGTCATCGCCATGGAAACACACACACACGCACACACAAGACACAACAAAACACATTCAAACCTGTAAAAATACGAAACGTGTTTCATGTGACAAAAACAAAGAAGGGAAGAAGAAGTGAAGACAGAGTCAAAGGCGACTTTTCTTTTCTCATTCCTCTGCAGTTTTTCTCTCTCGCTCGTCTGTCACGGTTTCCGTCTGAAGTGTCGCTGACTGACATCTGTCTGAGAGGATGTCGACAGACGAGGAGAAAGACTGCAGTGACACACTTACGAGCCGTTCAGAGGTGAAGTCATGACATCTGTAAGGCAGGATCACCTTTTTTAGGACTAATAATAACCACAATATATATAGAGAATAGTTCAGGGGAAATTCAGGGCCACGTGGTCCCAGAGATGAAGTCTGGAACGAGAGTCCTCAGATGGACGCTTAGACCAACACGTGGTCAAATATGGCACCTTGATCTCTTCAAACTATGACGCCTCCGTGGTCAGGTTAGCAATAGATAAGATGCAATGTCCAGTTAGATTTTCAAAATAAAGCTTGACTGTTTAACAAATGGTCGCAGGCTGGTTTTGGTTAAAATAAGTGCGCATACATACATAACATACATTCATGCCGCGTAATACGTTAAGTTACATGTGTTAAAAAGTGACGTAAGAAGTCGATGTTGTCTTTTAATTTTTAAACATGGGACACAATACGCAGCGTGCAGTTAAACTTTCAAAATAAAGGTCGCACTTTGGTTGGTTTAAAAAACTGCTTGGTTAGGTTACCTGACGTAACTTATGTAATAATAATGACAAGTAGTTTTCAAGCTAAATTTTCAAAATAAAGCTTCCATCTAATGAATTTACTTTTGGTTTCCAGTTTTGGGATACTAACAGTGTCTCAGGGTGAAGATCCATCATTGATGTCCAACATGACAGGAGTTACTGCAGCTTGTGTCGGAAAGTTCAAGACAATTCAACTCAGCATGTTCGTGCAAGACAAACACTTTCATGGGATCATGCCTGTGTGCCAGGTCGTCCTTACCTGCCTGCTCAACTCCTATTAAAAAATGAATTAGTAGGCAATCACTCACTCCCCGTCTGAAAAGATTCAGTTGTTTTATGATAGCAGCTAACAGCCCGAGCAGGAGCACCAGAGGTCTGGTCAGTTCACATCTTTCTGATTCACTCGGGGAAATTTACAAAAGCGTTATACTGCTTAAAAACATACGCAGTAGTACTCACCTACACCTGTAGAGACACCTGTGTTTTGTGTGTTCGCTGTTAAAATTGGGGTTAAATGTAATCGATCATTGGTGATGCTGTAGATACACCACGACACTCGACCCTGAATACAAACAGACGGAAAACAAACCCCAGGTCGGAACAGGAACCTGCTCTAAAGACCGTCATCATAGAGAACATGATCTCCTGCTCTCCAGCCTCAAGGACAGAGCTGGTGTAAACACAACTCCCGTTAAATTAAAATGTCACATTCAAAGAATCGTTTGAGAGGCTCTTTTCTAAAGCTGACAAAGGGGAGGGGGATTACAAAGCAAAAATACAGCTAAAGGAAAAACGCTTTGACCGAGAAGAACTTAAACAAAAGACAACAGCTGTGACGACTGTGAAAGCAGAGAGAAAGAAAGAAACCCTGCAGGTCAGATAATGAGAAAAACTGCAGACTCCTATTGTCTCATGACGGTACAAAAAAATAAGTGAGCCATAAATACATGCACATTTAACAGGGAAGTAAATCACAGCTTATAAATCTAAACCAAAGTTCTGCCGCAACAAAAATCACAATGCAGAAAGTGAATTAAATCTGGATATAAAAGCAAAGATTGAAAGTCATTATTTCTAAAGTTCTTACCCGCAGCAAGACAAACAACTGACTAAGCTTTCCTCAATGAGCCGCTGAAGGAAATGAAAGTAAATTCAGCTGAACTAAATAATGGAAATTATCGACTGGACAGTCTAATCAGCCTCTCGGACTGAAATAAAAGCATTTATTAAAGCTGTGGACATTATGAGCAGCAGAGTTACTGAAACACTGAGACGTGTATATATGTTACACTTACAGTTACTGAGGCGCCGTCAGCACATTAACATTACTAAACTACTTCCTTCTCAACCCTCCAATGAAAGTAACTAGCACTAGATGATGTCGGATGATAATTTGCATACATATTGGTTAAAATGTGTGATGTCATGTTAAAAATGCTGCTATAGCAGTTAAACTTGGACTCTAACAGTGGTCCACAATCTGCCGATAACCACCTCCTTATCTGGACTATATATTAATCAAATAACTCTGACACTACGTGAAACCGTTAGACGTGTCAGATATGCTGCAGGCGTACCTGCAGCCTCACATTTGAACTGACCAAGCTGCAGTACATTTATATATATATATATAATTATATTGTGAAGTTAAACTGTGTAATTTTATCGATGTCTGCATCAAGTTTTTGAAAAGAATGAAAGCTTTCTGTCTTTCTTGTCAAAGATTATTATTCCGCTCAGTTTAGGTGGAGCTGCTCTCGTGTGTTTCCTTTTCATGATACCTGAATCGTCTTTGAGTCATTATGACTCTCTTCTTCTTCAGTATTTATTGATAATCTCCAGCCGCTGCGGTAAAAATCTCCTCTACGAGCACACATTACTGCCGCAGTCCTTGTCCAAGGTCGGCTGCGTCTAACAGACGTTTTATTTCTCTGCCCCCTGCAGTGAAGTGAAGTGATGCAGATGACTGCAGAGTTTGTCGCCGACTCATTCTCAGCTTCATAAATGATGAATCAGCTGGAGCTCAGAGGGCATCGTCGCCTCCTTCCAGCTCGCCAAAAGATTTTTGTTCACTTTAGTATCAAACGGAGTCAAATTCCTGAAAGGAGAACACTTTGCCTCGGGCTTCTTATTGAATGATGATTTCTTATTGACAAAAACATTTCCCCCAAAATGTATCGGCAGCAACTTAATGTATGATCGGGGGAATAAGCAGGAAATCATCGGCTGAAGAACAACGCGTCACGGTAGCAATGCTCATATTTTCAAAGTCAAGAGGAAGAATCGAGGCCTGAGCAGGAAATGCAGAAAAACTGAAATAAAGATTCAACACAGTCTCAAATACTAAACCAGTGAAAACTGAACTGCGGAAATTCATGAGAGTCAAACTTCAGCACAAAACTCCCCAAATCCTGAACAGTACATGACAGTTATCTATTGGTCTGTTTTGTTTTTTGCTGGAAAAATTAGAGACACAATTTCAGTTTCCTCAAAACTTTCCAGGACTGCCGGAGTGCAGCTGGAAATGCATATTATATTATATTCCTTTTTATTGCTCGCATATATGAATGCATGATGGGGAAATCACTTTTTGTCTCAGACCAACTTTTTTTTAAACACAGCTCATGAATGCAGCACAGTTCAGAGCTGCCAACTCTGAGATTTCAGACCACAACTCGTCAAATAAAAGTGCGGCGCGTTGTCGGTAAACCTTCAGCAGGACTCTGCGGTCGAGTTCGCAATAATTAAAACACCTTTCAAAATAAAGTTTGTGCTGTTAAGGCCGTGATGCAGTGATAGGATCTTTAGGAAAAGATCACTAGCAACATCATTCGCCACTTCCATCGCTATGCCGACGACATCCTGCTTTATATCGCCCCCAAATTCATCACCTCCGCCTCTCACTTTCTCCAACTGCCTCACCGACATCACATCCTGGATGCAGAATAACAAATGTGACAAATCAGACTTGATCATCATCGACCCCCAAATCCTCGCACCAAAACCACTCACAGTTTCTGCCTCACCGTCGACAGCTCCACCCTGTCTCCACCCCCTCACAGTCGCGACCTCAGAGTCATCTTTCTCATTCACGATCACAAATAAACCAAATCACCAGAACGTTCCTCCTTCTCTGCTGCAGAAACCTTCATTCATGCCTTCATCACGTCCAGAGTCGACCACAGCAGCAGCATCCTCTACGCACCAACCAAAACTTTAAATTTTGTCAGAGATTTCCAACATTCAAATCACCGTTTAGCTCAGTCTGAATGTGTTGTTACTGTTTGATGTTGAGAACAGATGTACAAATAACAGAGACACCATCCACCTGATTACCTGTCAGTGCTTGCTCACAAACACCAGACTCTTCACCAGAGGCCACAAAACTAAGAAATGAAAACACACCACAGACGTTCATTTCAAAATTAGAAACATCACATAATCCATCCATCTGTCCGTCCGTCCGTCCATCCATCCATCTGTCCGTCCGTCCATCCATCCATCCATCCATCCATCCATCTGTCAGTCCAAATCCATCCATCCATCCATCTGTCCATCCATCCATCTGTCATCCATCCATCCATCCATCTGTCCGTCCGTCCATCCATCCATCCATCCATCTGTCCGTCCGTCCATCCATCCATCCGTCCATCTGTCCGTCCGTCCATCCATCCATCCATCCATCCATCCATCTGTCCGTCCGTCCATCCATCCGTCCATCTGTCCATCCGTCCATCTGTCCGTCCGTCCATCCATCCATCCATCCATCCATCCATCTGCCCGTCCGTCCATCCATCCATCCATCCACCTGTTTTATGTATTTTTCAGTGAGCCTTCCTCACATGAAACGTCACATTTTTTTATTTGAGCTTTGGAGCTGCAGCTCTTTTATTTTAATAAATATATATATATATATAAAAGCTTTAAACATTTTGAACCCAGAAGCACGACTCAAAGACAGACAGGTTGAGATAAAAAGTTCACGTTTACTGAAGACAGATAAAACAGGCAGAGTTATCTGAAAGAGAGGGTCAGAACAAAAAGGCTGGAAAACAGCTCGGCATTAGCAAACGCAGACAAGCTGACGGGGAACGGGCGGAACCGGGCCGGTGTCTCTAACACAGCGAGGACGACGACGACGGAGAGTGTGAACAGGTGAGCGGACGGGTGGCGGGAATTAAAGGTGTGGGAGGGGGAAACAGAACCCTGTGACACTTTTAATGACGTCATCACTTTGCAAACACCTGATTGGAGAATTAGCACCACCAGCTGTGACGTAAATAAATTGATTCTAACAGTTTTCACACTCTTGTGGACGTATTTATAGAAAGTAATGGTAATGGACTGTACTTATATAACACCTTTTAGTCAAAGCTCTTTTACAGTACGTATCTCATTCACACACTGATGGCATTAGCTGCCAGTTGCTCATCAGTTTGAGGCGCTAACCATTCGTTCAGCCCTCGGGAGCAATTTGGGGTTCAGCATCTTGCCCAAGGACACCTCGACATGCAGACTGGAGGGGATCGAACCGCCGATCATCTGATTAGCGGACGACCCGCTCCGCCTCCGAGCCACAGTGTGTCTGCGGTTACATATGTAAATAGTTCTCTACATGCATGTATGTTTGAGTCTCTCTTTCATGTGAGCTGATATTGTTGCTGAATATTGAATATTAATGTGTCATTTGGTTAAACAGTGTTTGCGTTGTGTGTGTGTGTGTGTGTTCTCACACTCATCCATGCAAATAAAGTGTATTTGAATTTTTAGAGTCTGACAGACAGACAGGAAATGTTTCGCTGTGATTTCCCTGCAGGCTGTTCTTACATTTAACTGTGTTCAACCCACAACATTCGCATGACATAAATTATTCATTGCATCCTCAAACTGTGTGTGTGTGTGTGTGTGTGTGTGTGTGTGTTTGTGTCTTCATCCTCTTGTGTGTGGGTTCATTTCGAGCTAATAACTCATTTAAACCGCCGCCTGTTCGCTCGGCTCTCCTCACTGCTCCATCCATTCTTATTTTATGCAGCGATTTAAGAAACAGCAGCGAAATCAAAGTTTGTTTAAAACACACCTCGACTAAACTTGATTCACTGAAGCTGTGAAGTGTGTCACGATCGATACACAGCTGCAGATTTATTTAACGTTCACCGGCTGCAGGAGTGTAACGTCTGATTGAAGCAGATTATTTTAATGTTTGAGACATCGACGACAGAATAAACCAAACACAGAATAAACTGTTTGATGTAAATATAAATATCTCTTTAAATACAGATACGAGGCCATGAAGCCGTCACAGTAAACCAGCCTACAGTCTCAACAGTCAGACTATCAGGTTCAAATCAACGGGCAGTTTGTTAAACGAACTGTTACAAGAAAACTAAATACGATCGTTACAGTTACAATAAATTCTGCTGTTGTTGCAGTGGTGTACACGTGGATGGTGCACTTAATGGGCCTGCTGGGCACCCTGAAAAAGACATCACAGAAACAAACAGAAAACGAGCTCAAAGTGACGCAAAACACAAAATTACAGCAGTGATACAAAAAACAGCCAGAAAAAGACACACGGAGAGGCAGGATGGCCGCAAACCGACTAGAAATCACCAAAAACACACATAACACAAGTTTCACCTGCAAAATATCACAGACATAAAAACACAGAATGACAACAGAGAGACAGAAAAAGACCGATGTGGCGGGGGCATCAGCTGCAGGAGAGAGGTGTGCAGCAGCGCCAGTTGGCTAATCACTGTCCCTTTAAAAGCAGCAGCGTGCTGGACCTGGAGACAGCAGAGTGGAGACACACAACCAGACGGCAGCAACGAAGCAGCAGACGCCGGGCAGCGGGGAGCGTGCAGTAAGCCTGCGAACCACTGCAAGAAAGTGTGTTTTCTCTAGTGTCTGTCAGCAGACACAGACAGGTTACCGTTTCCAGCAGAAACAAGCTCACAGAGACAAAGATGGAAGACAACCAGTAACAAAGAAACGAGCAAAAAGAGGTTCAGAATGAGCAAACTGACTCAAAATGACTAAAATGTCTGAAAGATTACATAAACAACCACAAACAATCACCACGTCAAGTTTCAGCTGCACAATGTCTCAGAAATAAACACAAAGAAAGAGACAGAAAATGACTGCAGAGGCGTAAAGCAACCACAAAGAGATGCAGAATGACTAAAATGTCTGCAGAGTTACGACAAAGACGCATGAAAACAACCACACAGAGGCAAAGAGACCCAAAATATCCACAAACAGGTGCAAAATGACCAAAAGAGTCTGTAAAATGATGATAAAGATACATAATGAGGCTCGTTCAGTGACCAGGGGTTGACTGTGCTGACCTGTGCTCGGTGTTCAGACGTCTAAAAGCTGCAGATGCTGAAAAACAACAACAAGAGAGCACGACTCCTGCTCCTCATCGAGACCCTGAACTCCGCCTGACAGGCGGCATCACAGAGGAGCTGATCTGGGAACTGATTCATAGTTGATCTGCAGCGGATTCGACTTTAATGCCGACTCAATATGTCTCCATCTAATCTATACATGAGATATCACAACCTTCAGTAACAAGGCAGGGTAACATCACGGGTCAAATAAAAGAAGTCGTGATTTATTCCTGCTGGAACTTATAAAAGGTCCCGACTCGGATGAAGGAGCCAGAAGTTTTATTTGGACTGTTGAAATGTTGACGGGGAAACTCTGCTCGCCTGCTGCTGTAACAACAAACACGACTGACTGTGTCACAAAATATGATCAGACGCTGCAAACTCCGCGTCATGTTTATCAGGAGACGTTTCCTGTTGTTTCCTTCAGACTTTCACAGGATGGCTGTGTTTGTGTACAGAGATTATCAATCATTCCGGTTTCCCTCTCCAATAAAACTTATTGAAAAGTGTGTGTGTGTGTGTGTGTGTGTGCCCACGCCGAACAATCCGACTAAATGATCAGTCATCACATTAATTCAGCCGGCAGCACATAAAAATCTTCAGCTCCAGTCCGTGTGGGAGAATCTGACTTCTTCAGGCGTCCTCATTAAATCTGGAGGCTCCAAGAATAAGAAACTTTTAAAACTGATTACTAATTCATGCATTTATAGAAAAGTTTAAGCTGCACTGATATTTTTGGCACAATAATTCGTAATAAACTCGAAGTTTGACAAGTAAACAATTCTGCTCGTAGTGTTGTTACAGCTGCAGACTTCTACATTCATCCATTCATCTCTTCTCATCAGACTAAAACCTGGACGTAGTCTCCGTGACGTCCCCGCAGACTGTCTAAAACCTGGACGTAGTCTCCGTGACAGACTGTCTAAAACCTTAGTCAGACTGTCTAAAACCTGGGCGTAGTCTCTGTGGCGTCCTTGCAGACTGTCTAAAACCTGGGCGTAGTCTCTGTGGCGTCCGCAGACTGTCTAAAACCTGGCGTAGTCTCCGTGGCGTCCACAGACTGTCTAAAACCTGGACGTAGTCTCCGTGACGTCCCCGCAGACTGTCTAAAACCTGGACGTAGTCTCCGTGACGTCCCGCAGACTGTCTAAAACCTGGACGTAGTCTCCGTGACGTCCCGCAGACTGTCTAAAACCTGGACGTAGTCTCCGTGACGTCCCCGCAGACTGTCTAAAACCTGGACGTAGTCTCCGTGACGTCCCCGCAGACTGTCTAAAACCTGGGCGTAGTCTCCGTGGCGTCGCGGACTGTCTAAAACCTGGGCGCAGTCTCCGACTGTCTAAAACCTGGACGTAGTCGTCCGACTGTCTAAAACCTGGGCGTAGTCTCCGTGGCGTCGCGGACTGTCTAAAACCTGGACGTAGTCTCCGTGGCGTCCCGGACTGTCTAAAACCTGGGCGTAGTCTCCGTGGCGTCCGCAGACTGTCTAAAACCTGGGCGTAGTCTCTGTGACGTCCCGCAGACTGTCTAAAACCTGGACGTAGTCTCTGTGACTGTCTTAAACCTGGCGCAGTCTAGACTGTCTAAAACCTGGACGTAGTCTCCGTGGCGTCCCGCAGACTGTCTAAAACCTGGACGTAGTCAGACTGTCTAAAACCTGGACGTAGTCTCCGTGACGTCCCCGCAGACTGTCTAAAACCTGGACGTAGTCTCCGTGACGTCCCCGCGGACTGTCTAAAACCTGGACGTAGTCTCTGTGACGTCCCCGCAGACTGTCTAAAACCTGGACTTAGTCTCCGTGACGGCCCTCACAGCTCAGGCTGTAAACATGTTTATTTCTGCTGTGGACATTTGAACATGGGGACTTATGGAGACTGACTCACTTCTGAAGCCAGCCTCAAGTGGACGTTAGAGGAACTGCAGTTTTTGGCACTTCCTGTGTCGGCTTCACTTTCCAGCCGCAGAAGTTGTTGCTTGGTGGCGCCTCACAAAGCTGCTTCCACGGCTGTCTGCTCCCAGCTTTGTTAGTACATTTTAAATTGGACGATTTAATTACATTCACACCGTGCTTCTGGGAGTTGTAATTAAACCACGTGTGAACATCGCCCTCTGCTTTTCGTGGTCAGCTGACGTAAATGCAGGATGTTTGGCAGCGTGTGATGTCCTCCGTCAATCAGGCAGCTGTGACCTCTGAAATGTTTCTGAAGCTTCAGTGAAGACAAATGACGGAGAAAACAGAAACAGTTTTCTCTGCTGCAGTTGTTACATTTGCCTGGTTTCCAAGGAAACACAATTATCCCCCTTCAGATGTATCCTGATGCTGCTTTCACTTTGTTGTTGGACAGATTCAGGCTCCATACGGAGACCTTACACGTGTCGCATTTGGTGCTTCAAATCAAATGGTTCAAAAAAGTCGACCAATCACGGGCCGGGCACAGTGACAGCGTCCGTCCACATAGTCAAGTCTGACCTCTGTCCAAACCCTGTCATCCAATCACAGCTGACTGCTCGATGGACTGTAACTAGCCTGTCAGCTAACAAGACATAACGAGGGTTCCCACCTTCGGTGTCAGAAAATGGGGGGATGCTTGTCCAGCAGGGTCCGTGCCCCGGGGGCGTTTTTCCCTCCTCAGTCAACAAACAGAAAGAAACTGACATCCCGAGTTTTTATTTTAAGTTCACCTGAGCGGAAACCCGCCAAAATAAAATCATAGATATCAACGTAATGATGGATATTTCAAACTATCTACAACACATTTTTCAAGCTGTGAATGTAAACCCAGCGAGGGACGCTGGCGATCCGTTGAGATCTGGTGTTTAAACGTCCTGCTGAGCGTCGTCGTCTCTTCTTCCACCTTGAAGTGCAGAACCTGTTTAAACGCTGCAATTGTTCGTTGCGTTAAAAAGTCGGCGAAGAGGCGACGAGCGTCGGCGTCACGCTTCAACAACTCGCGGATAACAAGTCGAAACTGTGAAACTCATCGTCTCGTTTTCCTCCTTCAAAGGATCTGAGTCCTTCTGCTCGCTTTGAGGCGGTGAAGTGTGTTTGCGTGTGTGTTTTTGTGCTGCAGTTTAAGGTTTTTATGAAACTGCTTGAACACAGCTGTCACACCGCTGTGTGTGTGTGTGTGTGTGTGTGTGTGTGTGTGTGCGTGTCTTGTATTGCCGCCAACACTGAAACCTTTTTAAGCTGTCAGACCCAATATCTGGTCTTTACAGCAGCGGCTAAAAGTGTGTGTGTGTGTGTGTGTTTACTGATCGTATTCTGTGTGACAGTACAACAGCACTGTAAATGGAGTTTAAATTTTGAATGACCTTCATGACCTTAAACTCACTTTCTGTTACATCTTCCACACACACACACACACACACACTCTCTCTGTGCGGTGTGACAGCCGTGGTCGTGACCTCGGATCCACTGAACTGTTTCTAAAGTTCTGCAGAAACATGCAAAGAAAAATAACTTCTTTAAAGTCGTGAAGCAAACTTAAAGCAGATCACGTGATTGGACGATCCGGTCAGTCTGTCGTTTCCTGTAAAGACGGTCACTGATGCTGATGGCTGTTCAGAGCAGCCAACAGCGAGTGTGCGTTACACCTCCACCGCTATGCTCTGGAGCTACTGTCAGCCTGGTCGTGCAGCAGTGTATTCCAGGCAGTCTTTAATATTTCATACCTCACACCCACGCGTTTCATGTAGGTGTCAGGACGAAGCACTCAAGACTCTGAGTGCTCTTATTTTTCGTCCATCTCTTCTTGACTTTTTTAAACTCGGTCTGACTGTCTTTGCGTTACAGTTCATCTTATTTCTGCGGGGTGGGAAAGACGGCGGAGGTCAGAGCCGCAAAACACCGAGCTTCAGAAACTGACGTCACTGATAGTCAGCTCTGATTTCAGGAGGCCCGGACACAGACAAATACATCATGTTTACGCTGCATCATAATTTAGTTATACGTTACAATTATTTTATGTATCTTGAAGCAGCATTGTCGTTGTATCAACACCTGCACTGTGTGACGTCAGCGACTCAAGTCAAACAAAGAAAGCGTCACGTTCCTTTCGCTGAGGAACCTCCGACAAAACTGAATAAAACTCATTTCTGGAGCCGAGCCGGATAAGAGGACGGAAACGGACGGATGTCACAAAGTAATGTTTGAGATGTAAGCGACTGCTGATGAGTTCAGTCTGTTCGTGCCTGCAGACTCTGCAGACGCCACACCACGTTCACCCTTTGTCACTTCAGCCTCCACATGCTAGGCGGAACGAACACACAATGCAGTGCTCCACATTGCAGAGATGCAAAGTGGCTCCACACCTGTCAAACACACGATAAAACAGGAAGCTGCTCAGGGTTTCTCATGTAAGACGGAGCGTGTGAATGAGGGAGTGCTTTCAGACGCAGCCTGAAGCTTCCACAAACAGTTCAGCAGTGACATCGGGCTGAAAACACACTGAGGCTCACGGTGTGAACAAACCTTCAGAGGCAGCGCGAAGACCTCCAGACACGTCTGATCCAAAACCTGGATCAGATGTTTCAGCTTGAGATAATTAACTGCTGCTACCGGACCGGGTTCGAGCACAGCCTCTGAGACCAACAGGGAACAATGTTACACTACCGAGGTGATCTACAGACGTCATGAAATATTTCTGCTGAATCAGTTTTTTGTTGTTGTTGTTGTTTTAACAAAGTAAAGTATGACTCACGCTGTACCGGTTATGACACCGGATGCACTCGGTTAAACTTTTCAGGTTGTTTTTCTCATTTATTATAGAAAAAGTCAGCGGTGACATGAAACAGGAAAAGTGAACTTTTTCAATATTTAAAGAGCAACTTGTTCCGTCTTTAACACGCCAACTTCCAAAAGTTGAAAATGTCAGTCTGAGCTCTGACTTCTGAGCAGAGGTGGAGAAGAAATGTTTCCAGTGAGCTGAAAAAAAATCAATAAATCAAAAAATTTGGAAAAACAGATTTGATGGCATAAATGTGATTTTTAACTATTTAATTTAAGTTTTGGATAATTTGGTTCAAAACTTGTTTTCTTATGTGAATATTAGGCGTCGGTTCACGAGATAAACAGTAGGTGGCGACAGTTCTCCAGTCAGGAAACACGTATGTATCAGTGTGCAGCCATGAGAGCCATGAGGAAACATCTCCCGTTAAAAGCTTCAGAGACAACACCGAGAGGAAAACCTTTCGTCCAATCACAGCTTGGCGTCTCTCGGGACCTGTGTGAAAAAACTGTCATGTGTTTTCACTCTGTGCTCCTATTGGTCAACGTGCAGATGAGGTGTCGGCTGTCGTCGTAAAGAGGCGGAGCTTCAAGTTGATCATGAGATGGAAACAAACCAATCACGTTCAGTTTAAGTTCGGCCAATAATCCAACACGTTTCTTCGAGTTTGTATCGGCGGTTCGGTCACAGCTGCGTCATTTCTTGTGGATCTTTTTACGACTTTAACCGTCGACCAGCGCGGGGCTCGAACCCACGACCCCGAGAGTCTCATGCGCTACCGACGGAGCTAGCCGCAGCCGCGCTTCACCTGCTCTCGTTTCTTTTCTGTCTCTCTGAACTTTGTGTTCACATAAACATCAGAAGAAAAGCAGTCAAACTGTCAGCACACTTCTTCTGGGTGTGTGTGTGTGTGTGTGTGTTAGAGACTGTGTGTGTGTGTGTGTTGAAATAGTGTGTGTGTGTGTGTGTGCAGACAGCATGGTTCTGCTTCAAAGCCCATTTTAAGTCAATGGGTGTGTCGGGATGGATTTTTGTCAGCCCCCTGCAGTGATACGAGACTTTCTCAGTGTGTGTGTTTTCTGTCTGCTGTGTGTGTGTGTGTGTGTGTGTGTGTGTGTGTGGTAGCTGACTCAGTTCCTGGGGGTAGATCCCTGAAGCTCAGCTGTCACACTCTGTTTTTCTTTGCCAGTCTTCTTCTTCTTCTTCTTCTTCTTCTTCTTCTGTCTTGCAGTACATTTCCTTCTTTCTTCCCTGCTGTCGTGAATCTCCAGTCGGAGCGTCAAAGTCATCGTAAACTTTCAGACTTGTTCTCCATCAGCTCGTTTCAGCATAAAACATCGAGCTTCTGCTCAAAAGAAATGACGGAGACGAGCAGAGCGCCAAGAAAACCGGAACAAGTCGCTAGAAGGGTTTGAAAAGTCAGTAAGTTGGCAGCACCGATTTTCTACGGACGTCACGAGCAGCCCGCGTCGATCTGCACGGAGCAGCTCGAACTTACAGGAAGTCAGACACGGTAACGGAATCAATTTTCAAAATAAAACACCCACAAACAATTTAACTACGTGGCATATTTACTTGCTCAGATTTGGTCATTTTTTTCTGGTTCATGAGCTTCTAAATCTGTAAAGCGTCTATACAGAGACGTAACCGGCGTACAGTCTGTGGTAGAAAGCAGGAGTCAGGTTCATGTGTGCTGACTCTGTGCTGCAGATTTAGCAGCATAGGTGTGAAGCTGCGTTCAGAGGCTGCAGGGTTTAATGAACGCTTCATGCAGCTGCACAATGATTACACAACATGATTTATTCATGTTTTAAACACGACTCCATCGTTAAGTTTCAGCACGGTGAAGTCACAGCAGAAAACGTCTTCTATTCTCAGAGCGACACATTTTCCACCCAAATCCCAACAACTCGCTCCTCTGTCTGTCTGCGCCTCGTTCGAATGAACCTCCCACCTGTTTGTTCCTCTCCTCCCACCTGAGCGCCGCCCTCGGCGCCGTGGAAGCCAAAATAATCACACAAAGTGACGGCCGAAGTGGATTTCACGGGCCGGGAGTGTTTGTGTGCTCGTGTGTTCGATGCCGGGCAGTGCTGAGAGGCGTCGACGACACATTTTTGACATTTCTGTGTGAAGAATATAAAGTAACACGAGCTCTGTTCTTTAACCTTTGAGAAGATAGATTGAGCTAAAGGTAACCATGGCAACAACACAAACCCCCATCAGTTCAACTGACTCCGAATATGTAAACAGGAAGGGTTATTACATGAAGGACAAAAGTATAAACACAAACAAATGGAGACATTAAGAATAAATGTATAAATAAATGAAACATATATTTTAGTATTGTGTCTGCGTGGTACTTAAAGGGGCGGTCCTAAATCAGTCTGAAACAGGATTGGTCAGCTGGGGGGTCACATGCTGCAAACCAGACAGAAGCAAACGATTCATCTACATGATACAAGCTAGCAAGAGTTGTGTGACGAGAAGTAAGACATGCCTCCCACGGCTTCCTCTCTGCTTTCCATCAGTTCAAATGATGAAAACGCAGACAGTCTCTGAATATTCAAACGTCTGAACCTCCAACCAGAAACACTGCAGGCACCGACACACACACACACACACACTCCGCTCTACAGCAGCTGATTTAATGCGTTAACGGTCTCCACGATGAGGAACTAACAGGCTGAAGGGAGGGAATGAATGATGGAGAAGACGCTTCTTATTTTATTATCTGAGGTCTGACGGTCCATTTTCTTGTTAGTATTTCACGGACTTTTCAAACTCTTTCAAAGAAACCAACAACGTGTTCAAACATGTTGTGTTTGCTGGATCAGGCGTTGCCTCTTGGGATCGACAGATTAGAGATGATCCATCATTTCCTGAATATCGACTTATATTGAGGAACTTTGGCCGTGGTTGCATCAGTGCCACTGTAGGTCCTCTAAGTTTTGATGGTGTGCATCGTATCTGAACCTCCAGACAGCCGAAGCCTCCTGACATAAAGTATATAAAGTGTGAAGGACTGTGAAAAGGAACTCTCAGGTTAACTCACCGTGTCAAAGACTAATTAAACACTCCTTTATCTCCAAGACAACAGTTGAAAACAGTTGTCGTGGGTCTATTGGCGTTTTTGTTAATTAGATCAGAATAGAATTGAGCTTTAGCGGACTTTATGGAGCTTTGGTAAAGCTTTAACTGGATCCTGAAAGCTTCATATGAAACCTGGAGTTTATCCTTTTGCCATTTGCGCTCTGCTCTCCTACAAGTTTGCCTGATAGCGCGAGTGGAGTCGTTCAACCAAGGAGTAGCACCAGTGTTTGCCTTAAGCCTTCTCTGTTTTAGAGGAGCTACATAATCTAGAGTGGCAGAGCAGGATGAGTTGAAGAGGTTAACTAGCTCCTCGGTATCGTTGCAGGAAGGAAGGACATCGAAAATATGAGGTGAGCAGGAAAGCATAAAAACCCTGGAAAAGTGAGAGGCTGTAGCCATGTTTATGGATCGGACAAGGGAGCGAGGCTGCAAGGGAGTAGGAGGAGGGCAGGACAGTGCGGGATCAAATGTAACCATAAAATGATCAGAAATACCAACATCAACAGAAACAGGATTGGAGATAGAAAATCCAGATGTTAAAACAAGGTCTAGTGTGTGGCCTTTCTGATGCGTTGGACCCAGAACTGATTGAGTTAGGTTAAAAGGTTTAGAAGGGCAGCAAATATGAATATTGAAGTCTCCTAGTATTAACAGTTTATCCGAGCGAGAGGCCATAGAGACAAGAAGATCAGAGAACTCTTGAAGAAAGAAACTGTTCATTTTAGGTGGTCTACACACCAATGCACATAGGAGAGGAACAGTGAAAGAAATCTTTACAAGTTGCACCTCAAAAGATGAGTAAACATCAGTAGGCATAATTCTGCATTTAAAACAGTCTTTACAAACTGTGGCTAAGCCGCCTCCACGACCAGAAGGCCTTGGGGAGTTTAAAAAGCTGCAATGAGGAGGACAGAGTTCACTAAACGGGGTGAGATCTCCAGCAGTAAGCCAAGTCTCGGTCATAAATAGGAAGTCCAGTTGGCGAGATGTGAAGTTATCATTTGAGATAAAAGTCTTATTCGTTAAGGATCGAGCATTTATCAGGGCACATTTGGCTGCAGAGGAGACCACTGTTTTCTGGGCAGCAGCTGGCACAGGACGGAGGTTCACAAAGTTCACACAGGATAGGGAGAGCGTGATGGTCTGTATGGGGAGAGAAACCGGTGAAGGTGGTAGTGACAGATGGGGCCGGTAGGGGGGGAAGTACCGTGAGCTGTCAGTGTAGGATCAGAAGAAGACACCTGGGAGTCAGTGTGCGATGTCAACAGTCATGCACGTGGGCACACTGAACGGCGTGCATGCACGTGCTGCACGCTAGCATCAGGCTAACCCTCCAATTAGGATGGACGGTTCCAGAAAAGATTAAAATTGTCAATAAAACCTAAGTTATGAGCCCTGCAGGCGGACTGGAGCCAGGTGTCCAGTGGCGACTGTTGGGAGGGGAGCACTGGTAAAAAACAGACTTCCCACAGATAATTAAGAAGCTAAAGAGGACAGTGAAATCCTTTTCTGTCAGCTCAGATCGCTGACGGGCTGTCATTAGACCCCACATGTACTAACACCCGGTTTATTGAAGATGGCAGTGAGTGCAGCAGACCGGGAGCCTCCTTCAGGATAACCGGGAAGAGGTCGAAGACCAGGATGAGGCAATCCACTGGGCCTCGTGGTGGAGCGACCAGCCATCCGAGCACTGCCAGCCACCAGTGGAGGGAAAGAGGGTGTCTGCAGGCGCTGTTTGCGGGTCCAGATCTGAAGAGATGGAGCAGCGGGGCGTCAGGTGGATGGGCGGTGTCATCGGAGAGGACGCGCCGGTGGACTCAGGCGGCGGGAGAGATGGCCCGCCGGGTCCTCTCGGGATCCTGGCCCAGACGACTGATGGTTAGGTGTCGAGCAGGGCCAGACAGTGGCGGATCCACGCAACCGTGTCATGGAGGGTTGTGCTGGCGAGGCCAACTTGGACTGCGGAGAGCCACGTCCATGAAGCTGGACAGTACTGAGTCCTTTTCCAGCAGTTGATCAGAGAGCCGGCGGATGTCATCTTTAAGTTCAGAGAGTGTCTTTGTTTCAGCAGCAGCTCATGCAGCAAACAATAGTTTGTGTGTTTAACACCTTTCAAAAGTTACATGGTGCCGTACAATTAAAACATTAGACAGATAAAACAGTAAAACAGTAAAACAGTGGGGAGAAGAGCTCAATGCTAACATCTACATGCTACTGCAGCGCTAACATGCTGATGATGGTAAGGTGTATGAGGCTAACCATGTTTATGGTCTTAGTTTGGCACTTTAGCATGCTAATTAGCCACCTAAGGCTGATGGGAATGTCATTAGTTTTTATTAAAGTGAGTATGATCCATCCTCTGGGGACCGTGAACGTAGTCGCTGACATATTTGGAGCAATCACCAAACCAGCCGAGCGCTATCCACAGAGTCACGCTGCTAGCACGGCTAATAAAAAGGTTTTTTCGCGCAGGTCGGTCAGAATAAGTTTATTGTGTGAGTGTGAGACGGGCAAAGTGCAGCTGGGATAAAGGCAGGAAGTTATTAAAATGATGGTGGATGAACTGAGAGTGTGTGTGTGTGTGTGTGTGTGTGTGTGTAGCTGGACAACTCAGCATTAAATCTCATTAGGAAGTGAGGATGAGAGAGCTGGTCCACTGCCTGAGGACACACACACACACACACACTCTGTTAATTTACTCATCCACCACGGCTACACACACACACACACACACACTCTGCTGGGTCCATTTAGAGTGGAACATCCCATAATGAGGGTGTGTCCGTTTCCACGGCGACGGGTAACACAGCGCTTTCAGATGAAAACCAGCTCAGACACATCGTGGAGTTTGTTTCTGTTTCGATTGTTCCTCTTTACTTTCTGCAGTTCGTCTCCATCCTGTCGTCCTCCCTCGCTTTTGTTTCGAAAACAATTAGTAAGTAATTATCTCGGTGTCTGCTGTACAGTTAATTAACAAACATACCAGGAGAAGCTCACAGAGTAAATAAAAAAAACAGGGAGCTGACGATTAATTACCCAGCAGCTGACTCTGGATCATACGTCCTTTTATATTTGTTGTCTTGGTTTGATGCCAGCTCTCTCAGCTCTCCTACGTGTTGTCTGTGTCTGCGGTAATAAAGTCACTTTCTCTGCCAACATTAAGAACTCATCTCTGCTTCAACTCCAGTGAAAAAAACATCAAAGAATACGACCAGAAGCTTCTGGAAGATCTCCACCTGGATAGAACAGCTTGATGTGGGTGAACATGGACAGAACATCTCAGCATTACTGAGGTTTTCCAAAGAGGAACTTTGTGCAGATTGTTCTTCCTGTTTCTGCATCATCCACAGCACCTCCAGAATTATTGGTCTATCCACCTTCAACCTCTCAGACCTCAGCAGCATCACATGCAGAGCACACGGCATAGAGACGCCTCCAAGGCTTATAGCTTAGAGCATGAAGCTTGATCACCACGGGTCTCAAGGCGAGTTCATGGGACGGACAGAACATTTTGCATATTTGACCTGAGAGGGCGAGCTGAGTATGGGTGAAGTGATTCAGTGCTGAGTGTGCGGATTTTAAACCGGATCCTAAACGCGGAGAATTGTATCTGATACACCACCAGCTCTTATTTTCAACCCTGCAGTCTTCTTCCACTGAAACAGCGCAACTCACCCAAAGAGGCCGGCCGAGACTTCTTGACTTGAATCCAAAATATGAAGAAGACTCACACACTCATCTTCTTCATCTACCTTCATCTCACGACACCTGGTCAGCGCTGGAGCTTTGGTTTTATTCAAACTGCTAATATGTTTCCATTTTGAACGTTTTGTCAACGCTACAGAAACCCTAGGTAACGTATGATGTAAGTACGAGGTAAAGATGATAACCGATCAATATTTTAAACCTCATTCACTGTCTGGACATTTAAACCCGAACAGAACATTTCTGCCAAGGTTGAAAATATTGACAGAGCTGAAAGATCTGGAAGTTTTTGTTTTCTGGCTTTTCAGATTGCCATTGACTCTCACTGTTGTTGGTTTGGTTTATTTGTGGACCAGTAAACCAGCTGGTTTCCATGCCAACCACCAATCAAATGCCTGCACCACATCAGAAACATCCTTACCGTTATTTCCAAATGTTACGGTAAAAGGATATTAGTACTGTTGATTTCATGTTTAAGGATCGCCTTTTATTCCATATTTAACTTTTTTTTTGTTTTGTCATATAGAAATACTTTATGAATGCCGTATAAATAATAATATGAATACTTTATTCCGTATACATTCTCCTAAAATGACGTATAAAGAAAGGCCTTTGAAATATGATTGTCATATTTCTTGTCAGTTTTTCACCGTAACATCTACATTTTTTAAGTAAGTTCGGAGTAACGCTCTCTGCTGTTTTTTCTGCATGACTGAATTTCTTTAATAACTGTATTATTTTTTCATATCGTCAGACATAACTGAGACTTTTATTTTGTTTTACGAGCGCTCGTCTTCCTCTCTCTCTGCTCTCATGAATAATGTATCGGACAGATAATAAATAACTTTAGTTCATATAATCCCGCACGCAGCTTTAATAAGACGGCATCAATCTGTGTTTTATACACCAATAAACCTGAACTTCTGTTTCTCTCCTCCTGTATAATAAGCTCAAAGAAATAAGATATATAAAGAAATAAAAGATCGAGACACACGAAAAAAATCCACTTTATTCTACTCTTTGATATTATTTCACCATTTTTAAACTGAAACTATGGCTACTAAATAATCAGAGTTTTTACAGCTGTCACAGAGGTTACAGCAACAAAAAGAACGGCACTAGCCGACGCTTTAAGGTGTTTGTGATGGAGTGGGCGAGCCATCATGTGCAGGATCAGTGTGAACAGGTGCTGAACAGACCTTTCAAACAGCTGTGGTCAGAGCCTCGCTGCAGGTACGCTGACCTCTTAATGTTGACCGGACAGGTACATGAGGGACGGCGGGGGTTCTCATCTTCATTACATGACAGTTTGAGATTTGGCCGGACTGCTAAATGTTTCTGTGCTAATCTAACTCCATCTTGTCTCTGTGGATCCATCCTTAACTTCTCTTTCTTTGCTAAGTCCTCTTATGAGAAGATATCATTAAAACTGCAGCAAATGTTTAGAATAAGTACTTTATGCAATTTACTGCTGCACTGCCCACAGCACCATAATATCTGTTGAAACCTGTACTACCCACATGCTGTAATATCCAGACTAGAGCGTATAAACATGCAGAAATGACTAATAAGATAAGGAGTGTGGTGAAATTCAAATTCACAGAATAAAAAGAGCCAAAATGAACACGAGTAAATGACCTTGACTGAGCTTTATTTAGCTAATGAAGTGATGTTGTCAGCACGATCACTCAAAAGATAAAGTAGAGAGAACACACACACACCTACACACAGATTTCTCTTCAGTGTTGGTGGTTTGATATTGATCGGCTCTCTCTTCTGTGTTTGATGAAGGATTTATAGCGAAGCTGAGCAGACAGGCAGGATGGAGTTATTTTAGATGAAGCTTTATTTAACAAGGTTAGTCCCACGGGAGGGGAAGTCACAGAGAGAGAGGCAGAGTGAGAAAGAGAGTGGTGGAGGGTGGAGAGAGGTCGGCCATTGAAAGGTCGGAGGTCGTCACGCATGCTGAACTTCTTGACTTGAAGTCAGCAGAATAGACACAGAGTCCAGAGAGGATCGGACTCAAATGAGTTCACTTATTTCTGTTCTGTTGGTCGCCGGTTCACCTTTTATGTTGGTGTAAAAGCTACAAAGATCTTTGATCCAAATCTGAAAGATAACTTTCTAATAAAAATGGACGTTCTACGCGTGAAGCTGCTCGGATGAGTTTCCTGAATTTGTGCACTTTAAATAGCTGCTATCAGTCATAGACTGTATAAAACCTGGACACAGTCTCTGTAACATCCCCCACAGGTTTCTGAAGAGCTGCTGGGGTGTTGTAGCTAACTAGGGTGTGCTGGGTGGTTGCTAGGTAGTTTCTACGGTGTTGATCCATGGTTTTGAGACCTTTTTAGATGGTTCTTAGGGGGTTGGTAAGTTCTTGTTGGGTTTCAGGAGGATTTCCTGGGTGTTGGTTAGTGGTTGGTTGGCTAGGTAGTTGCTATGGTCTTACTCCATGGTTTTGAGACCTTTTTAGATGGTTCTTAGGGGGTTGGTAAGTTCTTGTTGGGGTGTTGGTTGGTGGTTGTTGGGTGGTTGCAAATACAACTTTCATTGATGTCGTTAGGAGAAGTATATGTTCAGGAAACACTATGGTGTTTACTGAGTGGTTGCTGTGGTGATCACCAGGGCATTCTAGGTGGTTAAAGATGCCCTCTGTGGTGATGGTGTCTGGTTATTGGGTGGTTGCAAATACTAGGGTGTTGAAGCTGTTATTAGGCTGTTGTGCATGGTTGCTAGGTAGTTGCTATGGTGTTGTTTTGTGTTTGGAGCTTTCTGGTGGTTCTTAGGGTGTTTCTAAGTTCTTGATTAGGTTTTCAGGAGGATATCTCAGTTGTTGGGTGGTTGCAAATACAACTTCTGCTGACGTCATTAGGAGGTGTGTGCACTCAAGAAGCACTTGGGTGGTGTCTGAATCTTGGGTGGTTGCCACCTTATCTGTGTAAATGTGCCCTGCTCTCTGCTCCCAAGACTCATTTTTTAACAGTTCCCAAAAGTTCACATGCTAAACCGAATAAAAGAGCTAATATATCAGCTTCTCCTTTTGTCAGGGACATTCTGCAATTAGATTTGAAATGAGTTAATCTAATTTTCTCCCTGTGAATTCAGTTCACAGATACTGTGTGTCTTCTCACTGCTGGTGTTGTGGGGTATTTTAGAATATATAGAAGACGTGTCAGCCTCATTCTATCAAAGGTAGTTTTAGATTGGTCCTTTTAGGGTTTTAGACAGCGCTTGGCTTGTTTCAAGGTGCCATTTAGTACCTGAAGATGAAATAAATATCTTAGTGTTGGTTACTGTTAAAACAATGGCCAGATGGATATAGAATCTAACATTTTTATCCATATAATTTTATATTTCCTAAGGTCTGAGTGCTGGAGGTAGAAATGTTAAACTGGCTGTCAGGGTTCAGGTTTTTTCCGAGCTGCTTCATGGGTCAGTTCAGCCAGCAGTGAACAGAAAGGTTATCAAAACAGATTTCCCGTCCTCATATGTTCCACTTTCTAATATATTTTAAAGCCGGCATTGTCAGCTCACCCAGGTACCAGACTGTCTTCAGAGCGGAGAGAGTTTGAGTCTCAGAGGAGGCGAAAGTTTCTTCAGACTTTCACATAGAGGAGAGAATACATATGCATGAATGTCATTTCAGAGCTGGATCCACGAAAATGTAGAGTGTGTGTGTGTGTCTGTTTGCAGGGAATTAAAATTATGTGCATTGGCTCAGCACTGTTGTCGCCCACAGTGGTTTTATTCATGACAAATCTTAAATCATTACATTCATCGTTATAAATCTAATGAAACGGAAGCAGCGGCGCTTACACCACGAGATAACACGAGGCAGCAAATCAAACAGCATATTGTTCAGTCAGCATGCATCCTGAACTCGCTGCTAAGGGCTTAAATATGTACTCACATCTTTTTGGGGTCTATTATGAACACAAGTAGACCCATAAAGTTAGATTAAAACCAGAAACACAACTTCACGTGTCTTATTTTTTTAGTTAGTCCATCAAAACCTGTTTCATTCTGAGTTCTTCGTAAGTCCTGAATATGTCGAAGCTTTGGCTAGATGTTTTTGCTCCAGAATGCTCACCACACATCCCCTTGAGGTGGCAAGGGAAGGAAACATACAGTCAGTTACAATGGGGGTGATTAGGTTGCCAGATGGAGAGAGCCCGGACACCGGCTCTTTCCAACAAGTGCCATGGGATCATTAATGACCCCAGTGAGGCAGGACCTCATTGGGGTCCCATGAGGTCTTAATTGAAGGACAGCATCTCCTTCAGCACAGTGTCCTGGTCACTGTACAGAGGGAGAGTGCCCCCTACTGGTCCACCAACACGTGCACCAACCTCATTGAGGTTCTAGCCAAGCCCGCTGAACGATTACGGACCGAACATGCAAACAGGAACCAGGATACTTTCTTTTTGTTGAGGGGTGTACAGGTAGTCGTAATGTGTTATAAGCCCCACCAGTCAACCGATTTTCCTTTTTCCTCCATAAATAACAATCAACGTTTGACTGAATGGTCGTCAGAAGAGGACGAAGGAAAGAAGCCTGAATACTTCGGCTCAAACCTCCGGGTGTGATCGTCTCAGAGCTGACAAAGCTAACGCCATCAGTCGAACAACATGGAGTTTGAACTGCTTACAGACTTCGCTAAGTCTCCGAAATATTCACATCAGTTTTGCGCTAACATGTAGACTTGTAGATCAAAGCTAGCAAGCCAGTGTTCAGGGAAAATGTTAAAGTGTTGCTTGGCAACAGTACAGTCCATTTGTGGAACTATTTGTGTTGGCGGAGTCCAATAAATCGTTAAATAAACAAAGAAATTATTAACTAATAAATGGAGCTTGTAGAACTGTTGTATAAAAGAAATAACACACTCGAGGTCGTGCCGTTATACTGAATATCAGCTCAGCTGTGACTCAGTCGTGGTCAAAGTAAATCACAGCTGTGCTAATATTCAGTATAACGGCACGACCTCGAGTGTGATAATGGTTAAATGACTGCTGATAGATTTTTTTGTGTCATTAGAGTGTCATTAAGCATTATAACTCTCTGTGAATGTCCCCATAAGACACCTTTTTATAAAAGTTTACGGATGCATGTGTCTGTTTTCTGCTCTTCCACGCAGCACGTGCCTCAATATTAACAACGATAAAAATAAAGTTCATGTACATTTTTACATTTTCAGTCTCGAGTTCACAAACTGTGTGTAAACGTTTCACTGCTGCACAGGTCTCCTCACAGGTCTCCTCGCAGGTCTCCTCACAGGTCTCCTCGCAGGTGTTTAACTTCTGGATGTAGGACAACTTCATAGATCGACTTCTTTTTAATAGAAATTCTTCTCGCGGCTCGCCGTTTGTTGATATTTGTGTTTGAGAGGAAGCAACGCCAGAAAAAATAATGTGTTCTTCTGTATTCAGTGTGTGTGTGTGTGTGTGTGTGTCTCCAGGGAGGAAGCGTCACCTTTAGCACTTGTGGTGGAAGCTGACAAGTCATTAGCAGGAGAAACGCACACACATACAAATACACACACACATACTGCACACATAAACACACTTTTACCGCCAGCGGGGTCAAACGGGGTCACGAAAAGTGACACCATAATAAGTCTTTGTCAGTCTGATCAATGACTACACACACACACACACACACACACATGAAAATAAACACACACATACACAGTGAATAGCAACAAATGGACACACACAGTGAATTCTAATTAGCCAGCGGGCTAAACGAGGCAGTGATCCCATTTACTGCTCACAATACCAAGAGTTTAACTTCCTCTCTCTCTCTCTCTCTCTCTCTCTCTCTCTCTCTCTCTCTCATGTTAACAAGTTTGTTTTTCCAAGCGCTGACTCATTTATCAGGACGAGCGAGTGCAAACATGAATTAATCTACTTCTGTTTGTTTCAGCACAATTAGTGATCAAATCAATTTCTGCCTTCAAAGGATGGAGAGACGTGGAGGAAGGGAAGAAGGAGAGAGCGAAGGAAGGAAGAAGGAGAGAAGGAACTAAGAGGAATGGCTGAAAGAAAGAGAGATGATGGGGAGGAGAAATTAAAATCAAAGGGCAGAAACAACGTGAGGATGGAGGGAGGAGAAAAAACAAGATGAAGCTCAACAGATGTAAAAACAAGAAGAGAGAAGGAGGGAAGAGGTAAAGTGATGGATTGGTTAGAAAAGGAGGAGTAGAAGAAGAAATATGAAGGAAGGAGCAAGAGGAGAAAGGAAAAACAAGGAAGGAGAGAGAGGGAAGGAATAAGGAGGCAGGGAAGGAAGAAGGAGAGAGAGGAAAGGTGGAAGTCGAAAAGAGAAGAATACAAATGATTTGACCGGGACAGGAAGGAGGAGAAGACAAGAGAGATGATGGAGGGAGGACAGAAGGATGGATGGAAAAGTGGAAATAGGAAACAGAAGACCTGAATGGAGGACAAGAAAAGGAGGAAGATCAAAGTGAAGGAAGGAGAGATGAAAGGACAGAAAGAAGGAGGTCAAAGAGCACAATAACAAGGAAGGAGAGGACAAGTGAAGGAGGAGAGTGTGTGTGAAGACAGCAAAGAGGGTAAGGAGGGAGGGAAAGGATGAAAGGAAGAAAGAAGTGGGAAAAAGGAGGAAGGAGGGAAGGAAAGGAGGAGAAGAGGGTAGAGGATAGGAGAGGAGACAAGAGTAAAGGAGGGAAAATGTGAGGAGACAAGAGAAAAGCAGAATGAAGGAAAGGAAAGGAAAAAGGAGAGGAGAGGAAAAGGAAAGGAAAGCAAACTAAGGAAGGAAAGGAACAAGCAGAAGATGCGTGTGATGAAAGGAAAGAGTGAAGGAGGGATGAAAGGAGGATTGATGAGTGCAGTTTTGGTTTGGACGTGTGATTAGCATTTAGCTGACTGAACTGAACTGTGCTGCTTCATCACTATTTACTGTTTACACACACACACACACACACACACACACACACACTAAATAAAATATATATAAAATATAAAATAATAAATCGTCTGAG
Organism: Miichthys miiuy; assembly: GCA_036365135.1. Lineage (NCBI taxonomy): Eukaryota > Metazoa > Chordata > Actinopteri > Sciaenidae > Miichthys > Miichthys miiuy. The sequence continues at coordinate 580,578 of CM071604.1, read as the reverse complement.
CATCGATGAGAAAACAGACGAGGCAACAAATTAAACAGAAAACTTGTTAATTAGTTAATTAGTCTGGCAGCAGTCGATATTTTCATGCGTTGAAAGACGACCTGAAAGCTGACGAACCTCCAGAGAGTCGGCAGCTGAACGAGAAGCTCCGAGAAGGCCGAGCGGAGCTCACCGAGCTTCACGGAGCTTCACGGAGCTTCACGGAGAGTTTCGGCTCTTTGATTGCTGCTCCGGTTCGCTCTCATGGTTGACGTCTCAGAGAAGAAGCAGAGCAGAGCTCAAACTGCTCGGCACTCGAGTGGAAGTACGTTTACTTTGCTGAATTACCGCTCCATGTTTAATGCATTATTTATCAGGACAACAGACGCAAATTAGCTGTTAGCTAACTGGTGCAATTATTTTGAATTGTGTGCCGTCCCTGCACAAATAGACAAATCTATTATGCACATGAAGCAGGAAGTTTGTCTGATTAAAAAATTGTGTAATTAATATAAATTTCTGCCGATAAACAGCCGTCGACTGACCAATCCGTCCCCGTTTGGTTTGTTGTCCAGCTCCTGCTGCTGTGGTCACCTCTGGAAACCTGCTGCAGCTTTTCATTGCGTTGGCGGTAGTGGTGTGTTTTCTTGCCTGATTTGCTCGCAGTACAATAGAACAAAAGAATAGACAAATACACTGTGAGCACAGAATGGGGCAAATGTTTCAAAATAAAAGCCTTGTTAAGAAATGAAGAATGTCTGTCCACTGAGGGCTTTTAATTTGAAGTGTATATACAGGAAGTGATGGGGACAAACAGGAGCAGATTAAAACCAAGTGTCTAATTTCCCCGTTCATGACAACTGTACTGAGGGACGCTTTGATTGACAGGTGGGTGGGTGGGCTCGTTTGAGCAGCCAGGCGTCATTCGACCCGCCTCGGTCCGAAGTCTGTACACACTAGTGTGTGTGTGCGTGGTTGTGTTTCAGGCTTACATGTGTATAAACTGTGGGATTAACAGAGTAAATCTTCTTCTGCATGTGCTGCAGACAGAGCTGAGAGGATTGAAGACTGAGAGCTGTTTCTAATTTGGCAGAACGGCTCTAATGAAACTGAGTCGGTTTCTGAACTCGTAGAATATCGGACCAGCAAAACAAACCAGCCGTGGTGTGAATGTGAGCTCAGAATCGAGCCATAGGCCCAGACATTTATATCACGTTTGTGCAGAGAAGTATCGTCATTAAACGTAATAACAGAAGAATTAGATTTGGATTTGAGGCTCCGTTCTGCACCAAAGACCACAGTGTGAGAATCGGTCTTATTAAGCAGTAATCTGCAGCCTCCCATAAGGTTTGCAGGGAGATCTGGCATCGATCCAGTGTTTGGTGTTGTTGGTGTTGTATTTCGACTTGAGACGATCCAATTAGCTGTCAAGTGTATATTTCAGTTTGTGGCACGTCGGGGTTCTTTGAGATGCACTGCAAAAACACATCGCAGCTCCAAGACACGTTCGTGTGATTCGAAAGAGTTCTTCCTTTCATCCTCACCCTCAATGAATTCTTGCAATAAACTACTGTAATGTCACTTTTGCAATGCGTGATGGATTTTTACAAACAGCTGTTGTGAATTTGAAGCGACCACAAAAAAAAAACACGTAAAAATACAGTTTCTATGTAAAATTACGGTATTTTACTGTCGTGTACGTCCTCTAAATTCACAGGAATTTATTGGCCTCTGAGTTGCAGTAATAATAATACAGTAAAAATGGTGACTCACAAGTAATTCCTGTGTTTAGGATACAGTGAAATACCGTAATTCAGCCAACAATAATGTAGTTTTAAAGTTATGTTGTGGTTGAAAATACAGTACATTGCTGTGAACTGCAGATGTTTTTTGTTTTTGTTTTTTTACAGTGATATTATGTCTGGCTTCTGTAGAAACACGGTGTCATACTGTGATTTTCATCTATATCGCTGTAAATTATACAACGGTCCGTTCCGACACAGGTGTTCTAAATCCAATCAGCCACCATCAGGAATCAACACAACCGTTAATCAAACCAATAACTAACAGCAGTCAACGTCAGACAACCATAACACACTTAACAGTCACCTAGTGTTTCTGTAGCGTTGGCAGAACGTTCATCTTTGATATTTTTGTTTTCCACCTGCAGCGTCGAGAGCTCAGCGCTACATCTATGAAATGCTACTGTTTGTATTGGAGGAGCCAAAAAACAGTTAAATAAACAAACAATCATAATCTGTTGTCATTTATTACTGTTAACAAGTGTGATACTCAACGTTGTACTGTTATACTCAGTATAGGCATGGCAGCTGTGCGATTATCAGCCAATAATTTACTGTAAAAGTACATTCAGCATGTTTTAAATCTGTCTGTCTCTTTCTATTCATTCGTTTGTAGCTTCAGCTATCTGAACGTCGGCTCTGTAGCAGCTGTCGAGGAGCTCTACGAACATTTAAATGTTTATAATCTTTCATATTGTTTTGTGTAATGACCTCTGCAGGCCCTTAGGGGGCTCCAGCAGGACTTCTGCCTCTGTAATCACGTTTAAATGTTATTTCAGCAGGTTTCCTCTGTCGGCTCGACGCTCGCTCAAACTGTATTAAAACTGATTTTTCACTCCGGAGGTTTAACCCGCTTTCCAGTCAGCTCTGATCTCAAACTGCCGCGGCTGTTTTTATTTGTTTTTATTGTTTTTTATTGTGTTTTCATCGTAAAACAGTTTCTGCAAACCAAATCTTCCTCACGGGACAATAAAGTTTTGAATTGAATCAGAGGTTTTTTTTATTCAGCTAAAGCTGCCGCAGAAACACGCCAGCGAACAATAACTTCTAATGGATTTATATATAGAGCCGGGCGGGCAGTGTGTGTGTGTGTGTGTGTGTGTTGTACTGTAGCAGTAAGTTTCTGTGAACCCCGGCTGAATATAAACGACTCAAAATCCAATACTGGTCTGTCTCTCTGAAACACACACTCTCTCTGCAGTAGTGACCAGTCCTTCACAGTAAAGCTGTTCATTTGCTGCATTAACTGTTTCTCCTCACACGGCTGGAGCGTCTCAGTTTCAGACATGCAGTTAACCCTCCGGCCTCGTCTCCAGATGCTGCAGGGCAGATGATACTTTAGGGCTCTCGCTTGCAGCAAAAAAATCTCCAATATTTATTTTATGATCTTGTTCCTTCCATAAATATGATTCTAGACGTCTGTTGAAGAAGCTAATCCACAAATGTACTCGATAAAAGATAACTTTTTTGTTGCACTGCGTCCTGTTGGGGCTTAGAGCCTCTGGAAATGTGGTTTGAAATATTAAAAATGCATATCTGATGTCAAAGTTGAGTGTCTCATTAAGCATCCACAAAAATCTACAGTACAGTCCCGTTTCCAAAGAAGTTGGCACGTTCTGTAAAACATTAAAACTTTAATATTTAATTAAAAATAGTAAAGTTCGATTTTTGTGGATTTTGGATTTCCACCTTTTATGAGTAAGAATAAACGTTCCAGGTAGACGTGACAGATCGTGTTTTTGATTGCATAGAAGAATCTGCACAGAAGATGAGTAATGTACTGCTGTGGTCGGGGGAATCAGGAAAATGTATTTTAGTCTAAGTGGATATGGATTTATATTTAGACTCATTTCATCACTTTACTTTTTCCAACCGGGAACTGAAGCCGTGATTTACGTCTCTTCAGATCAACCAGACTCCTTTGACAAAAAGTCATTTTTACAGAGAGGCAGCGGGAAAGTCAGCATGCAGAATATTTTCACATCTAACTCAGCCGTTTATTCAGATTATTGGAACAGTGTAATCTGATCAGCTCTACTTTGTTTCTGAATGTGTCCACACACTCACAATACACACGGTCATGGATAATAAAAATAAAATACTTGAAATAGAAAACATTCGAAATATAAACACATAGTGTGCGTGGCATTATGGTGAGATTCACCTGTAAATATAAATGCACAGCATAGTGTGATTTAAGTGAGTATGGAAGTGTGTGAAGTGTGTAACAGTGCCACAGTATGTCATGCTGGTGTTAAAGAGGCTGACAGCTGTCGGACTGCAGTGGTGCTCCTTCACGGTGGGTGTAGCAGGCTGTTGCTGAAGCTTAAGACGCCCACAGTCCCATCGGGGTGGGAGGTGCTGTTGTTCGTGATGGATGTCAGCTTTGCTAACATCCTCCATCCTCCTCCACCTCCTCTACGGAGTCTGGAGGGCAGTCTAGGACAGAGCCGGCCAAGCCAACAAGCCAACTCGCCACGCGTGCAGCTTTTTTGGGATTGGTTTTGTGATTTTGGATTTCTGTCTCCAATAGACGCTCATAAAACCTCTAAATTAGATTAGCGTTAGCTTGAAGATATATTCATGCTCTGTCAGATAGAAGGAAGTGAAAACTTCCAGCTTACTGATTACAGGGTCACCTAACGACTAAATGAATGACTTTCAGCTGCAGAGGGTTGTTCAGTTGTATGCAGGCAGGACTGTCTTCACTCAGGCAGGATTAGCATTACAGGAGGAGGAGGAGGTAAAGAATGAAATATTCACTGTGCTCCTCGGTAATTTTTCCATTTTAACCATCAAGAAATTACAGGATATGGTCTGTAATAGACATGGACATTCAGGCAGGACAAAGCTTGAAAGGCAAAAGCCTCCCCTGAGGGGGGGGCGCACTGGAGAGCCGAGGGGGCGGCAGAGATACTGCGTGAGGTGAATTCAAGTCGAAAAGTGTACTTCCTCCTCTGAGTCATAACTCAAATCTGAACACACAGACACCAGACACATACTGATCGCATCCTCGTCCCGGGGATGTCATCATCGCTGATGTCCATTGTGAATAAACGTCCGTGAAGCCACTTAGAGATGCAGAACTTGCCTGAGAATCATCGTATTCTTTTAGTTTCCTTCAGGAGTAATCCAGTGAGAGTTGTCTGTACGTCCATGGGTACACGGCAAAACAGCTGACAGCTAATTCAGCTGCTTTTTTCTGGTGCTAATTTGTCAAAATGTGAACACAAACAGGCTAAAAACAGCGTTCAACAACACGTCCTTTTGATGAGCTTTGACGGAGGGGTCATGGGAACATCGGCGTCCTCGCTCGATCGGTTAGTCCGTCTTGTTGTGTCAGCGTCTTCGAGGTAATTCTGCTGAGAGTCTGGTGGCTTTGACAGGAGCGATATATATCTGCTTCAGGTTGTCTGACGGCTGGATGAAGCAGTGAAGATACTCCAGATAGAGTGTGAACTTCGACTGATACTGATTTTTTTTTAGGTGTCTAAAATAAGTTTTGTTGCTGCCCCCGTCCACAGCGATACATTGTTTAGCTTCCGTGCAGAGGACATGCTGACTGCTGTTTATTGACTATTGATAAGTACTTCATACAACCACACTTTAAATAATGTAGCCATTAAAGTGTTTCTTAATATGTTAAGAGAATTCTGCTTCTTCTGATGGCTCAATCCGTTCTAGATAATGATTGAGGTGACAGGAAGTCAGACAAAGAAAATCCAATTTACATGCAGCAGTGTACTGTATTTTCAACCACAAGCCTACTGTTTGCTAAATTACGGTATGTTACTGTACCCTAAACGCATGAATTACTTGTGATTTACCATTTTTACTGTATTATTGCTACAGCTCCAAAGAATTCCTTTAAATTTACAGTAAAATACTGTAATTTAACAAAGAAACTGTATTTTTATAGATTGAGTTGACAGGAAGTCCGACATAGAAAATCTAATTTATCTACGTAGCCTACCTACTCATTGTGGAAGCAGATAAATCAAGTAAAATGACCAAATCTGCTGGGCAACACGCTTCAGAAACGCTCCAGGTGGAGTATGAAGTCACGTGGAAAACACACCAAAACAGCGTTGTGCGGCTGTACCCGGTGGGATCCACCGGACTATGGATACAACCAGACAGTCATGGCGATGGTTGCCCAACAACAACGGACCAGAGTTCGGATGAGCTTTCACACCTGCCCAAACGAACCGCACTGTCCGAGGGAACAAACTCTGGTCCGTTAAAAGTGTCCCAAACACCCTTAAAGGAAGTTTTTCCTCGCCACTGTTGCCAAGTGCTCGCTCATGGTGGGACATGTTGGGTCTCTGTGCATAATATTGTAATGAGTGTGGTCTAGATCTGCTCTGTATGGAAAGTGTTAGAGATAACTTGATGACCATGATTCATTGCTGCGGATTAAACAAGCCATTAAACAGTATATAAAGTGGCTGAAATGAGCTCAACCTTAAACATCTACAGCAGTAAAACGAAACATTTGGATGCACGTAGTGATGTGTCGGTCGCGAACGAGCCGGTTCAAAGAGACAGTGGTGAAATGAAGAGCCGTTTGGGAGCCGACTCTTCTTGGTGAGCTGAGCTCAAATGATCCGGCTCACTCAAAAGAACCGGGATTCCCGTCACTGGATGCATGACTACTTTTACTTGCAGTGAAGTATTTTCACAGTGTAGGTTTAGTACTTGTACTTGTGTAAACACTTCTTCCACCACTCTTCTTAGCGCCGCCAAAACGTGTCTAAGCCCTCAGCTGTGCTGAAGCTGCTGATGTGAAGACTGAGAGACTCTGACTGATCTAAAAACTCAACAGTTCTGTCTGATATTTTATCATGAAGTTGCATGAAACAGCTCCAGGACGTGCAGATTTTTCCACTTGAAGTCGAAACATTTTCACACTCGAGCAACATCTGACAAATCTGTCTGTGTGCATCCACTTGCCTCTTCCCGTTGACCTTTTTCTTGCAATGGCGCCTTCTAAATATTCAGTCTGAACGCTCGGTAACGCCTCGTGTGCTGCAGGGTGTAACATCTCACTTTGCCTACGCGGCAGGAGGTCATGTGCTACGAAGTAAAGCTCCATTCAGACTGGATTCATGTCTCTAACATTACCTACGCTGGTCAGGGATTTTAATCCTGTTCGAAATGAGTATGTTGGTAATTTGTCACCCACCACCCTCAGTCGCAATTACAGCAGCAATTACCTGCTGGTTTTCCGTGAACTCTCTGCTCCTCCTGTAATTTAAATCCTGTCTGAAACGACGTCCTTGTATTTTAAAGTGGATCTTTTTCTCTTTTTTTCCCCCCACATGTAGAGCTTCTTGTCCTTCTGCTTTTTATACCAGCTCAGTGTGAAATTTGACTTTTGGGTGAAAATGGAGGAAGAGCACTGACACTCTGATGAATGGTGGCTCGCTAACACTGACATGTATTTGGGAACTAACAAGATGACAGCGAAGCAAATCCATCAGGAGAGCAAGACCCCCGTCAGAGCTCATCAAATGGGATGTTGTAATGTCAGCGACAGTCTCTTTGAGGAGAGCACAGTAACATTGTGTAGGTCCCTGACACGTCAAGGCATGGACTGGGTGTGCTGTGGTATCTGGCACCAACGTTGGAAGTGTGTGGGGCCTCCATGGATTGGACTTGTTTGTCCAGCACATGTTTGATTGGATTGACATCTTGGCAACCCATGACCTGCCCTGTTTCTCTCTCTGATGGTAAAAATACTCATACCCAAACGATCCCATAATCACAAACCTTCAAACTCAGTCAAACAGTGGTTATCATGGTCATCACTGGACAAGAGGGGTATTACAAATTGTGATATGTATAGTAACTAGTAACTAAAGATGTCAGACAAATGTAATGGAATAAAAAGTACCTCTGAGATGGAGCGGAGAAGAAGAATACAGTTTCTACTTGGGCGAGCTCATAAAAAGACGGTTCAGTTCATGCCTGCAAAGTGAGCTCTTATGTAATCGGCCGTATTGATTGACATCGATCGGTTCCACACACAGACACACGTGTCAGACAGACTGTAACACTTCCTGTCACACACGAACACACAGAAGCTCCATCCACGCACATCCATGCAGCAGCGTTGGAGCGTCGCGTGACGGATTTCGGGATCAGCAAACGACGTTCGCGTTATCGGTTGACGCCCTCGACCGAGACTTCTTGTTGTGTAATTTCAGTCCATTACTTTGATGCTCTCGTCTCTTTTTCTGCATCCCTCTCTGCTTTTTATGTCCGTGGAACATCGTTGACTCTAAAAACAGACTTACATCTCAGGAGAACATTCTGGTTAGATAAAGGTCAGCGTACGGCCTTATACCTTCTAATAAATCTTATGATAAAAACCTCTTTGTTACCGCAGAGTGTGGCAGCATCTTCCCTTTGAATGTAGAGAATTAAATCTATCTGTCTGTCTGTCTGTCTGTCTGTCTGTCTGTCTGTCTGTCTGTCTGTCTGTCTGTCTGTCTGTCTGTCATCTCGTTCAGTGTCTGTGTTCATTTCTTTTCTAAATGGCCTGCAGAGATGGATTTTATATCCTCCATCCATCATCTTTGCAGAGAGATGTAACCTGAAGAAACAGCCCACGCCTTCCACACTGCGCACACAGCGAGGCAGCGCATGTGTGTGTTCACGTGCACACACACACACACACACACACACACACACACACACACAGGCATATAATAGAGGTTAAGCAAAAAAAAAGGCAACGTGACTTTGGCTGCCTGAAGGAAAGAGAGGAGTGTGTGTGTGTGTGTGTGTGTGTGTGTGTGTGTGTGTGTGTGTGTGTGTGTGTTTTAGCAGAATAACTACATTCTCACCTCTGTGTTTAAAACGACCCTGAACGTTAACGTATCCTCCTCTCGCTCTCTCTCTGTTTGCTTCATATAGTCAAGGTCGCTCTACTATCTGTGAGTTGACCTCTGCGCGCACACACACACACACACACACACACACACACACACACACACAGTCTTTTGCAGCATTTCTTTCTTTCAATCAGCAGGACGGAGCAACGTGACGGTTGCTGTGTTGCTGCAGTAACAGCAAACAGTTTTTTGATTGACGGAGCAGAACGAGCTGACCTGACCTGAGCAGAGCCGGGCCGGGCCGGGCCGGGCCGGGTCGAGCTGATTTCACTGAGATCAGGAGCTCTGAGAAAATGAAAAGATGTTTAGATTCATGAATTTATTTATCTTATTGCTGCAGAAATAAAACAGTCTGACTGAAACAGGGATAAAATGCAGAAAAACAACGAGAGGAACAAAAGAATAAAAACAACGTACAGGACGTACAAACCTTCTCATTCAGTGTTCTTTCTTCATTTTCTACACTGTAGATGAACACTGAAGACATAAGCGATGTTATGAGATAACACACAAAGAATTATGTGCTAAACAACAAAAGTGACGTGTTGGGAGCGAGCTGCTGCCCCAAACGAAGGAGTTCAAGTATCTCAGGGTGTTGTTCACGAGTGACGGGATAGATCGGTGGGTTGGTGCGGTGTCGGCAGTATTGCGGACGTTGTACCGGACCACTGTGGGGAAGAGGAAGCTGAGCCGGTGTCTCTGCATTCCAGAGCTTTGGGTGGTAACTGAAAGAATCGCGGATACAAGCGGCTGGAGCGAGCTTTGGAGGTTTTCTGGGTACGTCCAACTGGCAGCGGTGTTGATGTGGAAAGGGTTTCAAACATATAGTTGTGGTCTTGACCAGTCTTGAACTAAAATCCAGAGTCCTCTTCGACAAAGACCGAGACAAACCGAGTATAAATGTGCTTAAATTTCGAAGTCGAGACCGAGGCCTGTAAAAGTTTGTAATGCGGTCACAAAAACCATCAAATACTTTGATGAAAGTGGCTCTCATGAGGACCGTCACTGTCAGGTGTGGTCGGAGGTGTGATGTCACGGCGTACACCTTAAGTCGAGAGTTAATCCCTCTCTCTGTAGAAAGATGAAACAGTCACGGAGGTTGTTGCAGGAACTCCTCTCATGTGCCAGGTGTGGTCACCGTCGTCGTGGTAGCATCCGACTCTTTCCCTGACTTCCTCCATCATCGGGCCCGCTGGTTACCATAGAAACCGTGGGCGGTGAGGGGTGGGGGTGTGGGTCACAATGAAGCAGCTGTGTGTTACACTGAAGCATCGTGAGGCTTAAAAACACAGACAGCCACTCAGACACTCCTGCCAGCTCCAGATGCATTGTGGGTACCAGGGGTGCAATTTAGTTCAAGTGCCTCCATCTGAGCACGACGCCGACACACACACGTATCGTACACACTCGACATGATTCACCGTGCTGAGTTACAACCCAATTTGCAGACGGGAGAGTTTCACTGATGACCTGGCAACCCGCACTGTCTTTATTTACTATCTGGCAACCCGACCCGGACCAGCGCCTGTTTGTTGTCACGTTCGAAGCATCCATCCTTTGAGCTAAACCGCTCGCGAGGACGACAAACACTCGAGTCATTTCCACGGCGTCGCGGAGCTAATTACCGAACGCCAGCTTACCCATCATGCTTTGCTCTGGATTCGTGTGAAACAAACTGGAGTCTCATTACGACAAGCGGTGTGTTGTCATTAGATTCAATGGCTGCATTATCACAGCGGCGCGCGCGCGCGTGTGTGTGTGTGTGTGTGTGCGCCAGATGGTGATGCATCAACCATGCAGTCATTAAGAGGAAATTAGAATAATGAACAAACTGTCTGTTTGTCTCCTTTACTTTCCTCCAAACAGGCTCCAACCTGATAAATACACAAACATAAAGTATACATGCAGTCCATAAACACCTGTAGCAGCGTCGTTTCTCAGTGAGCGCCGCACCGCTGCAGATTAATGGGACTACACGGCCCGAGTGGCAATTAATTCATCTAATCCTGCTTTTCTGGAAAATGTTCCGAGAATAAAACTTACCAAACAAACACAGCGTGTGCAGCAGTTACAGTTACAAGTGCAGGTATGTAATAACTATTTGTACCATGTACAACTTACATTTGTATTTTGAGGTATTCATTGCAACCGCCTCAGCTCCGGCACTTGTGTTCTGGTGAACTGTTCTGCAGCCAGCCTCAAGTGGACGTTCAAGGAACTGCTGAAGCTAAACTGGCTTTTTTCCTGCTTTCATACGTGTTCAGTAAAAAAGATGCAACAACTAATGAAAACATAAAAAACTCTGGAGTGTCTTTAAGTTGTATTCTTTCACTAATGTGGCAGGTTTCTGACAGCTGTTTTTTTGTGCTAAGCTAGGCTAATCTCTACTTCAGCCACTGAATGAAAGGAAATGAGCAGACTTTCAAACTCTTATTAATTCATAACTCGAATGTTTCATCCCTGTTTTCAACTGAACTTTTTACACCGTACGCACACGCTTAAAGTGATGCTGCGGATTTATGTCGCAGAATCTGCTCCTCACTCTTACTCACCAAATATGACAAACTTTTATGTTTTTGTGCTGATTTATTTATCGAATGCTGCCACTTCACAATAAATTTGGCCTGTTAAATTAAGATTCTGGAGGTGTAGCGGCTCTTTTTTCACGTCCAAACAAACCCCAGAGAGAAAGTCTGAGAGGTGCAGTGTGTTACTCACTTCTGTCAGACAGCTGCTGGATAAATATACGCTGGATATTTTTTTATGTGTGCAAATGTTCCACCAGCCGATCACAGCGCTGATGTGGAGGCAGCCGACAGGTCTCGTCAGAGGAGGCTGGACCGGGGCCGGGTTCACTTCATGGCACTTTTCATGGACGAGGTCCTCTGATTCACCTTACTCGTCTTCTTCAAGCTGTCCTGTGAGTCTTCTGTGGTTGGAGACGATCACATGCTACAACTATAAAATCCACTTGTCTCCACGTTTGTCTAATATTTTTCCTCCCATAACAGCTGCTGGTTTAAAGAACTGGCACCGGCTTAAACTGGGATACGACAGAGAGCTCCAAACACAAACAAGCTCATTCATCTTTTACTTGGTCTCATCAGCATAAATTTAAATATGGAGAGTAAACAGTGAAGTGTTAGTTTGTTAGCGCAGCGCTGAGCTCCTGGACTGGATCCTGTTATATGTAATGTAGAAGAGAAATGCTCAATTACTCCTGTGTGTGTGTGTGTGTGTGTGTGTGTGTGTGTGTGTGTGTGCTATGCTAATAATTCCACCGAGGGTCGAGGCAATCAAAAACCTCTCACTTTTAATCAGCGTCACGCAGAGCACACACACACACATGCTAGATCAGTATGGAAGGGAATACACACACACACACACCTGACAAATGGCGGCATGTGAAAACAGTATGACAAACACATATGCCACTTACTGCACGTTTAGTACACACACACACACACACACACACACTGCAGGACCGACAGATAAACCAATCAAATGGAAGCGAGGAGAGCAATCTGTTTTACATTTGTAAAGTGAGCTGTCACACACACACATTGTGCAAACACACACTCTGCAGCACTCTGATGGCTCTCATGTGATCGGGCGTGTTTGCCGCCTTCAGCTCATAACGCAGACAGAAGAAGAAGAAGAAGAAGAAGAAGAAGATGAAACAACTGACAAACAAAGTTCACGTCTTCTTCCTCTCCGATCGATACCTGCCGTTCACCCTGCAGGAGTGACATCAACCAGACGTCATCGATCCAAGGCTCGGAGGACGGACCTGCCACCAGGCCGAGGAGGTGGATTTTATTCAGATGTTCCACAGTGTCTTCATCACAGAGCTTCACGAGGAGGAGGAGGAGGAGGAGGTCCTTCATCCAGAGAGAGAGAGAGACGGGATCTGTCAGATCGACTTCACTCTGCTGAAGTCAGGAAGAGTTGAAAAACTCGCCCATGAGGCGCCTGTCATGCCGATTCATACACCTGCCAATCGAAGACTCCAGACGCGAAGGTTGGATTGAGCGTGCACCAGGACTCGTCTTTGAGGCAACGCTGCGTCTTTAATTTTCATGAAAAATGTGGACCGATTTACTGGTTACTGAGCTAATCCAGTAAAGATACTCAGTCACAAGTAATCACTTGTTTTACAGTAAAGTAACTGTAACTGATTAAACACTAGATTATATAATGCGTAAACAGAACCGTGTAAATCTGACACACCGGACCTTGAAGACTGAAAATCCGTGTGCTATTTATCGGCCTGATTCTTTATCGATTCTCTTGTTGATTCCTGAAGAATTATCTGTGCAGAAAAAAGGTTTTCAGCATCTACAACTGTTTTATCGACTGTGAGTTTGAACATAGTGCAGAAACAGAGTATGTCTAAAGGAGCCAGCTGAGGTGAGATGAGATGTTCCAGGCACATCCAACTGGCAGGAGACCGCCGGGGCAGACCCAGAACCCGCTGGAGGGACTATATAGCTCATCTGGCCTTGGAAAAGCTCAGGATCCCCCCGGAGGAGATGGGATGTGTTGCTGGGAAGAAGGACGTCTGGAACGTCCTGCTAAACCTGCTGCCACCGCGACCCGACCCGGATAAATGGAAGGAAATGGATGGATGGGTAGCAGATGTGCCACTCAGCTGGGGAGCAGTGCATGGAGTGCTGGGATGTTGTTGTGTAGAAAGATGCTTCAACATGTTGCTGGTGTGTTTCCACCACTGTCATCGACTTTCTTCATGAAAGAACGCCACGCTTTGTGTGTCGCCGTAAAAATCCGGTTTACAGTATTTCACTGTAAAAATTTACAGGAATTCACTGGTTACTGAGCTGCGGTGATAATCCAGTAAAAATACTAAATCACAAGTAATTACCGCAATTAGGGTACGGCACCATGCTGTAATCTAGCAATACAATAACGCAGTTATGTGAAAATACAGTACATTGCTGTATTGTTACTGTATATTGTTGTGAGTTTACAGTAACTATAGATGACTGTTACAATAACATTGTAGTTTTACATACTGTAATATTGTGTCTGGTTACTGTACAAACACGGATTTTCATCCATATTACTGTTACTGTGAATTTACTGCATTAACAGCCATTTACTGTAAAAATACAAACTATTTTTTTACAGTAGTTTTACAGCAGCAGCCTTTAATTGGACAGGACAGGAACGTTGTCAGAAAAACATTAGGAATTCATAAGCTCGTAGGCAAGGCCAATTTGTAAGCAGTTCTCAACCTGAACTGATTCTTGATCCTCGGCCCGCTCGACTGTAGACAGCCGGGTGAAACCTGAAGGCTGACGGCGGCTCACTTCCTCCCCCAGGTAGACGTGAAAGACGTTGATGAGGCGGAGTGTCGAGCGCCGAGATTCAGCCACTGAAGAGACTCTAATAAAACATTACAGTGTAAACAATAGTTAAAAGGGCGCCTGTGAAAGCTCGCGCTACGTCCCGCTACACCTCAGCATTCATCACAGTCTGTTTACGTCAAACACACACACACACACACACAGAGGCAGTGATTCAGTTCACCACAGACACAGCGAGCCTCTGATTGTAGTGTGTATTGACCACAGGATGCTCTGTCAGTCTGGATCTACGTCTCTGTCTCTTTTATGCAGTGCGACTATGAATCATGGATGGATTTGTGCTTTCAAGGAATTTGAAATATTGATGTTTGGATCTGTGTGTGTTCAGCTTTAAGTCTGTTCTCCCTCTGACACACTCACTTCGCTTTTTTATTCCTCTTCTTCTTCTTCTTCTTCTGCTGCTGCTGCTAGATTGGTGTCAAGTGCGCACACACACACATGCATGCACACACTCTCACACACGGCCTTCCTTCCTAACAAGTGATACACATTCATTACATTTTCTGCCCACAGTGTGTGTTCTCTGCACTTGACACCAATCTACCCCGAGGCAGAAGAGTGTGCCGCCCACTTAGATCTCTCCCTCTCTTCCTCTCTCTCTGCTGTCTTCCACCTTGATCCAGTTGGCTGAAATAGGACTCTAATTGGCCATGCAATGTCAGAGATACTGTGTGTGTGTGTGTGTGTGAGACTAATATTCTAAGGCCATGCTAGGGCCCTCTATAGGCTACAATGTTCGTTAAACATAATGAAAGTGTTGGACAGATTGATTCTTCTTTGGGCTGAAACATAAAAAGTTTACTGTGTGACACCAGAGGAAAGATCGCCAAGTCGCTGACATAAAACGGATTTATTCATCTGCAAGCGCTGAAAAAAAAGTATTCACATCCTTCACTGAAGGAAAAATACCAATATGACTCTGTGAAAATGCTCGGCTGCAAGTAAAAGATTCAAAAACCTTACTAAGTACAAATATGTACTGTCAGCAAAAAGTACGCAGAACTTATATTGGTGATACAAGACAAACTTCAAATGTATGTAATGGATTTCTATGTAAAATTACAGTATTTTACTATAATCCTGTAAATTTACAGGAATTTACTGAGTTACAGTAATAATACAGTAAAAATGCTAAATCACAAGCAGTTACTGTGATTAGGGTACAGCACCTTTACTTTAATTTAGCAACAGGATAATGTAGTTTTACAGTAAACTGTTGTGAATTTACAGTAACTACAGATGATTGTTACAATATCATATTTCACATTGACATAAAATCCTGTGTTTTTACAGTGATATTGTAGAAACACAGTATAATACTGTGATTTCCATCTATATTGCTGTAAAATGATTACTGTACGTTACTGTGAATTTACCACAAATTATCAGGCAGTAATTTACTGTAAAAATACAGTAGTATATTTTACAGTATTAAAGAAACATTCCGTAGAAATCTGTATTTTCTGCGATTTGTCTCCCCTAGTTTCAGAGTGTAGTTAGATTGCCCGCTCACTATGCTCCTGTTCTGGCACGACACCGGCTCTGCTTCCCTGTCAGCGTTCCTGTAAACCTCCTCTTCTTCTTCTTCTTCTTCCCAGTGCTACAAACACCAACACAGTGCTCAGTGAAATAGTTGGTGTTGTGTGACTTGGTGCCGTAAAGCGTTACGTACTTCTCCCGGCCGAAGTCGATGCTTGGCGCGATGTCTAGCATTGCTGAGCGTTACGTACATTTTTGGACGTCTGACATTATGGACAGGTCGACCTGAAGGGGTGCCGACTGTCCTGCAGCTGCCTTACAGTATAGATAGCCTATTGACAATGTTGGAGCCGTGTAACACCCAATCAGATGGCCCGTTTGAACATCGAGTCACACCGCCTGCCCTGCTGTCTCTAACATCTCTGAAAACACTAAACGCTCTTTTACATGAAATTAAAGTAAATTTAATATTCCGTCCATTAGTTCAGGCTCCTTTTGGTAAACATGTTTCCTACTTATGATATTAAACCGTGTTTGGCCGCGCGTTGAAGGTCAGGTGTTCCCCTGCTGTTGCCAAGGTGACACTGACAGACTGTCCAGCTCATCAACATTCACGCCACCAGCTGTTTGATTGGCTATTGACACAGGCTGCCAAGCGCTGGATTGGCTATCACATGAGCCATTAATTTTACAACGGCCAGCATTTTCCCGCCCATCTGTCTCACAGGATGTGTGTGTGCGTTTGTACATGACTTTCAGTGTGTGTGTGTGTGCTTTCAACCTCCTTTGAAAGTATCTGTTATCTGACACACACAGTAAAAGTGTGTGTGTGTGTGTTCTGTCAGATTTCTGTCATGTTCACTGAAGCTAACTGCTAGCTTTTATCTCTCTCTGTCAGATCCTTCCATGGTTGATGCTTTTGTCGAGTTACAGGATGGCGATGTGAGTCACTCCATCCATCCGTCCAACTCCTGCCCTGCAGACTACACCTCATGGCCAGAAGTATGTGGACACCGAAACATTTCACCAGTGTGTGATTTGCTGCGAACTCTTGCAGAGAGAAAGAAAAGCTTCGTAGTAACACCGACAAAAAAGAAGTGACATACGACGAGGCAGGTCGTTGAGCGGTTAGCAGAGGAGGATAAACGTCTGCAGAGGAGATTGAAACTTTCCCTCACAGGTACAAACAGAGATCAGTTGATGCTTGGCACGCTCGTGTAAACTGTTGGAGGTCTGATGTTGGGCGATAAAGCCGCAGGTGTTGCAGTTCATCCCAAAGGTGTTGGACAGGCTTTGAGATCTGTGCACGTTCTTTCACACCAAAGGAAGTTCACACTGCGATCTGTCTGTGATATTCGGTCAAAGGGGGGCATCCAAACACCTGTTGTTCCTGCATTAAAGGCTAACTTTAACTTACTAACTTTAACGGGGTCACTAAGTTTGGAATTTGGTCGAGTATTGAGCGAGAACTCTGCAGCCGCTTGACGGGCGGTGACGTAATCCTTCGGGGCGACTGCACCGTCAAACTCCGTCTGTTAAAAGGTGCTTTTGTTTGCCTCCGACCGCTTCACATTGTTATTGCACTGCAGAGCTCTCACTCTATACTGGACCACATTCAGAACTTGTTTGTTGTCCCCATTTGTCACTTTGACACAAAGACACGGGAAAAATACCAAAGTTACCTTTTAATGCAGAAACTCTGTGATGGAGTCTGACCAGCACAGTAAACAAGCAGAATCATGAAACAAGTAGGTCCAACCGAGCAATCTGATTGGTCAGCTAGACATTTAGAACGTGCTCAAATCAGCATGACAGCACACCTGACTCATCATCATCATCACCATCTCATGAAAGCAATAAAAACATGTAAACAAACACGAATAAGTCCACTGGAAGTCAGCTTTAATAAAGTAAAACATCTGAATTTAAATTTCAGGTGGTGTGCAGCTCGTTAATACAGGTGTGCAGCTCGTTAATACAGGTGTGCAGCTCGTTTGTGTGCAGCACGTCAGAGATCAGACCGTTCAGTGAGCCCAGAGAAAATGTTTTTGCAGACTAAAGGTGGACTGAAGAGGAATATTCCGTTAGATAAAAACATGTTGTTCATTTTGATCCCATCCATCTTTGTTCAACACGTTTTGACTTTTGGACTTTACCACGCTGTGTCACTGAAATGTTTGGATCGTCCTCCATCAGCCGTGCAGGTGAGCTGGAAAAATCTCTCTGTCAGCAGATATCTGAGTCACTACAAGACTGAACTAGCAAAGCAGTTTAGTGTTAACATGTGAGGATTTATTCAGTTTCGATCTCGGAAGCTTTGACGGACTAGAATCCCAAAATTCCCAATTTCTACGTAACGCTGCTTTGAGGAAGTTCACCAAAATACATCCTCATGAAAAGAAACACCTGCCTCGACTTTGCTGCAGTCCACACTTAGACTTTCTTTACTTTGATTTTATTCAATCAGTGACTGAGCGAGAGGAGAGGAGGCGAGCAGAGAGCAAGGGAGGAAGATAAGGAGGAGTAAAAAGGAAGAGGTGTACATAAACGCTCCTCGTCTGCCTTATCGGAGTCGTGCTCCTATTCTTAGATTTAGATTCCACGTTTATTTTATCATTTCGTCGTTTTACTTGAATTCATTCTTTTCTTTATTTCTTATGTTTGATCCTCAAAACAACGCCGTGTCTCTGTGAAGGCACGTGAATATATTTTCAGACTGTTACAAAGTCTTCCTGCGTTCGCTATCAGAGGTGGCTTAAACTCTTAGTGCGGCGTATTTTCTTACTGTTCTCTAGTTTTAATTGAACGTTCCTGCACGGTAAATCCTGTGTTGCTGAGATACGTGTGGAGTTATTGTACTGTTGTCTTCGAGTGTTCCTGTTCTGTGAATCCTGCTGAAATCCAGGTGAATTAGTTTTTATGCTTCTGCAAGTCGGTGTTCCTGTGCCGTAAAATAAGAGTCTGCTGACAGTCCATTTTCTCGCCTTGATGTTCTGATAAATTATATTAAGGCTTAAAGTTATGCAGGATTAAGAGCGTGGATGCTTTGATTGACAGGTGGGTGTGGTTACAGGTGGCTTGTTTGAGCAACCAGGCGTCATTCAGCCCGCCTCAGGTCCACCGATGATCCACGACTTTGCTGGTTTTTAGATTAGCTGGGGGGCGACTGATGATGTCACGGAGACTACGTCCATATTTCTACTGTCTGTGGTTGGTCCCCAACCAATCAGAGCTTGCTGTCTTGCCGAAAGAAGGTCCTAGGGATCGACTTCTGGGAACAAGAAAGTCAGCTGAGATGGCGCCTGAAGCAAGTTTGTGTCAAAATGTTTATTACTTTTAGTCGTTTTCATTTCTTTTTATCTTTTCGTGCCTTTCATGCCATCTTTGTTGTGTGCAGTTACCATGGTTACAAAAGTCGCTGTTTACCGCTTTATATGTGACTCAATGGCACTAATGGCTCACAGGCACAGTGTCCATGTCGCCTGTCACAGGTGACTCAGTGAGTCCTGCTGCTGTTCCTCTGACTCACTCACTCTGCCCCGATCCGACCGAAGCTCGAGCCTTTCAGCTAAAATGCTATTCACCGCGCGAGCTTCAGATCACGGAGAGCAGCTGACTCATTAGTTCAACAGCTGCCCTTTTAACGACACGTATCTCTTCGTTTTACAGGTGTTCTCATACTAACACTGCACTGACGTTACACAGATGGTCGTCGTCTGCCTCAGATTGTAACGAAGGTGAACGCATTTCTACGAGTCACACACAAACCGACTCCGATCAGCTGATAATACACAACCATTAATCAAACCAATAACTAACACTCAGACAACCTTTATCATACTTAACAGTTACCTGGTGTTTCTGACAGAATTAACATTAGCAGTTTGAAGTCAACTAAAGCTCCCTGCGCTGTCCCTTTAAGAAATATGACACCTGGACGGTTCATTACGTGTCCGTAACAACACGAGACAAAGGACGTCACGTGACCACAGTCTGCATGGATATAATGCACAAAGATAAAACTCTCTACCAGCGTTGGTTTAATGTTAGACAAGCGTTATTTTAGTGTTAGACGAGCGTAGGAATCTGCAAACCTGCAAAGTAAGAGCTGCTTTGGTGGATCAGATGTTAATATAAAAGACGTATAAAAAAACCTGCATAAATAATCTTGTTACTATCCCGGGAAATCTGTTAATAATGTCACTACAACCTTTCTTTCTTTCTCGGCCTAATTTATTCATTAAAAAGCGTTTTGCGGTGTGTGTTCTCTCGTACTGCGATCACAGGATCAGGCTGGATTTAGCTGTTGACACACAGTATCTGCTGCTCGCATGTTGATGAAGACATGCACAGATCTGAGACTTACCTCTCGTAAGCGCTCTGCGGATGTCAATCACCGGCGTGGGAGCAGCAGAGTGTGTGTTTGTGTGTGTTTGATCGGGAGATCTGTCAATATTTCTCCTCCACAGCGGTGACACAGTTCGTGTCAGTTCGTCTCCGCCTCACTGATTGGATGCAAAGTGTTACACGATATTAAAAAGTCGCAGCAATAGTACATTTTATTTGCTCGCCGTGGACGGCTCAGGTTGTCTCAGGGTGAGCAAACAGCGCTCACACCTACGAGCACTTCAGAGTCTCCAAATCATCAGATCTGCATGTTTAGACTGTGGGAGGACGCCAGAGCGCTCGAGGAAACAGGAAGTCCACACAGAGGCCCCAGATGTCATGGCAACATTCAATTAATGCTCACAATTCTTTGCTTTTTCAATGTTTGGAAAAGAAACATTGAATCAGTGTTGGTCAACGTTGAATCAACACTGATTCGTTGATTCGTTGGTCTGCTATCTGGGCCAGCAGGTGAGGGTGTGGGTTCAAGGCGAGGACCTCCTTGTTGTAAGCTGACGGTCAGTTTCAGCGCAGTCCCGTTAAAGCTTTGTTAATGACATATGTGAAGGTCGGTATGGGCAGTGTCTCTGGTTCGGTCTGCAGGGAAGCTGGGTGTGACTCTGGGTGAGCACCTTCAAGCTTCTTCTCTTTTTCTAATACAGCTCCCATCAGGACTCGTTTCAGTTCATTCATTATCCCCATAAGGGTCGCGATCCCAGCTGACATTGCGTGACAGGCATGTCCTGGATCCTGGACGGGTCGGCAGTTCATCACAGGGCTGACACACAGAGAAGAACAACCTTTCACCTTCACGCTGTGTGTAATGTAGTCACCAGTTAACCTGCATTAACATGTCTTTGGATGTGGGAGGAAGCTGGAGTGCCCAAACTCAGCACAGGAAGGTTCCAGCAGGCTGGCAGGTTCGACCCGAGGCGGGCTGAATGACGCCTGGCTGCTCAAACAAGCCATCTGTGACAGCACCCACCTGTCAATCAAAGCGTCCACGCTCTTAATCCTGCATAACTGTAAGCCTTAATATAACCTGAACAGGTGAGTTGTATATAAATTCACCCTCAGTACAGTTGTCATGAACGGGGAAATTAGCTACAGAGACCAAAACTGTTTTTTGTACCAGGCTGTAAACATGTTTATTTCTGCTGTGAAGTTGGACATTTTAACATGGGGACTTATGGAGACTGACTCACTTCTGGAGCCAGCCTCAAGTGGACGTTTGAAGAACTGCAGTTTGTGGCTTCACTTCACGGCCACAGAGGTTACTGCTCGGTCCGAACCTGGAACCTTCTTGCTGCGACCGCCGTGCCATCTATCCAAAGAACGGGACACAAACTGTTGCCAACATTTCGTTCATCGAACCATCCACCCTCGACATCCTCCCTCTGCGGACTGTGTCGCCTCTACAACTTCCTTCCTGGGCAAGAGTCATCGCTTCTCTTCAGTTGCACGGCTACATGTTGTGTTTGGGGGCGTTCGCCTTCGTCTTCTACCCTCTGAGAAATTCACCTCACGTAGCCGACACAATCCCTGAAAGTACAAACTGAGAAATGTACAAAAGAAATGCATCAAACCAGCCGTGTTCTGTTTCCACCTCTGCTCAGTGTGTGTGTGTGTGTGTGTGTGTGTGTGTGTGATAGAGCCTCACTTGTCTTTCATCATTAATTTTTCTTTTGTCTGATTTGGAATACATCCAGAAGAGAACAGAGGAGAGTGGAGGTGGGTGGGTGATGGGTGGGTGTAGCTCTCTCTCTCTCTCTCTCTCTCTCTCTCTCTCTCTCAGTCAGCTCGTGCCTCTCGGTTGGAGCAGCAGCACACCGGCGCGCGGACTCACTCCGTTAACGGGGCTGCTCGAGACTCTTCTTCCTCACCACCACCATCATCACCATCCTCCTCCTCCTCCTTCTTTGGGTGGATGCTAACAGGATCTTCATCACCGTCACCACCACCACCATCATCATCATCATCACCACCACCAGCAGCAGCAGCAGCAGCACCGGGAGGGAGCGGAGGGAGAGCGGAGCAGCAGCGGCATCAGGAGCTCTCCGCGGGCTGAAAAAGTTAAGGAGGATCCGGTTTAATAACGGAGCACCGGAGCTGGCTCGTGGCCCCCGGTGTTAACCCGGGATAATCCGCCTTGACACGGTTCATTTCTACTTTGGACTCCATGGAAACGGATCCGGATTGTGTGCGTAACGGATCACCCCCGGTGCTTTGCACCGATCACCGGTGTGTTTTCACGAACATCTGACGGACCCTCAGCTTCTGCTGTGTGACTTTGTTTGTGTTTGAACTGACGCGTGACGACTGCACCGGATCAGTCACGGGTTCGTGTTTCAAACTGACATAACGGATTTTCTAACGGATCCCCGGACAGTCCCGGACTGCCCGACGGTAACCCCAGCCCCCCTCCGTCGGTAAGGTAATAAAGCAGGTGAGAGATAAATAACGGTTTTAACGGACAAAAAAACAAAAAACAAAAAAAAAAAGCGCGATTCTTCTCGGGACGGATCATCAACCAGCCAACCCGACCGGCGGAAGAGTTAGAGACGAACCCGCATCTCAGCGCTTCCTCACCGGGGAGTGACAGAGAAGTTCCCGGTGGATGTGGGTGGACTCAGTTTTCTCCGTCTGAATCAATAATCTATAATCCGGAGTATCAATCATTTTTTCATCCGTCAGCTGTGAAGCTGGGATCGTCTGAATGAGCTCCCCCCCCGCGGTGAAATAAACCCACATGCTGGCCGTAAATGATCCACTTAACCCCCTCCAGAGGCTGCAGAGCAGTCACAGCCTCTTTGGAAACATCTCAAACATCATTCTGAACTCGCTCACTTTGCATCTTTTCGATGAACTCGCTGATTTCACCCCCCTCACGTCTTTTCTTCAACAGCATCGAACAAACGAACAAACTGAATCGCTCGTCGTCGCAGATTTCGTCAACTTGTCTCTTTGTCTTGTCACGTTTTGCTGACCTCGGTCCTCACCTGACTCCAAAGTACCTGTGATTCCTACTGCTGACCTGATGTTCTGCTGTAAGGCATCTCCACCTCCCTCTGTATCATAATAATAATCCTGTAATAGTCCGACAGGGGTTTTATTTATGCTTCATTGCAGGTCTGGAAGAAATGAACTTTACAACAACCCGGGGACAGTCGCCTGCTGCTTTACATCTCCTGTGATGGTTTAAGCTTGTGGTTTAGTGGTCTGTGTGATCAAGTGACCGTTTATGAGGCTCAAAATGAGCGTCGTAAAAACGTAATTTTGAAGTATAATCTGTGGGTAAATCTGCCTAATTTGTGAGTTCATCTGGGCAGAGTCCTAACAGACTTCATTCCCAGTCTAACACCTCCTATCTGTGCTGGTTTAGAGTTTATCTTACACAGCTGATTTCCTGTGAAAGTCTATGGATGGTACGCTCACTGTATAGCCACATCCTCAACAGTATACCTCCTCCTCCTCCTCAGCCTCCTCTAGAATTTGAAATCGAGCCATGCAGCATTGATTTTTTTCCCCTCCTCACCACAAAACCAAAACGCACACAACCATCTCATTCTTTCTGGTTTGTCAGTTTTGTTGCCTGAAATGTAAGACATGCTGCGGTGTTGATTTTCCACCTCGAGTCAGAGCTTGAAGGACGTTCATAACGGTCCGGCGGCGAGGCAGTCGAGGTCAGAGGTCAGTTTTTTTCAGAGATATAACTGCTGGAGATCCGGCATCACAGACTGAGAACTGGAGTCTTTGGGACGATCATAACACGATCCGGGATCTGACCAGAACAAATGAATGTTTCTCTGAACCAGAACCCATTTCTGACCCTGAACTTTGAGGACATTTCTTTGCCGTTTCAGTGACACTTTCAGCTAAATGGGACTAAACGACAGCAGCCCGGGTGCCATGCGGAATGGCCGCGGTCTCTCGGACCAGTGGGCAGAGTCAGTGGTGGTCCGGCCTCGAACCACCGAGCGCCACATCACGGTGCACAAACGGCTGGTGCTAGGCTTTGCCCTGTCCATCCTCACCCTCATCATAGTCACGGCGGTGGCTGTGGTGCTCAGCGTTCGCTTCGAGGAGTGTGGCGGACGAGATCGTGACGGAGCAACGGGGGAGTCAGGGACGCGAGGCAGTGGAGGGTCGGCAAAGTTGAATGGCAGCAGAGGGGAGAGGACAGGGGAGAGGGGGGACGAGGAGCTCCAACCGTGGAGGAGCTCACGGCTGCCGGGATCGGTGAGGCCGCGGCACTACGACCTGCGGCTCGCCGTCTACATGGACAACTTCACCTTCTCCGGAGAAGTCAGCATTGAGCTGGAGTGCATCAACGCCACCAGGTTCATCGTGCTGCACACTGACCGGCTTGAGGTACGTTAGCCACATGGGCAGAAATCTGTGTCAGGGATTATCTTTAAGAACATAATGTGATGACATCTGTGACACGCCAAAGAATATCAGCTTGTCCATGAAAGATTTAGAAACTATTGATGACTCAGTATAAACCATAAAGTATGTCGGTGACATTGCGACTACTTCCAGGTCACGTTGGAAACTAGTTTCATTCGAGGAAGCAGAAAACTCAATTTGTGCTGCGTGTAATTTGGAAAAATAAATTTGCACCAAATTGAATGGTCAACCTGTGCAGCTTCCTCAATTTTCAAGTCTCCAGTTGGCAATGCCAACACTGTCAAGTTTGCAATTGGAAAGTTGCATGAATTCAAAGGTCATGAAATGGTGCAATTCCATTGAAATCAGTCCAAAATTTCACAGTTATAAATGCTGATGTGACCGATCCTTCATGGCCTTACAAGAAGTAAACCTCAAATCTAGGGTAGTGTGACATCTACAGAGCACTATTAGGGTCAAGATGTTGAGAATAATTTTCTCTCGTCTATCAAATCAAGTTAGTAAAGTGAACAGTTCATCTTCCAAGTTTGTGTGGTTTTGCAGTTTTTGGCACAATCTACTTTCTACCATGTGTTTAAAGAGAAATCATTTACTTTAATTTACTAAAATCGATTCTCAAGTACAACTTCACTAATTCAGCCATTGATAGTTCGGATATGTAACAGGTCTAAGCACTGATTTGATGATTTGCAGGATAAATCTAAATAATAATCTAGAAGTTCAGGTGAAACCTGGACTAAATTTGGTTGAAAGGTTTTCTAGATGTCTTCGTCATAAAGTAATCGTTGTTTCAAAAGTTTGTCTGCATGGTTGCCTCCTTCATCATCTGTATGTGTTATCAAGTCACCCAACAACAGGTTGCAGAGGAGGCTTGTGGTACGTACGAGGTACTGATTGACATCGGCGTTCACTGTTCACTGTTGCTTTTCCTGGTCGGTGCTTGTAAAATTTCGACTGTACTTCCAATCTAATACCAAAAAAACTTCTCTCTCTGTGTGTTTCTCTGCAAAACGTTGAAATGAGTTGTCAAATATACTTCGGCAGCCATTAATATTCTGCGATTCGGCCATGTATAAGTATGTGGGAGACGCAGCTTGGCCGTATTACAGATTGCAACCTTTTAGTCTTCTTCGCTTACTGTGAAGAACTTTCTCGCCAAACATGTTTGAGACCGATTGTCCGATTGAGCTGAAAACCGGCAGATTCTGCTCACGAGCCGATCGATCAGTGCATCTCGAAATGTAGTATGAAACAACAGTTGTATGCAACCTAGCTGTTACTTTTCACCCATGTTTGAACCCCAGATGTCTCTCTGATTATAAATCACCAAGTCTACGCTCACCGGGTGGTGTAGAAGATGAAAGAGAGATACATCACATGGATGCAGGCAGCCTATCCAAACGATCTGACTTCACCACAAACAGATCAGTGCAGAAAGTTCAGCTGCGAAGAAAGATTCATGTTTTCAAATGACTCTCACATATTGGATATTGTTGCTTCCCAAGCACCACATGATTCTCCATCCCCCAGCCCGCGAATGTCCCAGCAGTGAACCAAAAGTGTCTATTTTCAGAATCACTGGATGTACTATCTTATTCAGCAGGTGTAGTGTTGTAGCTGTGGTGGATATTACCTGTAGAGAATTCTGTCAGTAATGACCAATGAGTCGGCTGCTCCATAGCGGCAGTAAACCCTCCGTCATCCAAACAGATTTCCATATCCTAAGACAAAGACAGGAACCTCGCTGCCTGTGGATGTATACGGTTTGGTATTTCCTGATGATTCTTTTCCAAACAAAGCTCCTCGTTTGCATCTGCAGGTCTCTCTCTCGCTCTCTCTCTCTGTTGTAGAACAAACCCACTCTCTAACAAAGAATGTTTATTTCCAGATTTGGCCTCAGAGATTTCCTTAACGAGGCTAATTAACCGTCAAAGTTGCTGTTTCAGCCGGATTTTTCGAGACAGGCGCATGGTGAGACAAAGCCTCAGAGAAACGCCTGAGCAACGTGATTTTTCAGGCTGGTCATCTTGGCTAATGTGCGAGAGGGATGAATCTGTCTAATTTGGGCAGGGGCCAATTAAAAACCCTGCAGCCGTGTTTGTGTGTGCGCACACTGTGAATTAAGAGGTGTTGTTGGGGTGCCAGGCAGGTCTCCTAAGGTACTTTCAGAGTCAATGCATTATTAAAGGAAAAATTGTCAGGATGTGGAAAGGCCAAAGAACACAAATGTTGGTGACAATATAACCTGTTGGTAGAAAGAGGTAAAAAATACTCCTGCAAGGGGCGCCTTATTCTCACAGTCAAAGAAATGTACAAAATGCATTCAGCTTTCAACAAAGGTAGATCGTCATCACTGTGGTGGCTCTACATGTGTGAACTACAAATCCAACAGTTCATGTTAAGGCGAACATATCATCAGTTGACAGACTGATTCTTTTCACCCTGAGCAACGATTGCTTTAGTTTATGTCACAGTTTCTCTTCAAGGTCAACCCCAAGAGAGGTTTCATCCAGTGTTGTAGTCAAGACCAACTAAACTGAGACCAAGTCAAGGCCAAGACCAGAGTGTATCGAGACAACGACAAAACCAAGACTTAGAAGTGTTTCAAGACAAAGTCAAGACCAAGACCAGATAGTGTAAAGCATACTTAGATAGCTAATATTCACAAAAACTCTTTGGGTGAAGCGTGGATGCTACATTGAGTCATCTCATTAAAGGTTGCCTTGAATTATTTACAAACTGCTGTTGTTCTGCAGATGAACTCTTTGTCTGTGAGGAAACCAAATCTTCTGGATTATTATTGGGTCTCCTAAATCA
This sequence comes from Miichthys miiuy, assembly GCA_036365135.1. Taxonomy (NCBI): domain Eukaryota; kingdom Metazoa; phylum Chordata; class Actinopteri; family Sciaenidae; genus Miichthys; species Miichthys miiuy. The sequence goes on along the minus strand of CM071604.1, from coordinate 553,419 downwards.
CAGGTGGCAAATAAATCAGACAATGAACAAGTAATTTAGTGATATCCCCGCAGGTGTGGTTTTGACTGGTCTTGAACTAAAATCCAGAGTCCTCTTTGTCTGAGACTGAGATGAGACCAAGTGTCCTTGAGCCCGGTCGAAGACGGATCTTGAGTACTACAACACTGATGTCATCAAAAAAAGACATGAAGCCATTTTCAAACTGGAACAATGTCTGACAGGGACGAGTTCAGCTCAGAAAATCAAACCAATCAACAAACAACGCAATTAAAAGGCGCTTTGGCTGAGAGGAACATTTGAAGGCATCCCGAAGCGTGGCGCTGCGTTCGCTGACTCACCAGAAAAGCGTGAAAAACATCCCTTTAATCCCCAACGTTTCCTCTCTGTGTCAGCAGGCTCTCTGTTCCTATCGATCAGTTCATTCATCAAAGAGCAAACACACACTCATGCAAACAGATGCAGACGCACACACTCAGTGTTTGATTGAATGAGGATTTGCTGATAGAGACCCAACGGTTTGCCATCAAGCATGTTCCCATCATGCACCGCTGCTTATCTCAGAGGATAGTTCCACTGATTTCTTTCCTCAAACTTCAGCGTGATCGTCTCTGTTTGTGCTTAATGATGTTTGCAGGAGTGAAGTGCAGATGTCTTTGGTACCCTTCCAGTGTATTAATATTAATATTGTGAGACTGAGAGAAAATATTAGAATGTGCTGCCTTTAAACAGGAGTAACTAGGAAACAAGCAAATAGGCCACGATTTACTGAGGCAGAGACAAATGTGGCAGGTCAGTGAACGAAGTGACCAAAATACAGACTTCTGTTGCAAACTAGACAATAAATTAGTTCATTCAAGCAAAGGTATTTGTACCTAGGGTTGCAAAGGGGTGGAAAATGTCCAGAAATCTTCCATGGGAAGATAAACTGGGGAAACTCCAAGGGAATCATGGACATTTATGGGAATTATTGGGAATTATGGGAATGAACTGGAAATTGGGAGTAATTTAAACATATCCAAACAAAAATATAAACATTTTGTTTTGTCAACTTTATCAAGATTGGATTATTTTATTGAACAATATTATGTAGTCCACAAGCTCAAATGTGTCTTCAACAGTCTCTGTGTGCTCTGGGCTCTATAGTGTGGTCCAGGTACAGAAATCACCTGTGCAGGTAGGGGGCGTGGCCTCAATAGCCCTGCAGTAAGCAGTGTGCTATGTGCATGTGATTGAGGAATAGCAGATATTCAAGTGTACCTGCATGAAATCTGGTTGTTTTAGTCAAGATGATGATAAAATATATTTTCCAACTATATTTAAGTTTCCCATTAAAGGGCCGACCTTTAATTGAGCAAATTTCCAGTTTATTCCCTTAAATTCCTGTTAATTCCAATAAATTCCCATTGGTTCCCATGGAAAGTTTCCAAGTTTGAAAATTACCAGAATTTTGCGACCCTTTTTGTACCTACATGTTTCCTGTTTGTTTTTCACACCTTGAGCTTCTACTGATACTCTTTTAATGACGTCATCTTCTTCTGGTTTGCCAACTGGAGAATTGGCGCCACCTACCTGCACTCACAGTGTTTGTAGATGTAAAAGTCTCATTCTAAGGTTACAAAAACACGATGATTCGTAGTTTCTGGTGATTAAACACTAATGAAGTTATGAATATTATATTCCATAAGCAGAGCCCTCTAAATCTGACATGTCATATATTTGATGCATTTTGAAGCTAATCCAACACATAAAGGAAAACTTTAGCCTTCACAAAAATCAACGCATTTGAGTTTTAACTTGACAGAAAGGGTATGAAAAACTGTAATCCGGAGAGTAACTAGTAACTAAAGCTGTGGTGGTATGTGGTGGTGTAAAACTTACTTCTATTTACTTGCGCTGCATAAAATAAAATGGAAATACTCAAGTAAACTCATTGAATTTGTACTTTTGTAAAGTGTCTTTGAGTACTCAGAAAAGCTCTAATAAATGAAATGTATTTTTAAGGAGATTACTTGAGTAAATGTACTTACATCCCCTCACTGGAACAGGGTAATATAACACTGTATGGTATGAGTTGAATGGCTGATGTAACTGATCAGCACCGTCACGATGGTGCAAAGATCAGAGCTCCGTGTGGATCTATTTGCTACATTAACAGAATCAACTGATCCATTCAAACGAACTGATTCTGGTCCAGAAGTTCTGCTGTGGTAAATTCTGGTGGGACTGAGCCCAAAGAGTGGAAATAGATTGAATGTAAAATTGCTTTCCCGCCTGTGCGAACACGCCGGTGCTTGACTGGCACTTTCTTTGATGATTTTCTTTTAACGCAGCGAGTTTGGTGACATTTTATTTAATTACCAGCAAATCCCCATCATCATCAGCGTGAGCTCGGGTCTAATCAGTCGGGATAAGTGAAAACACCTGTGAGGGCTTGCTGGGCCTTTTAATGAGCGCTCTTCTTCACTGGATGTAAACTCAGAGTGTGTGTGCTGTTTCATCATCGCCCGGTCACTTTCTCAGGATGAAATATGGATGAACTGTTCAACACTCGCACTCTTTCTTTCTGCTTTCATTTAAACTGTCACACACACTTTTTTTTCTTTTTGAAGCTTCCTGCAATGTGGTCCCTGTCACGTCACCATGGCGACAGGTTCGAACCACAGCTGGCGGTGTTGCTTAGTAACGGCTTTCATCATTACAAAACTGTAAAAGCAGTCGAACTGCTGCAAAAATCTGTCAGAGCAGCGCGTCGCTCCGCCGTGCAATGACAGACCCGAACAACAGAGGGCGCTGTTCACACTGAATACACGTACACACCTGCTGAGACACTAAATGCAACGCTTTGATCGGCGTTGCAGTTTGACCGCTACATTTAGTAAGCTAACACTTCTTGCGTTACGGTGCAGCAGTTATACTGCATACTTTAAAGGTTCATTCAGCGTTACCAGACCGCTCTCTTCTTCATTAGTTCATGCTACTCCCTCTTCTTCCTCCCTTACAGGTGGACCGGTGTCCGTCACAGCGGAGGGCGGCGCCGGTGGCCGTCCCCCTAACAGGCCCGGGGGTGGAGCCATGCGAATCCACCGCCACTTCCCCTACCCGGCCAATCAGATGTACGTGGTGGTGCTGCACCGCGAGCTGAAGCCGATGAGAGTTTACCGGCTAAACGTGAGCTTCGACGCTGCCATCGAGGACGAGCTGCTGGGCTTCTTCAGGAGCTCGTACACCCTGCAGAGAGAGAGACGGTACACACACACTGAAACACACACACTAAAAACACACACTCACTAAAACACACACACTGAAACACACGCGCTCATTTTTCCTGCAGCAGCAGGTGGTTCGACTAGAAAAGGTCAACGCTTCACATCCATGACATTGATTCAGTCGCACACATCGCTCAAAGTGTGTGTGTGCATGTGTGAATGTGTGTTACACGTATCAGACCACACACACACACACACACACACTCAGCCTCTGCTGCAGCGTTGTTTCCACATCACATTTCTTCTCCACGGTGCTGATGGGAAACAGACTGTGTGCTGATACATTTGTTAGTTTGTGTCTGTGTGGCTTCTATCCGTGTGTGTTTGTTGCCACGGGGACAGAACGTTTTTATCAGGGTCTGTTCTACTTATTGCAGAAACACAAAGTCAGAATTAATTGATGAAATCAGAAGGGCTCACTTGTGATTGGAGCAAAGCCATGACCATATAAGGACTCGTCCTTCCATTTCCCATTTCCTCTTATCTGAGGTCGGGTTGCTGTGGCAGCAGGTTTCCCATAAGCCCCATCTCCAGCTTCTACTGGGCGATCCCGAGGCATTCACATGCTAGATGGGCCTACATAGCCCCTCCAGCGGGTTCTGGGTCTGGCCCTGGGGTCTCCTGCCAGTTGGACATGCCCTGAACGCCTCCACTTCAACCTCAGCTGGCTCCTTTCGACTCTCTCAGACAAACTTTAATCGTTAAACTGACGTTTTATCAACGTTTATTAAACATGCAGTCGTTTCTCTATGCCGGTTTTCACTAGAGGACGACTGATTCATTGGTTTGGCTGATTACTGTACACTGTAAAAATTACAGTAAAAGACTGTAAAATTGAAAGCAGTATAGCAGTGTCGTGTTACATGTGGGTGCACTTTAATTTGGTAACTTAAATTTTTACTGTGACAATATGTAAAAAAACCCAACAAAAAACACAATTTTACTGTGGAAAATATAAAACTTTGGTCAAATTAAGAGGGAAATACTGTTATGTCACAAACGTAATCACACTACAATTAATGGTATTATGCTGTTTAAATTACAGATTTTGCTGATGTGTACTTTAAAATTTACAGTATAAAAGTGTTTCAGCAAGAACATACCTTCATCTGTACAGAAGCAAGATGTTAAAAAATATGGTAAAGAATGTTAAAATTGTCACATAAGCAACAGTAAAACACCGGAAACCCAAAATACCACCGTAGTAGATAGATCAATTACCCTTGAAATTTACAGTTGCAAAAAAGCATACCATAATATATTTATATATGGTATATATGGCTTTAAGCAAATACCCACAAGCCAACTCAGGGAATATCTATGCTGGTGGTGTTTTAAACCAAAAAATGGTGCATCTACTCACCAGTGCGAGACCAGTCCATCCCGTGAGTGACGCTCATTAGTTTGCCAACCCCTGGCAACTACCCAAAAAGTCCGTAATTGAGTGTTTGCCCCTGGAGTGGCAACAATAAGTGGTTTCCTTACACTTATTCCAATCTTCCTATTATATCTAGCACATGGGCAATGTGTCAGACTCGCTGCCTTCTTTCCTAGAGTTTTCAGCCTTCACCGTTATTGCAAAATAAACATAACTCGTAAACAAGATGCAGTACATCCCTTTATGAAGGATGTCCTTAAACTTTAATTGCAGAGTTTGTGGATGCCATTCATCCGCTGAGGCTGAGCTCAATGACGATATCCGATGTCACTTGCCTTCTCCTCACCATGTGCTACGCACAATTTAAAGGATGACCTGAAGAGGTGGTACCGAAAAATACAGCATTCAAGCAGCATTCATGCCTACAGCATTCAATAGAATCAGATTATTCTCTAACTCCATCCTCTAACTGAACCATCAAACCACCTCCGGACCTGGAGACGACAGCGGCGTACTGGCCGGACTACTAGGAAGTAAAACTCTGGAGTTGTCAGAGAATCACTATGCTTCTCTGTTAGACAAAAGAGGCTTCCTGAGATCCTGCAGAGGAGTTTTTTGTATTATTGAAATAAAGACTCATTCATTGTTCGTTGAACTGTGGGGTTTTGTATTGAGCTCTGGCTTTTGTATAAAACACTGGTTGTGTTTTGTGCGTCTGGGGCCTTTTGAAATACCTATGTTGTTAGTGATTGTTGAGGCACTATGTACTGAAAGACTATATTACTATAATATTATGAACACAGTACTCTGTGCATCCCCCAGCAAAATGCAGCTGAGTCAGGTTCACAGATCGAGGGCAGCAATCTTCCAAAAGATTTATCAGTGAGCTCTAGTCGCCCAATTTTTCCCTCTGAAAACTAAAATATCATCTCCAGACTTGCATTTCCATGATAATATCTCAACTGGAATTATTGACTTTGAAGAAAGGAAAAAAAAAAAACAGCTTGAAAAATCAAATTGCTCCAAACAGCAAACGTTAAACATTAAACATCTAGTTGGTCCAAAATGAGTCTGCCAGACTTTTAACTATGTTGGAGCCAAAAAAAACAAAGACAAAAAAGACCCCCAAAAGTGACTGAAAATGTCTCACTTTCTGGAACCACCTTCCCATAATTAAACCCTACAAAATGTAGAATTAGTTGGTAGCTTTATTTGATGATTTAACTTGAAGTATTTCCGTGCAGCTAGTGAAAGGCTCCACTAATCACTGAAATAGACGACAGTGTCGTCTGCAAAAAGAAAATTTGTAGTCTAATTCTACTGACAGTGAACCTGATAATATATTATTAAAATATTTTGTATTCAGAGAACCGAATGTAATGAGCTGAGTAATGAAGAAAAAACCCTAAAAATTCAACCATGATCAGCATCTATTTTCTGTTATTTGTTTTCTTTCCATCATTCCAAATCCATGACCTTTACAGTTTAGTCCAACTCTAAACTAAAATGACTCGGCAGTTTCACTACTGTAGCTTAGGAGTTCTTGTTATCTAACAGTGATGTGGTTCTGTTCTGCATTGAACAAACCCTCCACCAAACTGATGTCATGAAACTGTAGAGAGTCAGAGAGCGATGCCTCTGACGGATCGATGAACAGTCAGGGCAGATGCTGCTGTTTGTACAGGAGACTGATAATGATGACTGATAACAACAAACAAAGAGCAACGAGACATTTTAACAAACCAGATCTCGATCATGTGAGGGGGAACTGTTGAAAACTACACTTTAGATCATTTGATAGATTTAGTTTTGAGTTGAGCTTGTGTACACATTAGTCACCTGAACAAGGATCCTTGTGTATTTGATTGTTAAAACATACTTATTTGTTTTTTATTACAAAAGTCTTGATTTTAGGACGATACTGTGAGATAACGCTGTGGTTAAAAGATTTGAAACCTTTCAGACATTGTTGTCATGATAGTCGACAGCTATTCAAAAGGCGATTTTTCTTGTACATTCATGGATTTTGATGGTAAAAGTTGAAATAACTTTGTTGCTTTTGGGCTGTAAATCAATTGATTTGTTATTTGTCCTGCAACAAAAACAATATTATGATTATTATATATTATATACAGTATATATATTTGCATTGCATTAAACAGTAAATTATATGAAAATTAGTTTAACATCATTTAAGATATCTTTCAAATATATTTAAATATTAAATATCTATTGTTTTATTCATTTATTCCATACAGTCTAATCTAGTCCACTCAAGTGGACATGTGACAAAACTGAATTGAAGCTTTAAAAAAACAGGAAATTAAACAACACAGTGAAGTTTTACATCACAGAAACAAAAGTGAACAAAACTATTTTCCAAAAACAAAAATCCAGTTTCAGATCCTCCCATCTCCAAGTCTTATCAATATCATATCCGTCAAAACAGTGTACACAAGATGATTTGGTTCCTGTAAGTTATTTTTCTTTCAAAGTAATAAAATACTTCCTCACTGAGTTTGTCATAATTCATGCATAACTGCTGGAAAACAAAAACACTGAAAGTCTGTCGGACCTCGAGACCTACAAAATTACAAAAAGTCAAAGAGAGTGAAAACTTATTTAAATCACCAAATTAACTTGATTTATTTCTTTCCTAATATTAACAAAGCTTTTGTGCATCATTGGTTTCTTCATTAGCTTCCTCTGATTCAGCTCAGTCTTGTTTAATTAAAGCAATGACATAAATTTCCATTTTTGATTATATAATGTATCCAGCAGCAGTTTTAATCAGCTGCAGAAAGATGATGTGAGCTGATGTTTCATACGTGTGAATTTTGATAAATAAAAGATATATATCTGCCTCTATCTGACTCAACACTGGGACAGAACACTTGAAAACATGTTCAGGTTTGGTCTCTGTATGTCTTCACTATCAGCGGTCCCATATTCACTGTTAGCTGCTGTTTGGATCAATAATGGATCAATACAGCAGCTGATGGACCAGCAGAGCTCGATCACAACACAACAACCTGTTAGTTAAAGTTTAATGCTGCAGCTGACAGAAACATGGTTACTGTCGGCTTTGTGCACTAACCAGATTTCTTAGACATAAGACACGTAAAGCAGTTTTCTACGTGAGGAGGGAAAAATCATGATAACGCAGTTTGTTTTGTTTTGATATGTGAGCACAAAGAAATCGACAATATTCCTGATATCAGCGAGGACGGGTGAAATTCTTAGAATTAATATGCATGTTTCCAGAAACACCACGAGAAAGACAAGCTAATATATGACTAACACATTTGAAAGGTGCCAGCTTTGGTTCATAAATATGTTAATCTGATGAATAACCAGCAAATCAAAATGACACATAGTCGGAGTCAGAGTCAGTGAAGGAATCTACATGATTCAACATATAAGAAAGCTTGAATACTTGTTTAAAAACGCCCAAGATGGTCTATGAGATGTTACAGAGAGACAGTCGTCGTCTTTCCTCACCCAGAACTGGAACCCCTAAAACTACTTTCACCGTCACCAGAGACATTGTAGTGCAGTGATACTCAGCTAAAGGCCCATGCTGCTGACCTTGATGGATTCACACTGGGAATTTTTCTGTTTCTTTTGTCCAATAATGTCCCTGAGCTGTTACTTAGAAAGTTGCATATTATCAGTGATCTGTGCAGAAGCAGTTGATTTCTGACCTGTGTGGAGCTGCTCAGACTGGATTTGCCTCTTGGCAAGGATGAGTGAGGACAGCAAACACTGAAAGGTTGACACAGAAAACAAGTAAGTTAAGTGAAAAATGGACAGATGAATTTGTATCACGAGTTAAAACACGCTACTTTCAGTGCAAGCTAGCTCTTTTATTTCTTCATTTCTTTCTTCTTATCAGCGATCCTAATGTTCACTCATTTCATCAGATAAATAGTGCTGAGTATTTGTTGAAGTGGCCTCTGGCCTCCTGTCATTTTGCAAAAGTGTCCCCCAGGCAAAGCCTCTGCAGGGCAGAGGCGAAATATGACACTTCTTGTTGGGAACAAGCATCCGACTACAGGCACGGTCATGGGTCACCTTCAGTCAGTAACTCGTCTTGCAAAACATTTTCCCAAAAGTACACACATTGTGGATGCCTGAAAAAAGTTACAGAAGACGGCAAACAAGTCGTAGATTGATTAAAATAAATAAATAAGTGAAGTATAACTGCAATAAAGTAAGTTTAGCAGTGCAAGAAGGCAACTCCACCTGTGACTTTCATTTAGCGATATACTGGTATTGACAATAACTGCAATATTTAAAAAATGAAACATTAATATGTTAATAACACACATGTATACGCGTATACGACATCTAGCAAACAACACAGCGCCTCTTACATCGTTTTGCTTCTTTTTGTTCTACATTTGTGGTTCCCACCCTGTGTAATAGTTCTCTTCTGTACAGTTCCCACAGTACCTCACCACTCTCGTACCATGAGTGTAATTCAGCTGCCAAAAAAGAGACAAAACACGCAATAAAACTTAAAGATGAATTTGTCTTCTTTACTTTGCGTAGATAATGTGACCTTGAACTCTTTCGTCCACGATAATGCTGTAGTGTGTAGTGAAAGTCTGACATTGTGACAGCGCAGCAGCAAAGGACACACATGACCACATTGTTTATGTACATGACACAAGCAGTATTTCTCAAATAACTCTTATCAACTCAAATTCCAAAAAAACCAAAAAAATCTATTCAGCATGAACAGCGTGAACCGTTCAAGGACTGAGAGCAGCAGAAAATCAGCTCAAAGTGTTTGAATCTCTCTGGTTGTGAATGTCCTCGGTTGTTAAAGTCTGTTTCTCACAATAAAGAGTTTCAGGAGGTTTCATCCTGATAACACGTACGCCGCCTTTTGGAATGCCCTCAATTATTTGTGAATATGCTGTGGTGCTTACGGGGTTTGTGCAAGGTTGGGGGAGGGTCATCAGAGGATACCCACCACAGTGAACTGAAGCACACCACTGACCGGCCGCAGACGATTATTTCTAAAAATACTAATTTTATCCAGAAAGCAGCTCCAAGATGGCAGATTCAGAGAATTCTTCTGCCTGAGAAGTGTGTGTGTGTGTGTGTGTGTGTGTGTGTGTACAAAGCTCACTGTTAGCTTAAGGATTAGCTTGATGCAGCAGTGTGGCTAATACTAACACACACACACATATGGTCCACTATGAGATTTGTTTAATATCCAGAGTTACTATAAACCCCAGGCTGGGCTTAAACGCTTAAATGCTGGGAGGGGGAGAATTAATTAGCACTCACACACACACACACACACACACACACACACACACACACACACACACAGTTTAAGCTGACTATTGATCTTTATGCAAATGATGTAAAGATGGGCTTGATGTTGTTGTTGCTGTCGTCTCCCAGTCAAACTGTCTGTACAGACTGACACTGACCTGCTGTCTGCTGGTCACATGACTCGTGACGTATAGGAAACTGGACCAGAGTAGTTACTGTGCTTTTCCACACAGAGTGAGAATTTAAATTCATCTGAGCTCTGCTCTCTGACTGTTCTGAGATGTTTGTATCATAAGATAACCGCGCTGTGTCAGTTATCGGTTACAGTATGAAAATATGAACAAATAACCACGACCTCCTCCACATGCGTACCTTCGTGGTCTTCCTACTACGTCACCTGACCTCAACGCCACGTTAAAATATTACACCAGGCGTTCGCGTCCAGAGAGGAACGAGCTGCCATCTGATGCCTCGGGAGTGATAACGAGCTGAACATGAGATACAGCAGATTTAAAACTGAAATATCATTTTTCTACGTCTGTCGTCATTGTACAAATTAAATAAGAAACCTGAGACTGTGATCAGATCAGATTTCAGAGCTGTGAGAGCAGCGATCCGATTGGCTGAGACTGTATTTATTCATCGCCTTCAGCCTTCGTGTTTGCACTTTGCTCTGCTGCACAAACATGAACTAAAACAGCAGGTGCGTTCGGAGACGCCCCCACGCAGCCTGAACATTCACGGCCTCTGTTTGCACAATTAAATCCTTTCTTTCCTGAAGCCAAGACTTCTAAAAGAAACCGAAACACCCGCCTGTGCAGGACTGTTTTCCCCCTCTCACATCCTGAGTGGAACTTCTTCATTAGACAGAGGCTGTTTTTGCTGAGCCGCCTTTAACGAGGAGAGGAATTACTGTTAACGAGGAGCACTAAGGCTGCTAACGAGGCTGGGTCTGATGAGGAACAGAGATGTTCGGAGTGATACCGAGAGAGACAGATGGTTAATGAAGGTGAGGTGACAGTCTTTATTTTAACGGTGGGGTAGAGAGATGCTGATTGGTCAACACCTCCTATCTGCTGTCTCATCTCCGTCGTCGTCCTCCCTCTCCTCATCTCTGCCTCGCTCTGGTACAGTAATCCAGCGTTGAGATGTTTCAGATCAATACTGCGCTCAGCCTCTCTGCAGTGTGTTTGTCAGAGGGTAACCTATCTAACATGGCAGTCAACTGCAGCTACGTTATAAATTCATTCGTTCTCTGAGCTTTTAACACACAAACACAGTCAGGAGGGGGAGGTGGAGGAGGAGGTGGTGCAGTGTAACAGAGGTCTTCACAAATCCAAGATGTTGTTTTAAGCCTGAGGTGGGCCTGTGACTCTATACCTGAACCTGAATTTGACTCAGACGGTGCTGGTTGCACAGATCTAAGTGAAATATCTCAACAACTACTGGATGGATTGACGGTAATACCTGGAGAGTGAATCCTCATGCCTCCTCAACCTCAACCTCATGTTTGCACCAGAGGAAAAGTCATTAGGGTTCATGGATGTCAGTGGAAGAGACAGCTAGACTGCCCACCGTACATACATATAGCTAATGTGTTAGTAAAGAGGCTATTAAACAGACACGGTGCAGCATTAGCATCCGTTCTGTCCCCATAAAGAACAATACTCTCTCTCCTGTCAGCCTTTTTTGGTCTCCGCCGTCTCCTGGGAGAAATATCTGTCTCTTTAGCTGCTAAATGCTTCATGTTTACCAGCTCGTCTCTGACTGTGTGTGCTGTTTGCTGCTGAGCGGGTCGTGTGCACTGACTTTATCGCAGCTTCTTTGATTGGCGAACAGCCTGCCTGCTGTGGCTACAGCCCATGAACCATACAGCCGATGTACACAACAACCAGAACATGTTCCAGTTTAATAAAATATTGATTAACGCAGCTTCATTTTAGTGCATTATTTATTTTTTTTTAGCATGTATTGCTTCACAGTCTCATGGGACTGCTAGCACGAATGACATTTCATCTGGAACAACTCACCTGTTGCTGATTTCTAGAACACACGTAATCATGTTTTATTGACCATACGGGGACCGTGTGAGCAGCAGTGCTTACGGGGACCGAACTGCACGACGTCACACTGACTGATTTCACGTCTCAGCTTTAATTTCACGTCGTCTGAGTGTGAACAGACTGTTTCCATCGAGGGTCACGGTCCGCACGTCTAGAGCCACAACCTCCTTACCTCCTCACTCCTCGCCCCCTCGTCGTCTCCTCTCTCCTTAAATAAAAAACGAGCAGATCAGAAATCTGATCAAACAAAGCCCGCCTCCTCCTCCACCTCCTCCTCCATCAGTCGCATATTTTACACCAAAGATGATGAATCAGCCTCTTCACCGGCTTCCTGTGTAAAACTATAGCTGCAGCAACACACACACACACACACACACACTGCTGCAGTCTTTGCAATGTGAATTGCAATTTGAGACGTTACTTATAGGGATCAGTGTGTCCACTGTGGGTGTGTATGAGTGTGTGTGTAATAGATATAGAAATGAACACACACTTCTAACAAACACACACAAACAAACAATCACACACACACACACACAGAAAACCACCTGACTCAACAGTTTCCCTTCAGTCACATCGCTGAATCTGAATGAGGTGTGTGTGTTTTTGTGTGTGTGTGTGTGTGTGTGTGTGTGTGTGTGTGTGTTTGTCATTCACACGCCTGTCCTCTTCTTCTGTGGTGTCTCCACACGAGATAATGACAAACATTACAGCAGGAAATGATGTCATTTTCATTTGTCTTCTGGTGCTCGGGAGACGAAGTGAAGCGTCGCCGCATGAATTCATGCATGAGCGCGTGTGTGTGTGTGTGCGTGTGTGTGTGTGTGTGTTTATGTGTCGTTGTTGTCGGGGCAACACTATAGGCCTGGTTGTCAATCAGGATTACCGTGACAACAAGCGTCACCTTGGCAGCGGCGACTGTTGGCAACCTGCGGGATGTCATGTCGAGTGTGTGTGTGTGTGTTAATATCGAGGTTTTATTGAGCTTTTATGCAGGTGTGTGTGTGTGTGTGTGTGTGTGTGTTACAGACTTCATCCTCTCCTCTAATAGATTCTCTCTTTATCTCGTCCCTCTCAGGCTGTCTCCATTATTCTCTCTCTCCCTCCTTCTGTCTGCCTCGCTCGTCCTCTGTTTATTACTCTCTGTTTCTGCCTCCCTCCATCCTTCACCTCCTCCCTCCCTCCATCCTTCACCTCCTCCCTCCCTCCTCCTCTCCTCCTCCCCCTCCTCCTCTCCTCCTCCTCCTTCTCCCTTCCTCCTCCGTCTATCATTACCTCTTCACGCCTTGTTTCAGTTTCTTCCTCCTCTCTCATCATTTCATCTCACTCACTTCTTCTTCTCTTCCTCCTCATTCACTTTTCTTTTCATCTTTTCTCTCCTCCTTCTTTCTCACTCTTTCCCTCTTTTGCATCTTCATCTTTCTCCTCTCCTCTCACCCATTATCATCCTCCTCTCTCCTCCTCTTCCTCTTCTTTCTCCTTGTCCTCCTCATCTTTAACGTCCTCCCTTTTCTCCTGTCTTCATACATTCCTCGCTTCCTCCTCCTCTTTCAGTCTTCCTCATCCCTCCTTTCCTCCATGTATCTCCTCTCCTGTTCTTGTCAGTCTGCTCTTCTTCCTCCCTCTTTTCATCCTCTTCATCCTTCCCTTCAACCTCTCCTTCTCTTCCTCCTCTTTTAAGTGCACATTTTCATTCACCTCCTCCTTCTCTTCTTCTTCTCCTCCTCTTCCTCTCAGTCTTCCTCACGGTCCTCTAATTTCTCTTTCTCCTTCATCTTTCGTTCTTCTTCTTCGCCTCTATTCTCACTCTCTTCTTATTCTCCTCCTCTTTATCTTTCTCCTCCAGTCAGCCTCCTCTCTTTTGAATATTTACTGCAGCTTCTGATATTTTTCTTCTTTCTCCTGTTTCCTCTCCTCTCCTCTCCTTCTTTTCATCTCTTCCTCCACAAACACTCGGAGTGCGATAACAAAGTTTTCAGAGGGATTATTTCCTGGACTTTTATTTTCCCGCCCGCCGTGTGTGTCAGGTGACTGACAGACGAACGTAACAAAGCTCCGATATGAGAAACATTCGACTCAGCTTAAAGACTTCAGGAGGAAACAGAAAACGTCCTCGTGTTTATTTTGGATTATCTCTCTCTGTGGAAGCAGGTTTTTATTTTTCCATCGTGAAACATGAAAAATACGAACGAGTAGAAACGTCTTCTGCCGGCAGACGGCCGACCTGTCGGCTCCGACTTCAGAGGATTATCCTTTAACCCCTCGAACTCTGATTCCACCTTAAATTTCCCCTTTGATAGGTGTGGAACATTCAAAGACTGAAACAAAATCCAGCTTTATGTGACAGAATCACTTATTCTGCAGGGATTTAAAACAGAACCGGAGTTTGAAGCTTTGAAACTTTTAAACCCGGCGAGGGTCATTTAATGCAACAGCAATTCTGTCGGATTCAGGGTCAAACACGGAGCAGAGCCAGTCAGCAGAATAACCTATAATGTATATATAGAGTATGTACAGATACAGTGTCAGTCAGGCAGAACTCCAAAGCGCCAAAAACCTCTTGTCGTCCACTTGAGGCTGGCTCCAGAAGTGAGTCAGTCTCCATAAGTCCCCATGTTCAAATGTCCAACTTCACAGCAGAAATAAACATGTTTACAGCCTGGTACAAAAAACAGTTTTGGTCAAAACCTGATAGGGGAAGAGGAAGGTTTTTATGTTTTCTGAGTCATGAATTTTAACTATCACTCAGATTTTTGTGGATGCTTTTTGAGATCTTTGAAACCACGTCTGCATTTTTACTATTTCAGGCCACATTTTCAGAGTCTGGCTGCGTTAGACCTTTTTTTTTTGAAATGTTACAAATCAGTGAGCAGGACTGATTCATGGAAATATTGGATTTACACGTTATTTTGAGAAATTTTTTAGAGGTCTAAGTGGATGTGTGTGGAAAATGTACCTGAGCCTCGACATGCATGAATTAGTTTTTCAACAAAACGCAGAGCAGGCAGGTGGAATATAAAATATGACAACAGCCGTGCTCTTTGTTGTTTAATCTGGAGGAAGAAATATGGTCGACACTAACAAGCGTGAAGCTCCATCGCAGTTCGCTCACATTTCACGATAACGCTCTTCATTTAGATCCACTCAGGTGTTAGACGTCATACAGATCCAGGACCTGTAAGAAGGAAGAAGAAGAAGAAGCTAAAGAGAAATGAAAAGAAGGTGTGGAGCGATGACAACAGTGGGGGGAGAAGGAGAAAGCCGAGAGCAAAGAGCTTACAATGAGATAAAAGGAGGAAGAAAAGGAGGTCCACGAGGACCGCTAATTTAAATTATAACTTTTAAAAGAAAAAAAGTCTTCCTCTTGGAAATGAAAAGTGAATTCATAAGCAGTAAAACTGAAGCAGCGTTGCTCATTTCAATACACTCAGGAGTTTTGCTGCAGCATCCTCACTTGGTCTGTTATAGCCAGTTCCTTATGATGACTAATGACATTACTGAGTCAGTTCTGTTTACTTTGTGCTTTCAGTTTTTCTAACCCACACAGAATTTTTAAGTCACCTAAGGCTTGTTCAAACACATGGGCGTGTTTGCATTGCATTCACCGGTTCAGCCAGAAAATGCAACATTTCCGAGTTCACGTCAACCAGTTTTAGCCCAGAATCTTGCAGACAAAAGCCCGAGAGATCAGGCGTAAATCAGCAGCGCTTGACTGTTCAGAGACATGATCCGAGTGCTTATCAAGCAGGATAAATATCACGGGAGCTATGCAACGAGCTACACCCGATGAGAGCACAATGGGCGGTCATCCTCATTTCTATCTAAGCTTTTCGGTATTCGTGTGTTTTCATTGCAAAAATATTCACCTCTGACTCTCAGGACTTCTCCGCCTGCGTATCCCACTCCATTCTATCGCCCATCGTGACAAAATTCATCCATTAAACTGTCAAACTTTTAGCTATGTTGTATTTTATATTTAGTTTTACTCTGAGAAAAGTGGCTACAGTTTAGAGCTTGTCTTATCTCGCAGCTGTGACCCGTTACGAGGGTCAGCCGTAAATAACTGATATTTTAATGAGTTTCTGTTGCTGTGAGGAGTTTTTTGTTGATAACCTTCATGGCTAAGATAAGGGTCAGACTCCTCATTATGGGAAGACTTTTAGAAATAAGTGAACATCAGAGTTGGAGACCCCCTGGTCACGCCGGGTGCTCTGAACCACCTTGTGTGTGTGTGTGCGAGGATCTCTGACCTTTCAGCTGAAATACTTGTAACTTGGTATTCTTTGTAATGATGTTCTCACATATTACAGTTACATGCTCATATTGTCTTCTTAACCTCATTGTATTCTTACTCTGTTGAATAAATCAAAGGCAAAGACAGTATTGGAGTAACTTTGTTCATTTGTTCGTCTCCCACTGGAATTTCCAGAGCACAAACAATTCAGACTGCTTATTTCTCTTTGTTACATAATGTAGTTTAGAGGCCTCCCTCTGGTGAAAGATCTTGTACTGTTCCCAGTCTTCATGCTAAGCTAAGCTAACTGGCTGCTGTAGATTCATACAGACGTATCAAACTCTCGACAAGTTCCATAAACGTTGAACTCTTCCTCTGACGTTTTTTCAAAAAAGGTTCAGTCTGGTGTAACTGGACTTGTTTGTAGATTGGTGAAGACGTTTCGCCTCTCATCCAGGAAGCTTCTTCACTTCTGTCCGACTGGTGGGGAGTATTGGTGGGAAGGCTCGTAGATCGTCGTTCCACTTGGTTCGTTTGTCCTCATTGTGGTTGTGATGCCGTCAGAGTCGTTGATGGTCACCTGAGCTCGTGTTTTGTTCTCCTGGTGTTCTTTTGGATTTTTGCTGTATCCTCCGTATGGACCTTTTGATTTTCTGCCTCTCCCAGCCTTGTTTGGACTTCCTCACCATCCTGTAAGTCATTTGAGTTTTGGGTCCAATCCCTCGTGTTCCCTCTTACCCTGCTTGACCAAACGTAACACTCCGGTGTTTATGAATACACCCCGTTAGATAGTTTCCAGTCTTTCTTCTGCCATCACATCATGAATTTATCTTTATTCACAGTGTAGTCACCTTTATTACAGGTCTCACATTTTGTAGCTTTGTCTGAATATATGTTTACCCAAAACAATAATTTGGATTTCAATCATCCCGCAGAGCAAACAGACAGCTAACTGCCATCACTGCATTTCACATCATTTATATGCTGGATGAAAGGAATGACCCGAGCTGTATCCAAAACGGTTTGACTTTAACATTTGATACTACATTAACCTCTACATCAAACCCCCATGTCGTGTGCAGTGGTATGTGAATTAGTGACTGACTGATCTGACAGATGGTTTGCTGCTCTATGAAAGATGAGGCGGTTTGTATAAGTCGGGGTCATCATGTTTGAGAGGCTTGTAAAAAACTGCAGAACTTGTTCTTTCACTAAACTGTAGGTGACGTGTCTTTTGCTGTGGGGCAACATGTGAGTCAGGGATTTGATAATCTCTATAAACAGATATCTGCATATGAATGCAGGATCTGTAGGCGAGGGACTGAGATTTTGGCATTGGAAGTGTTCTGGTTTCTGTTTATAGTCCCAGTATTATTGACCAGTCATGTTTCAGCAGGCTTCGGTTGCAGCAGTCCGTGTGGAGAATAAAAGAGGCGGAAGGAATTGGCCCGAAATGCAATCTTGGAACCCTTCAGCTTCTGTCTGATCACGATTTATCTTAAGTTATGTGCATTCATATGTCCGTATCAGCTGCCCAAAATGTGTTTGTGTGAAATATCAAGTTGCTAATCACACTTTTTAGAGGACGTCTTGGTCTGGATATCCACTATCCGTTTTCCGAAAATCCGCTGAGTACGCCGGAAGCCCAAAAACATAGACTGTTGCCCCCAGAGGTGTCAGTCGATAGCGGATGGGTTCCAAGGTTGACAAGCTGACGATAAAAGTCATCCCAGGGCTCAAAGTGGTTGGTTTGTTTGCTGTACAGACTGGCGACAAATGAACCCTCTTGGGTAGAACCATCGAGAGGATCCCTGAGGGTTAAAGGGAACACCAGCATAAGGTGTTGCTAGAACAGCTTCAATGCACCTTGGCATTGATTCTACAAGTTTCTGGAACTCCACTGGAGCGATGGTCACCATCTTCCAAAAGGTGTTGGCTCATTCTGTGTTTTGTTGGTGGTGGTGGAACACATCGATCCAAAAACCTCCCAAAGGTGGTCAATTTGTTTACATGTGGAGGCCAGAGCGTCAGATTTGCATCATTTTCACACCCATCAAACCCCTCAGTGGTCCCTCATGCCCTATGGATGGCATCTGCATTCATTATGTTTCTGCACTCATTTATTCAGGTTTCAGTTGTTCCTTGAACTACTTTAAGACTTTCTGAAAGTCGTCTATCTGCCTTTTGTTGCTCCTCAGGGAGTTTCAGCACAGTCACATTTAACAAGCTAACACAGTTCATTTTGTTGTTTTTTCGCACAGCTACCTGGCGGTGACTCAGTTCAGTCCGATCCACGCCCGGAAAGCCTTCCCCTGCTTCGACGAGCCCGTCTACAAGGCCACGTTCTCCCTCGCCCTCCGCCACGACCCGCAGTACACCTCGCTGTCCAACATGCCCGTCGAGAGCAGCTCGCTGGCGGACGAGGACGGCTGGGTGACCAATCGCTTCGCCCGTACGCCGCGCATGTCCACGTACTACCTGGCCTGGGCCGTCTGTAACTTCACCTACAAAGAGACGCAGACCGACAGCGGTGTCACGGTGAGTTTAATGCAGCTTCAGCCTGTTCAGGGAGAAATACTGCTCTTAAGGCCAAAGGCTTCTTGGCGAGTCGGCGGCAGATGATGGGAACACTTTAAAAACAGGACAGGAAGAACTAAAGTGATGAATTCATCAAATGAAAACAATAATTAAAATGAAACTCGTGGAGATAATAAAACAGAATAAACTCTTATCATGATCCTGACTTAATTATTTGCTTCTCTTGAGATAGGAAATGTTGTTTTTCTGCTGCTCTTATTTATTTCTTTAAAATACTTATCTTCTGATCTTGACTTAATGATCTCAGTACCAAAATACCAAATGTTGTTGATTCTGTGTCTGCCTTCTTCTTTTCTTCTTCTCCTCTGTCATTCCTGCTCTCCCGTCTTCTGGGACTCCCGTTTGTCTCGAGGCTGAGAGAAAAGCCTCTCTAATGAAACCTGTGTGGATAGAACGTGAAACGCGGCGGCTCGTTATCTCGACATGATGACACATTTTAAGCCCTGATCACCTCCAAAGCGAGGTTCGTGTCATTATATCCTTAGCTCTGGGCTTAAACTTAGTATGAGCAGCAGTCATTAGCGTTCAGATAATATTAGATGTAAGGAAGTTGTGATAGCTTCATCTCGGAGCCTGTTTACACCTTTGACATGCGTCTTGGGTGGAAGTGGAAAGCTCGGAGTACATCACGTCACACTTGGTATTAAAATGTCTGTTCATGCGCGTCTCGAATGACTTCTTGTGATCTGATATCACTACGCTAATAAACATGTATAAACGTGTTGTTTTTGAACTGGTGGTGCGATAAACAATGTTTATTACACAAAGGAGAAATAACTTAACAATAATTAAGAATTTGTCGTAGACATTGTTTCATAAAGACTTTTTGAAGGGAGTCTGGTGACTTTCTCTACAGGCCACAAAGAATTAGTCTATATTGGTTATTCCTTTTTAAAGAAACAACTTTATGTGTTGAAGTTACAAGAAGACGTGAATGATTATGAATTTTATCAATTTTCTCCTCATTAAACAACTCTCAAAATTGTGAATTTTTTAAAGGGAGTCTGGAAATATTGCTGTTACGAGTTCAGACAGACCTTCAGTGTGATCCATCGTGTGTCAGGATGAGAAAGTAACAGCTGATTTTACACGTCTTAATCAGTTTATGTTTAATAAATCAAAAAAAATAATAATAACAGAGAAATACTTCATACATCATTTAGTACAGTACAGATCTGTGTGATCTTGTCTTGTTTTTGCACTTCAGATTTTTCTGGTGTTGATTTTAATTAGTTGGTAGCAGGAATTCATTTTACACAAAAAAATTCACCTTATATTATTTGGCAGAAACCTAAATTATTAGTGTTTGAAATAATGTTACGTTACATTAAAATATCTGTTTTATTATTGTTATGAACTCCATAATTAGCTACGATTGGCAGATTCGAGTTTAAACCACCCGCTTTCAGACTTTCTGATCGTGGAGGTGTCGAGAACACAGCCTGTCATCTTGATACAATGAAACATTCGAGTTAACACATGAAAACACTGCTTGATATCTGCAGATTAATTTAATACTACAAATGAGCAGCGGCTCCCATGTCGAGATAACGGGTGACTCGAAATCTCTAATGGCTAAATCTCCAGATAACACTTTAATGTCTCCGGATGATCTAATTAAGTCTGATAGCAGTATTTGTTATCTCACGATAACACAGTAATTAAGATGTGAACTCCAGATAACAGTTTGGTGTCTTGAGATTGGAGATAATTAACTTCTGAACGGAGGTCGACATAGTTTCATTACTTCCTTTCCTCCCAGCTGAGCTGTGTGAACACTTGTATGTGTTGGGACACCAGAGAACCAAATATTAAGCCGACTGTGCCTCCTGGTTTTCAACACAGGGTTGATACAGAGTATGAATGCGTAGAGGAGGATGTCAATGTTACAGGGATAGTTAGTGCAGCAACAAGTACTGTGACAGCTGTAGAGAGGATAGGTTTATCATGTCCAGCTGTTGGTAGTGTTGCAGACGGGGTCCTCTCTGAAGGGAAGGTTGTGAAGGTAGAGAGGGACGCCCCTGATCTGGTAGGAACTGGTAGGACGTTCACCAACGGGGAACAACAGACGAGAAAAGTTTGGATTGTCCTGAGCGTACGGGTGGCAGAGCCAGGCGTCGTTCACTGGAGGAGGTGACATATGTCTGTATGAGGACGTTCAAGTAGGTGGGTGAAGACCCGGAGACTACTTTGAATTGAATTGCAGCATTTGGGCGTCATCATTGATAAGCAGTCCAATCAGTTTTTTAGAGCACCAGCGTGAATCTCACGCGGTATCTTCATCTCTCTTGGTTGCTTGCTTGTAGTGATGTGTCGTTCACGAACGAGCCAGTTCAAAGAGCCATAGCAATGCAGTGCGCTACTCCATGCATGCAGTGACTGAATGTCACATGCGTGCTGTGCAACCAATCAGGTGCGGATAGACAAGGATCATACCACCACGCAGGGAGGGGCATAGCAGTGCTTACAGACAGAGAGAGGAGTGATGGGAAGTTCAGTTCTTTTTAGTGAGCCGACTCTTTCGACTCCCATTTTACCACTTATACCTTTTATAATTCAGCCAAATTGAACGTTGTTGTTTTATAAAATAAAATTGCTGTATCCAATTGTTTTCATTCCATTTACAGACAACTGTCTGTAATAGTGATGTGTCGTTCACGGACGAGCTGGTTCAAAGAGTTTGGGGGGTCGAACGAGTCGGAGCTGAGTTGAATGATCTGGCTCATTAAAATGAACTGAACTTCCAATCACTACTTGCTCAGTTGTTACAGAAAAAACAATATATTCCATATTTTAAGACTCCAGTTATAAGAACTAAGGCCAGGTTAGGAACTGGTCTACACCCAGAACCAGACCAGCTGTCAAAATGGTGCGAGTACGGCTGTCCTGTCCATTTTATTTCTACACCTCGGCGTGTTTATCACGTCTCTCAGGTCTGCTATGATTCTGATTTGAAAGTCAAAACGTCTCGCGGCTGTATGCGGCTGATATCTCATCATCCTTTAACAACCATAACGTTTAAAACAGAAATATGCACACACACGCGCGTCCGTACGACTATACAAGGACAAATACATGCACGACCTTGTTTCTCCTCCTCCTCTTCTTCTTCTTCTTCCCCTCCTCCGATCATCTCTCTATCAGTGTAATTACTGCTCATCTATCTCGACTGCCAGAAACTCAAGGACAGCACTCCAACACACACACACACACACACACCCCGTCTGTGTCTCCTTGTTACTGAAAGATAATTTTGGTAAAATGCTGTTTTAATGACAAATCATATCTGGGTCATTTATAAGCATCACAAGTCTCCAGCACAATGTGTGTGTGTGTGTGTGTGTGTGGTATATCAGGGTGGAATCAGTCAGGCTTGTGAGTTTGAGTCGTTGTAATGAATACATTAATCTTTATTATTTGTCCTTTCCACAGTCAGTCACAGAAAAAGTTGAATATATTTGTTATTTAGACGTAAATCAAGTGAACACGTTGTCACCGTGCTTCTGGTTCAGGTAGGTGAGACCATCAGGGCAGCAAACAGAAGTTTGAAAACATGTTTTCCGTGTCCACGGGTCATTTCTTGCTTTAATCTGCACAGTCTGTCTCGATATTAGAGAGGAGGATTTATTATGAATCTGGATCTGATGCAGAAACGATGCAGATAATGGCTCGTGGCTTCAGGAGGAAGCCCGCTTTGAAGAAGTTTCTCGCATGACTCCACACGTGACGCTCGTCTATCGTGTTTTGCCTGCTTGAATTTGCTAACTTGCTCAGATTTGGTCATTTTTCTTGGTTTATGTGCTTCTCGTGAGTCTATGTAGTTAGATAGTTTCCCCTTCTGTCTGTTTTTATGACCAGGATTCTGCACAGGGTTTTATTTCTTTCTGACTTTGACTTCCAGCCAGCTTGATCTGCTCCGTGCTGCTCGGCGTATCCTCTGCAGAGCTGCAGAGAGCTGCTCGTGAAAATCACAATCATTGTCTAGAACGGCAGCGATGAGCTCCGGCACTCCAGAACCAGCAGCCAGAACGCATCACGGCCGTGCCCGGTGGAAATAAGCAGTTATGTGCATGATGCAGCGATCCACTAGTGATCCTGTAGTCTGAGCCCGGCTTTAGACACACTACAGAGAGCGGTCACTTGAAAGATTGCTTGCCAGACACACGCCTGTTTATACTGTTTGATACCGCTGTGATAGAGTGACGACATGTCCGCTGTGTACTGTGTCGAGCTGGCCTCCAGCCTCCTGCACAGATAATGGATGAATGGACTTTACTGGATGTCAGGATGAGCTCCCATTTCCCACCAGACACTACTTACAGCTGATGTGTCCGAGATATGAGAGATTACCGAATTACTTGGCAGTTTATACACTCACAGCTCCAAGAGATTACTTAGACACATTAAGCCTCTTCCAAACACTCTCATTGGAGATGATCTCAGTCCCAGCATGCACCGTGCGTCAACACAATGTTCATTTATTCATTCATCACAATGTCCAAGACTTAAAGGTCCAGTGTGGCTCTATTTACAGAATATACCTCCACCATAGTTTCTCCTCCACAGCAGGAAGAGGAGGGTGAGGTGAGGAGGTTGCAAGAGGGCAGTGGTTTCAGTTCAGAACTCTGCTGGCTGTGCATCAACACTAAATCCACCATTTAATCCTAAACACGGGACCTTTAACGGATAAAACTCCAAAAAAAACTGCTTGTTCTCCTACCTTTACCACCCTGAAGAGGGACGGTAGACCTCCATGATCCACGGCCATGGTGGAAGATCCATGATCTGTTATCATGACTCCAGATGCCCCAGGTTTAGTTGATTGGTTGTAGATCCATGATGTGCAATCATGGGTCCAGTTGCCCCAGACTCAGTTGGTTGGGTCCAGTTTCCCAGACTTAAGCCTCCTCAAAGAAAGATTACCCGTCCGACTGAGAACCTTCACAGACTTATGAAATATTTTTTGCATTAGCGAGCGCTCACTTCACCTGGAGACGTATTTTAACTCAAGAAATGAATTTATTTGAATCATTCTGAGCACAAAACTTTTCTACAACTTGTTTTTTTTTCATTTTCTGAGCGCTGATCGAGTATGGATCCACACAGGGATGTGAAATAAAGAATCCCTCAACAGCAAATTAAATCCGCAGATCAATTAACCTCAATCAAGTTGCAGGACAACATGAAAACAAAATAAAGAGTCAAAGAAAGAACCAAAGAGGCGCTGATGTTAACTTCAGGATGATTAAATGATTCTGAACACAGTGTGCAAACTCTGGCCAGATTTCTGTTTCACAGCAGGGACTCGTGGAGACATGAACATACTGAATAACTCAGAAGTCGTGATGATGAAATAGCTTTAGATCTTCCACTGATGAATGTTGGAAACAGGGATCTTTCCTCCCATTAACACATGCATGAGATTCAGCTCACGCTGTTACACACCTGATAATTCATGAGTCACATCGGCAGCCAACATTTGCCACAACTCTGTGATTTGAGAGAGTGTATGAAAACCATCCAGGAAGCAGCACATGCATATTTCCATATATACAAACAGTTGCTGGCTCCTCTGCCTGTATCTCTGTTACAGTGTCGCTCTCATATTAAAATCCTTGTTTCAGCCCGAAGGCAGCGGAGACGCTGCTGTCTGTTTGCAGAGCAGCTTCCTCTGACAGAAACATTAATCCCCCCCCCTTCATCCCTCCATCCTCCTCCTCCATAACCTCTGAAAGAAACAGCTTTATATGATGTAGAGGAAAGAAAAACATCCCTCCATATTCTTCATAACCGCTCAAACAGCCTCATCTGACAGAAACATTCATCCCTCCATCCTCCTCAAAACAGCAGAGAGAGAAAAGCATGCTGGAGATCTCCCAGAACAGGAATTCAGTCTACGCATAAATGATGAAACTTGGCTGGCACAAATCAGCGTGCAGTGTTTTTCCACTTTAATCTCGACATGTAAATCATAATGTAGAGAGCGTTTGAGGACATAATGTTGTCAAGAAAATGTGTTGTCTGCTAAAGCTTCCTCGTCTTGTTGCTAATGTTGATCGCTAAGGTGATAAAAGGTGTTTGGCAAGCCTCTGTGGCACAGTGTTTGTTCATTTTCATCTTTTAATGGGCATTTTAAACCACGTCGCACCGCATGAAGTCAAAACTGCCTCTTTGTATTACATTTTCAAACAGATTAAACCAATATAAACCCTGTTAAAGCAACATCATGTACGTGTTTTAACAAAAGATAACAGAGCTAACAGACGTGGACTGATGCCACAGGGCACATAAAGAGTTACCAAGTGAGAGGGCGCCAAACAAGAGTAAATCTGGGACTGACTTTTAGTGGTTGGTGAGAGCTTGGTGAAATAAAAGGCTGAAAGACAGACGCCGAGCTGGGCTGACTGCTGTTGGACTAGTCAGTAATATTAGCTGCTGCTGTGTCTGCTGTTGGTGACCTGGTTGACGTTGGCCAAACCCTGCCCTTTGTGTACTCACCATCTTCTGCCAACCACCTCTCTGAGACTGTTGTGGGGTTTATTGGACTTGAAAAACACTCTGAACATGTCAACAGTCACAACATGAACCTGGAAACAGCCACTGCTGTCGCTAGACGGCTGTTAGGCTGATACTATGGTGTTGCTTGGTTCTTGTTGGGGGATTTAAGGTGCTGTTAGGTGGTTCCTTGGTAAGTTGGTTACACTGGTGTTGCTTGGTAGTTTCTTGCCTATTCAAGGTGATTTTTTTTATAGGGAGTTGCTAGATGAGTTGCGCCAGTTTTGGGGTTGGTGGTCTTGGATTTTAGTTTGTGGTTGGTGTCTACAATGTTAGAAGGTTGTTGTTAGGCTATTACGTGGCGGTCAGGATGGTTTCTAGGGTATGTATTCCCATTTCCATTGACACATTGACAAGGTTGCCATCCTGTCTTGTATCAGTTGCGTTTTTTAAGCTTTGAAGTGATTAATCAACATCTTGTTGCCGTCTTGTGAAAACAAAGTATCTCCCAAACATGAACTTTTATTGAGTTAATAAAAAGAAGTCTGTTTTCAGCTTTGTGGCAACACGTTTTTCAGATAATCCGACAGGTTTTAACTGAAAAAGTATGAAAATTTCCTAAAAACTCCCACAAAGGAACAATTTATACTTTAGTTTATGTGAAAATGTTAATTTTTTTTTATTGCACAGTAGCACTTGAGGTGTCGCAGAGCACGGGGATTATTCCTGCTGCTGCTAATTACCCTCATCATCCACCGAATGTTTACGTACATACATTAAATTGAATGTTTCCCAATTATAATTCTAACGCAGCCTCTCAAACTGTTTCATGTTCTAACAGTCGGGATCATTTCAGCATTATTGGACATATAAGAGAAAGTGTTGAGTGTTCAAACATGAAATGCTGGAAGACAAACGACGGCATTAACACTTTAAACAGCTTTTATGATTTGAAACTAAATTCAGGCGCGCTCAAATGATCAGAGCTTCACAAACAGATCTTCAGTCAGTCTGGGACTCTTCCAGCCGTCAGTGTCATCTTCTTTTACTTCTTTCAAAGAGCCTCTTTTTTTTCCCACCTCCTTCCCAAAACAGCTGTTTGTCTTTCTGTTGTCAGTATAATGTGTCTCTGTAAGGATCTTTGTTCCTGTAATGAGCCTCTTTCCCTTCAGGGAAGATTAAAGTGACAGAACAACAAAAACACACACAAACAAACAGTGTGTGATGACCCACTGAGCAGCTCCTGGTTCAATAAAACCTCCATCTTGCATCCATTTAGCTTGTTATTCCTTCGTCTTCTGTCTTTCCACGGCCTGTCAGCGTCATAAAGCAAAGACTGTTGGTGTTTATCTTGCAGCTAATCGTCGCTGTAATCTGCACGTGAGCAGGTTTCTGCTTTCAACACAGAAGACAGAAGACAGTGAGGGTTTGTAACGCTGAGAGATTACTCAGAGGATGGTTAGGATTATCTGGCTGCCAAAGCAAAAATGTTGAATGTGGCTGAGAGTAAAGCTTGTGCTAATATTCATGAATATTCATAATTTCACATCAGTGTGAAATAAAAGGTCTTGTTAATGTTTTATGACGACAGTGGCACATTATAGTTACAGAAGATAAAGGTCTTTTTAATCTTCTAAGATACTGAAGGTCTTATGTTCTATAATGACAGCAAATATCCCATTATAGTTATATAATGTCATAAACGTCTTGTAATATCTATAATGATATTAACAAATTCTACTTAATCACATTAAAAGGTCTTTAATTAATGTTCTATAACTATGTCACATCAGTCATTTAATGTACTAAACATCTTGTTATATCTACAGTTATACAACTATATTAAACATCTTCAATGGGACATTATAGTATTACATTCATTTTCTATAATGATAATCTTACAATTCAGTTATATATTCAATGTCTTGTTACTTTTCTATAAAGATAATGTTGCATTGTAGTTATGTAATATAATAGATGTCTTGTTGCTTTTATATAATGATAGACCTTGTGTTAATTGTACATGATGTCACATTGTAGTTATATAATCTAATAAACGTAGTATATATCATGTCATGAAGTATATGAAACTGGACGTAACCATAGAAACAGTACTATAGAAATGGACCAAACCATTAGTTCAGTTCAGTCTCACTGTTAACAAATCCCCTTTAAAGAGTAATCCAGTAACAGATCAATAGATGAATCAATTATTAATAACATGCGAGCGTGTAGAAAAAAAAAAACATGCTGCAGCACGGAAAGACGGCGCTCTAAAAATACTTTATTGACTATAGAACATTAGACGGCATCTTGTTGTGGTTATGTTTCATCACATTCTTCACTAAATGTTACATTACGTTATAAATATGCTGACACTGACACAGTCGGAGTTCATCTTTACTTTTCTGCAATGACATTAAATGTCACATTAACATTCTATAATGATAATAAAGGTCACATTAACGCCCTATGATGATAATATACTATAGGTCAGATTAGTATTTTAAAGTGATAAAGGTCACTTTAACATTTGATTTTTATGTGACGGCCATTACTTTAACCAAAGTTTAACAACATAGATTAAATAAGATTTTAAATAAGGGGAAGACGGGACGTTCAGGCAGCAGCTGAGTAATGTGAACAAACTGACTGTTTCATTAGTGTGTCAGACTTCATTGTTCAGTGGCTCCCATTTAACGTAGAATAAAGAGAGCTGTAGCTTCACACACTGAAGTACAGATGATAAAAAAACGTACAACAAAGTGGCGCTTCAGTAAACTTTATTATTTTATAAAGGATTTAATATGAAAGAGGAATGATTTGACTTCTGTTGCTCACTTAAGTTGTTCAATTCATGAACACGACGGCTCTGAGAAAAACAACTTGTTGCGCGTTTGATTGGCGTCATTCTCCGGCTGCAGCTGCACCTGTCCTTGTTTAGTCCAAAATCAGTGTGATTATTAGGACAAAGACGTCCTGATGGGACGCTGTCCTGATTTAATGGGGACATCTGTCAGGACAAAGACTTCATTTTTGTT
This sequence comes from Miichthys miiuy, assembly GCA_036365135.1. Classification (NCBI taxonomy): domain Eukaryota; kingdom Metazoa; phylum Chordata; class Actinopteri; family Sciaenidae; genus Miichthys; species Miichthys miiuy. The sequence continues at coordinate 525,052 of CM071604.1, read as the reverse complement.
AGAAACATCTTGTCCGGTTACGTCTGGTGACCTCCTCGAGACAGATATAACCCTTTCATTCATCCTGAAGGATGAATCTTAGCTGACTAATGGAATACAAAAAAACATGTTTTTGTTACATAAACCTAATTCTGTCAAACGTTGGAGGTTTTCTCAGGCGACGTTACACAATGTGAGTAGGAAAAAAAACACAGGACACACACAGTATGACGTGTGCATCCACACCTACTGTCCTATTTCTTTTCACGTCATGGCAATTCATCTGACAGTTGTGAAGGCGTTTCAGTCAAAACCACAAAAGTCGACCTCATTGTGGCGCTACAGAAAAAGTTCTCAGAGTCATAAGGCTTCATTCTTTGGGCGACGTGAACATCTGAATCAGATTTCATTGTGGTACATCCAATAGCTGTTGATATATTTAAGTCTGGACCACAGCGGTACAGCTAAAAAACATTAATATATCTTTATGAAAAATACAAAATAATCCCAGTTTGACTGTAACTGCAGCACTGAAACACAGAAGATGAACTTCAGCTGAGTTCAATAACAGCAGCAGAATGTATGTTTGCAAAATAATGAATTGCTTCAAAAATAATAACCCGATAATTCAAGTTGGACCATTTGTCTCTGCAAAACATAATTTAGTGAACGTACCACATGTGCCCAGCCCTCATTCTTTCTCTTTGATGGTCACATTGTACGTCATTAGTTCATATCTCCACCTTGTTGGCAGTTAATTTCCTGTGCGCTCGTTTACAAGTGTGCCACTGTTGGCTTTTAAAGGGAAGTAGTCCACCATACATGGTTGATTTTGGGGGGTTTCTTTATGTAAATGTGTGTGTGTGGGATTTATTGCTGTAAATAGTGCACAGCTGTGCGTCCATATATGTGATAAATACTAATTTTCTTGTGCATGCAGGCAGTCAGAATGCACAGATACAGACTACTTTCTTTGCACTTTGCTTTCTGGCTAAATAAGGCCTCATTTATCAAGCCGGGTTCATCCTCAGCTGCACCTTTTGGAGTCAAAGACAAACACAGCCGCAGACTATTAGTAACCAGAGTAATGTTAGACTGTACAGGAAGCTGAGTAACCAGGACTGTCTGTGTGGGTCTATTTTTCTTCCACAACATGTCTTCTTTCAGATTAGAAAACAGCTTCACGTTGTAGAGTTCACCAAAAGTTAGCATTCGAAATTAGCTGAAATTTGCATATTTAAACATCAACCCACGTCCTCTTCACTCTCTTCTCCTCTGCCATTATGTCCATAGAGGCTGCTGAGCCTGGTTACATTGCTTGTTAGCGCAGCTCCGGTTCTGGCACGACACCGTCTCCACTTCCCATCAGCATTCTTCCATGGCCTAAAAAAAACCTCTTCTTCTTCTTCCCGGCGGTCCAAACGCCTGTGGTGCAACTACAGCACTAACACTCCCCCGGTGCTCTGAGCTCACAGTCTGGGCAGCCTGGCTAACAAACTAACAGCAGCTACAGCTGGCAGCTGTTCTGTAAATCACAGAGAGTTGAGGCGGGGACATCAGATGGAAAACGAACATTTCCCCCATAAAATATGATCCAGTTTCACCACTGCGACTTCATTCACTCGCAGTGTCTCCACTTCATATGACAAAAAACAGAAGACTCAATATACACCCAGTATAATCTGACTTATCATAGAGGATTATACATGAGGTGCTGTGGATTAACCAGACGTTTCTTCTGCTGGCTTCCAGTTCAATCCTCTGAAATCAACAGTCATCTCTTTTGTCTTGTTGACATTGACAGAGAGACTGTTATCCTTGCTCCGGCTCTCGTGCTGTCTCACTTCATCACGGCGGTGTCGTCAGCAGAAGTGATGATATGATTGGGCAGATGTGTGGCGCCGCAGTCACGGGTCAGCAGTGTTTGTTGTGGAGGGACTACTGACTGTCTGAGGTCTGTTGATCTCAAAGTCAAGGACCCACATACGCTGCTGAGGAGAGTGTGTTACTGTGTGTATTTCTGTGTGTGTGTGTGTGTTGGTGTGCTCTCTCGGCGCTCGTATCAGTTGCTAAACCATCCATCAAATTACCGTGGCAACCGAGCGTCCATCACCCCATCCATCATCCAAGGGCGACAGACGGAGCGACAGAACGCAGCGAGAGATGTCACGGACGAGTGGAGAGATAACAAGGAGGAGAGGAGAGGAGAGAAGGAGGGAGGAGGTGAAGAAGAAAAAGAGGAAATGAGGAGAAACAAGACGAGGAGAGAGACGAGGATTTGAAATGAATCCAGAGGGAGAAGAGGTTAATATTTATCTGCCCTGTTTGTGTTCGTGACCTGATTTCCCAAAGTTTGAATAATGTTCAGCAGCTCCGAGTTGAAAATGTCACCGTGGCTTTTCTCGACTTGATTGACTGACTGATTGGCTCATTTTGTGGTTTCCTGGAGAGAATATAACTTCAGACTTGTCTGCCTGACCAGACCTTTTAAAATCAAATCAGGTATCTGAACAGTGAGCTCAGCCCTGCTGCTGCAAAGCCCATCTTTCACTGACGTCTGTGATGATGTTCATATTGGGGTGCAGTGGAGACTTTTATTTTGAAGAGCACAGGTTTAAACCTCCTGTCCTCCTTGAACTGTTAACTTTTTTTGGAGTAAAAATATTTAAATATAGATTTTGGAAACCTTCCAGTGAACCAGAAACTATAGTTATTGATGTATTTTACAAACTGTTCTGTTGCACCTTTAACTTTCACATCTGTCCGTTAAACATGAAGCTACAGTCAGACGAGCTTATCTCAGCTCAAAGACTAACGTGGCCGTTCTCGTCCAGTAGCAACTAATAAACATGATTTATACGTAAAAAAAACAATGTATGGGCTCCATTATTTCTTTGATGGTAGCACTAACTTTCTGGATTTTCTGCTGGTTGGTCCTAGCCAAGAAATCGTCTGGCACATATCCCCCCGTAAAACAGCAAATGTTATTTGAACACTTTGGTTTTGTGCAGATTAATCTCTATAAATATATAAGATTTGTAGTCCAAAGTAGTATTGACCAGTCACGTTTCAGTGGGTAAATAAATAGTCCGTGGAGAGCAAAAGAGGTGGAATGCATTGGAAATGCAATCTGGGGCTTTTTATTGACTTTGTGCATGTGCAGATATCTGTTTGCAGAGATTATCCGAAAGTTGCACTTCAGATTTCAGAGAAAGTCTTGGCCCAGATATCCGTTATCCGGACACCTGCTGGCTACACTGGAAGCCCATTGAACATTGGCCCAATTGCCCCAAGAGGCTAAATCGTTGGGTTTGGAGATTAAACAGATGTAACTTGAGAGTGAAATCAATCTTCTCGCCAAAGAAACGTAGCAGGCAAATTTCCCCAAATGTCAAACTATTCGGGCGTGAAATAATTAAATTGATATTTGTAGACTTGAGCTACATTTTTATTTAATCTCTGTATACATTTATCTGTTTATTAGAGTTTGTAAAGGCGTGTGTAGCAGGACTTGCCATGCTGTAGTGTACTGCTGAGACTATGTATGCAAAAGAACCTGTGATGGTGTGTTTATAATAGCAGGGAGGTTATGATGGTGCCTGCAGAAGCATTACATCTCTCAAAGACCTGTGAAGTGTGGAGTTCTGGTCTGAGTGCTTTCTCATAGCAGCCAGGACATTTATTTCCCTTAATTGCAAAGGTGCTTTTACTCGAGACAGACCATTACAGACGGGCCTTTCTTTCTCCTTTCTGTATGTTTGATCACATTTTGGTCAGACGCCTCCATGTTTTCTGATCCACTCTGGGTTGCTGCTGCCGTTAATCTGCTTCGCGTTACGAGGTTTCCTGCAGTTCAGGGGGAATAATCCTTCACCTCCTCGAAAGGATTTGAAATATTTGGAGAAAGTCTTGATTTCATTAGCAGCGGTTTAATTCAAATAGAAGCCACCAGAAAACAGATAAACTCAGAGTGGCAGAGTGGGTCGGTGTTACAGTCTTTTATGACTCTGTTGTTGTTGCACTGATGGGAAATAATGCTGAATTCAAGAGAAGAGCCACACAGGCCATTTCATTTGTAGCCCCGGCAGCAGAGGGGCTCTAGGGATGCTGGTGTCAGTTGGTTTATTAATCATAGTTCCACCAATTTGGTCCACACTAAAATATCTCAGCAGCTATCAGGAGGACTGACATGCAGTTTGTTTCAGATATTCATGATCCCCAAAGGATGAACCCTTCTGACCTTTGTGACGCTTTTCGTCGTTTTATTTCTTGTCCTGATTGAATTATCTCAACAATTTCGATCACACATTCATGATCCCCTGAGGATGAATTGTTGTAAGTTTAGCACCAACACCTCCAAAACCAATGACATTCTTATTCAACATGCTAACATACTAATCTATGATGGTGAACATGGTCAACAGTATACATAAACATCAGCATGTGAGCCTTGTCATTGTGAGCATGTTGGCTCTATGTCCTCTGTGATGGCTGTAGTCTCTTGTTTCAGCTTGTGTTTGAATTCATAGTATTCCAGTATCCTGTTGTCTGAAAGCAACTTCAGGGGAAGTGAAGTCCCTCAGACTGGGTTTGATTTTATTTGATGTCTCTGAACTGGAGTGTTGAAAATATGAAATGTAAAAATATTCTGTCTCGACACACTGTTAGTCTCTGTTGCCTCTCTGATGCCTGACCTCTCTGTCTATGTTTTTCCCACATCTAACTCAGGGAATTATGGAGTTTATTTCGACCAAACCAGAGTTGGTGATTGTTGGAACAGTGGAAAGAAAATCCAAGATGATTTGTTTGTTTCCAGTTGTGGAACTGGTGTTTCTGGATAAAGAAGAAGGATCTTACTCTTACCTTGACTACAACGTCTATCTTTGGCTGGATAGGAACAATCTGAGCCTCAACAAGCACTTTTAATGGACGTACCACATTGTTGAGGTTCAGAAAATGGCAGTTTTTACATCTATATACAAAAATATATCAGATTTTGTCAATGGAGTCTGTTTCTGGATAAATAGGATGTCACTCTTTCACAGGGTCCTATCTCTGGCAGGACAGGAACAATAAATAGTAACAATCTGAGCCTCTCGGTGGAAAAACAGGCACTTTACATTGGATTCCAGCCAATTTCTCAGCTCCTGGTTGTATAACTCTTGTTCAGCACTGAACCAGTTTCATAAAAACTTTGACCTTATCAGGCACGTAGACACAAACATGGGAAAATAAGGTCCAGGATGAATACCAAAGTTAACCTTTTCAGATATCGGTTTAATTTTGTGATTCGAGGGCAGTGAGTAATGTGACTGAAGCTCTAATATCCGCCATGTCTTGGCTTGATGACCACCTTATTCAGGTTCAGACATCCGTCCATATATTTTCTAAGCTGCTCAGGAGGAGGTCACACACAGTTGAGGTGAAATCCCAGCATGCATTAGGGGAGCCAGCCGCCAGTCTGTCACAGAGCTAAGAAACATGACCGACAGTGCACACCAAGTGGCAATTTAAAGTTTCCACTTCAGCTTACCTGCATGTTCTTGGACTGTGGGAGGAAATCCACGCAGGCAGAACTTGCTAACTTGACGGGTCGGGTTTAACTCCAGGATCTTCCTCCTGTGAGGTGACCGCACTGACCGCTGAGCCGCCGCACAGTGGTTTTTAGTTCGGTTGAAGCGGCACATTTAAGTCCTGAGAGACACAGTGACTGTGAATATGATAATACTTTGAAGTAAGAATGTCACACCGACCCCCACCCCCATTGAAAAATGGAATGCATCCCTGTTTCTCCTCACCTGGGAGAACGTGACTGGAGGCATTTCAGGAATCCTCAGGAGATGATACTCAATTCAGCAGCTCGCTGCCAGTCTGAGGGAAGAAGCTGCGATTTCAATAAAGCCTCCACTTTCTGAGCAGGTATTCACTCTGCTGGCTGCCGCGCTGTGAGATGAGTTCTGGTGGAGGGAGGAGAATGTGGGGAATAAGAGCAGATGAGCTTTAAGAGTTTGAATTTTTATTGAAAAATCAGTCCTGCTGGGAGACTCCTGAGAGGAGAGGAGGGAGGACGACGAAGAGAAGGAGCAGGAGTCTGAAGTAGTATTAGCATAGCTGTGTCAGTGTTTATACATTAGTAATATTGATAGCATAGCATGCTATTTGTATGTTCTCTTTCGTGCAGTGTTTTAGTTGCAGTGATGGTGGTCAAAAATGTTGCTGCAACCTGAAAATGGGATTAACGGCATGAGATTAGAAACGTTTCCGACTGAATTAAAAGATGTCGTCGACGTAATGTTACACAATTTTTCCACAAGCTGCTCAAACACTGGAGCTCCCAGTTCAGAGTGATTTACTTCATAATATCCACGGTATTTAATTCATCGTCCTCGTCAGTTTGTGGTCTCAGCCTCTAGTTTCATGTCTTCTTCCACACAGCAGGATGTTCATTTAATAAATTATGATCCCATTTAGAGGAAAATAGACAATAAAGCAGGCTATGTGGTAGACGACAGCAAAAGGACAAACAGAATATTTAAACTTTTATCGCATTTTTTGGAGGTTTGGACACAGAAAGAAATGACCAAGGATCACTGCGTGATGGAGTGCAGTGAACTACCCAGCAGTGTATAAAATAGTTGGAAGGAGCTCCGTCCTCACTAGCTGTAACATTAAAATCAGTAATATAACTCCAATAATATGAAATAACTTTTTACAGACCTTTAGTTCAAGGTCCAGTGTGTCTGATTTAGGAGGCCATTTACAGAATAATATCCATAACTATGTTTTTATTGGTGTATAATCAGAGATTAATATGACACACTTCTTTGTTGTGTGTATGTGTGTGTGTGTGTGTGTGTGTGTGTGCAGTTTAACAGGAGCTTTTATGACACAAACATACACTGAACCCGAGCTTCAGCAGCTGACTTAACTCTGACTGTACAGAGCGTTTTTACAGCCGTGTGAACCAAATTATCGGAGTGGAAGTGAAACTGGAAAACAGAGCGACATTACTGGGACTGTGTGTGTGTGTGTGTGTGATGACAACAGTGATACAGCAACATTACATCATGATGTGTGTGTTTGTGTGTGTTTGATAGCCTCTGTTGTCCTTCAGCTGACAGTGAGGTGTTTTCTCTCTGTAGCAGTAAACAGCCAACACACAGACACACACACACACACACACACACACACACACACACACACACACGTAGAGTTGTAGGCTGATTTTTAAGTCACCACAGCTGATTGGTGCATATTGATCAGTGATATCATCAGCAGCAGCCTCGGACGTGTTCGTGTGTTTGTTCAGGAGATTTACAGCTGATCCAAACAGATCCAGACGTTTCCTTAAGATACCGTGGAACTGTTTACTCCACGATCCGACAGGTGTAGGTACGTTTTAGACCAACTATAACCCTTTTAGATAGAACATGATAAACTTGTGATATCTAGTGTGGTGTTAAGAGTTAAATCAGAGTTTCCAACCCTTGTTGAGGCCCTTTGTCACGTTTCAGTGTCTGTAAAGTGTCTTTCCTCTCTTTGTATTAATGATCTCATGACCCTGCAGGTTTATCCGGTGATCACTGGACTAGACTAGATTGGTATGGGCACGAAAGGACAAGAACTTTGCAGGGTAACATGATGCTTCTACAGTATATGCACATATATTTTATATTTTAATTGGATAGGAGGAGTCTAGACCCTGGTAGAGGTGCTGCCATTGGACAAGCTGAACTCCAAGTGATTGAATGCAGTGTTTTTACTTCGTCTTGGTGCTTTAACTTAAATAAAAGATCTAAATTCTTCTTCTTGTTGGAGCAAACTCATGATATTTTCTTCTCTACACGCAGCCTCCGTCGTCGCCTACGCAAGTGACCCACGCCGCTGTGAGCATTTACACGTGCTCTGCAAGTAACAGCCGAAACACTCGTTGGCGGTGAGGTTTCTTGGAGTTTTCTGTCAAACAATTGCAGCTGAAACTGTAACTCCCCCTCGTCTCTCTCCTCAATCTGTCTTTTCTTCTGAGTTTCCTTATTCTCGAAAGGACGAGGGAGTCGAAGAACATGTCGTGCCTGTTTCTCCGTGTGTGTGTTTGAGGGATTCTCAAACAGCATTTTTAACTCGGCGTGTAGTTAGGTGCACGTTGGCACGTATCCTTGAACCCTACAGTCTCCTACACCTGACGACGTAGATTCAACATGGAGGTATAAATCAGACTTAAAAATAATGACGTCCGTCCATTCAACACTTAGTTCCAGTCGTGTCTCGTAACACAAAGTGCTGAGCAGTGGATACACCATGAAGATAGAAGAAACAGAAGCTGGGATGTCCCAAACTGTGGGGTGAATCTGCTAAAACAGCTTTTCTGGGTGTTCAACGCACATTTGTGTATCATGGACTAAAGCCAAGTTCATTCTTCACCCAAGGAACAAACAGCAGTCCCAACGGTGGCTGCTGTATACGCTCTGACCAATCATAGTTCTTCTTTTCTGCTGGTAGTATTTCTGTAGTTGCCCCCAAACATGAAGCTGCATTCAAGGTGGTGTTCATCAGCTACAGCAGATAGACGCTGTAGCCTCTACGTGCGCTTTAAATCTTTATACAGAAACACCTTTTGACACATTGTAGACAGGCTGTAAATGAAGACTGATGATTTCATTGATCACTGACTCGTCCTCTCGCTCAGAGGGTTCTCAAAGTTTTGAGTGCCAATTTATGGAGTCAGCATAATCGAGGGCGCGCAGGAAAAACCCATGAACTTGTCGTAGGATTTATGATCGGCCTCATAATGACATGAACATTAAATTTCTGTAGCAGATAAGGCAGATCACTTTATCCGTCCCCACGGTGTGATTAAATAAGAGTGGATCCACTTTTTCTCCTCAACCATACAGGGTTTTTTCTTTGTGGCTTTTCCATCTCACTTCCATTACTTACTTAATCCTTTTCATTCCCCGTGGAGCATCAGACTGCAGCTATCTCAGGTTTCTGTAACAGGATGTTACTTTTACGGAGTGAGGTTGTTCAGGTGCTGCTTTTCGTCTGGCCTCCACCTCAAAACCTGCCCGGCTTG